>CM074966.1:15900555-15903055 GCA_037577455.1 Pangasius macronema | reverse complement strand
AAATTGGCTTGCTATTAAAACACACACACACATGCACACACACACACACACACACACACGCAAAAATGGCTGTACACCCTTGAGCTCTGTACTCAACTGAGATTAAAAACTCACTATATTGGAGAAAGACAAGTCCACTTTCCAGATTCCTCCATTAGAATCCTGAAAAGACATAAACGGTTATCATACAAAAACATTAAAACAGCAAAACACCTACAGTTAATGCACTCATTCTAATATATCTAGGGTGTTTTGCTATACTATGCTATAACAGATGATTATTCAGTGATGATTATTCATGCTCAGGTTGTGTTTAAAGCGTGAGTTTAAACTGTGTATACCTGTGCAAACCAGATAGTGGAGTCTGGGATGGTGCTCCTGACCATGCAGGAGAGGCTCACACTGCGGCCTATGATCAGCTCGTTCATGGGCTCGAGAACAAACAGCCCGCTGTCGTCCACACAGTCCGCTGTATCGATGGTTTCAAAGTCCCAGCACTACCACAGACATGCTGTTTACTGTATTATTCACACTACTCTAAATAACACTGCTTAAAGTCTGTGTACTTAGATATGTATGAATACATATACAGTGTAAAAAAAAAAGTACAGTGGGGTCACCTGATTTACAAACGGGGTCATGAGAGTAACTCACAATTTTAAAAGAACTCTCGTGTCCGCTTCAAACCTACCGAAAGGTCTGGTTTGCATACCAGTCTTCTGGATCAGTAAACATTTCTGAATGCAAGGTCAGAGTTTTCAATTTGAGATGCAGCTCATGACAATAATCACAACAACAGCAGAAAGTTGTGAGAGCTTGTCAGTGTGTTTAACATTGCTGTGCTTAAAACCACTAAACATTTTACAGTTTGACTTGGAAACCAGATGCAAAGGGATGTTTTGGCTCTGATATGTCATCTAGTGAATGCTGCTTTTAGAGCTTCTAAATGTACATAAGCTACACAGCGAGTGTGCAAACAATGCTGCTTGTGTTACAAAATATTTATAATGTCCATTTGGGGTCTTTTGCTCAAAAGGTTTGGGAACCCTTGCTCTAGATACCATGGCAGATTTAACAGATTTATTTTTGATCATCTTTTAGTCTTCAAGATTTGTCCTGAATAAAGCACTTTCAGAATACACTTCCAAATTACAGACGCTGCCCAATTTGTACGGTGCACATACGGCATCTTACAACGACACCACATTTTATTCAACAAGGTGACCCACGTACACGTGTAAAATAAACTGTCCTCTAATTAGATTAGATTGTCTTCTAACGTTGCCCTGGTGTCACATTTGGGTCAGACAGAGGCAGAATCTGCAGCCGCTGTTGAGGCGACTCACCCTGACTGCTCCGTCTGCACCCACAGTTATCAGCTCTCCCTCATCCAGAGTGAACTGCTGTATAGGTCCTGCGTGACAGGTGCGTCCGTTTTTACGTCCGATCTCAACCTTTATCAGACCTCCATCCCACACTAGCATGTTTCCCCATTCTGAACCTGAGACCACCTGAAGGACAGAGAGAAACAGGAAGACAAGGTATACTGTAGATGCTGTATGTGTGTGTGTGTGTGTGTATACATGTGGTCAGCAAGCACACCTTCCCATCAGGGAGCTCAACATAGCCTTCTATGTCTGTCAGAGGGGTCTTTCCAAACCTTCCCAGCATTCCTTGCAGCTTCAGACAGGTGAAGGTGTCAGCCATTTTCCAGAACCTGCAAACCGAGCAGAATTCCACTAAACACACAACAGCACGATGACTATTAGCATTAAAAGCGTATAAGTGAACGTTCGCAGTAACGAGTCAACTCTGACTTGATGTGTCCGGAGCCAGACGTTGTGAGCTGGCCCGGGTTGTCTGGAGAAAACGTGACGCGGTAGACGTCCTGAGAGAAGGCCTTACAGCGCAGAACCACCTGTTCTTGGTTCCAGTCCCACACGCTCAGCATGTAATCAGGAGCACCTCCAACGCTCGCCAGCAGCGTGCCATCACGGTTAAAGTTTACACAGCTGTATGCCTTACTCGTGCCTTCTGTTCAACACAACAATACAAACACTTTCATTTCAGTTATTTTTCAATCATTAACACACACAAGTGTGTATTTCATTTTTTTTTTTTTAAACGAAATCATCATTACACTTATCTTACGTTTTCTCTTAAACACAGAATTTCACTTCAGTGAGTCCATAAAATACATGAATTATGTTGCATAAGTGGGGAATAAAACACTTGGTGGCATGATGTTATAGGAAAATAAATCATAAACAGTGATCTTAGGTTTTGTATATAAGGGGAAAACTTAAGGGAACTGATTTTCACATGGAAAAACTGGTTTATTATCTATGGAAGTTTTAAAATAAGTTTTAAAAGTGACAAATGACAAATAACAAACAAAGTATAGTAGTTTCACATGTTAGACAATACCTCGGAGGTTACGATAGGGCTGCAGTGACGGATATTCATAAATAATTATGTCAGGCTGCTTGCCTTTCTCTGC
>CM074966.1:15854312-15894363 GCA_037577455.1 Pangasius macronema | reverse complement strand
GGAGCAGAGCCACATCCTGCTGATCATCTGCCTTACTAAAGGAGAGGCAGCGTGCAAGAGCTTTTATACGGCGCTGTTAGATGAAGACCCTCAGCTCGCCGAGGACATAAACAGTAAGCAGTCACATGCGGGTAGTGGATCAGTTCTCCTGCACAGAGCATAACAGTGTGTGTGTGAGCAGAGTGTAACACTGAGACATAAACAGAAACAGTCTTCAAGCATTTCCATTCTCATTTTCACTTGTCATTCATTCATTCCACTAATAGCATTGAATCATAACACCTTTGATAAATAGGATTCCATTCAGGCCAGCACACGAGTTTGATCTTCCATATTAGAAAGCTAAACTGAAATAACATACATTGACGAGAGGACCTATAACAGTTTGATGAGTGATGTGTTTTTATTTTTCAGTCAGTAGTTCGTTAAACGATCTGTCACTGAACAGCAAAGAGATCAGCAGCATTGGCGTGGCAGTAGAGGAGACGCGAGACACAGCAGCAGGACACCTGCCTTACTCAGGTGAACATATATTCCAACATATTGCTGTTCGATCCCGACGTCCCGGGTTACAATGCTAACGGATGCGCTTTATTGTTTTCAGGAGTGCTACAGAAGGTGAGAGCCCAGCTAGGTGTGGCTGTGGGAGATGAGGCCAGGCTGAATGTGTGTGAGCTGGGGGTTGCAGTGGGTCTGCCACATCGCACAGTCAAAGAGTGTCTTCTAGAGGGGGTGAGCTTAGAGGACGCGGCCCAGCTGGAGGCTCTGGTGGCTCTGTTCATGGAAAAGACTCAGGATGCAGACCGGCTCCTCCGCAGAGTGGCTGAAGTTGATATTCGAAGTATGTCGACAATATAGCTATCACATTTTCATAACGTTTGCAGACTGAAAGGCAAAAAATCCACAGTATAATGTTTACCATCATAGCATAGTTTATTTGGACTTTTCTATATTCTGTATTGTTTTCTAATCAAATGCAAATAAAAACTCGAATGTCATTCTCCTTAGAATATAGTGCACCACACAGGGTGTACAACTCTATTATATTATTCCCTCTGTACTGAGCATATGTTCAGCAAATGTGTGTGAAGACGAGTTAAACCCAAACCCTGAGTTATGATCAGTTAACCCAAATCCTGGCTTGTTTAAAACATGTATAAACCATGCTGTGGGTATCTAGTAATTATAACAGTCAATCAGTGAAATTCTAATGCAGTACTTATTTAACTGTGCAGTTTTCTTTGTTTAAGAAAGCAACACATCTGCTTTTATTTACTCACTATGATTCATCATGTTCTCCAGGCGTGCAGCTCTCTGAGCGAGGGTGTTTATCCTTGAAGCTCCTGCAGGATGCCGATGCTGTCCTCCGGGGTGGGAGCCACAGTCACTGCCACACTTGGGATTATCTGCATGATCAGGGTCACGTGCACAGTGCAGACTGCGGTGATGATTGCACATTGTGGACCATCTTCAGCTTCCTGGTGTGGGACTGCCTGGCTGAGGCTGTGGAGGAACCCAAGCTGAAGCCAAGCAGCGGCCTGGCTGCGATGCTTCAGCAGTTGCGTGGCTGCGCTCAAGTGGACACGGCGCTCCTGCAGGAGCTTGAGCAGTGCTGGAGTGAAGGAGGAACTGAGAACCTGCTCCAGAGCGTCAGGGTTCTGGCGCAAATTCTGAGGGACCTGCACCCGCTACATGCCGGTATCCATGTGTCGAGTCCTGTAGAGGGTTTGTATTCCTGCTGGACCCGGCTTCACAGGGTCACATCTTTTCAGGGTGTGTCAGTCCGGGCCATTCGGAAAGTTCTGAACAGTGTGGTAGCTGCCTCTACGCAGCAGCAGGACGTGACTCCTCGAGCTCGACAGTACAGAGAGGTGTGTGTTTATGTTGCACGACTGTTAGATACAGTGCAGGCGGAAAGGAGCATTACAGATTTCGCGTTAAGGAGGTAACGCGTTTAGTGGGTCGTGTAGGCAGAGCAAGAGAGGCCTGGACGAAAATTGAGCGTCCGCAAACTTGCAGGAGTTTGGAACCGCCTGATGTCTCTGACCGAGTTTAATCCTGCGCAGCTGGGCCTGGGCCCTCTCATGCAGCTGCATCAGGAGACCCTGTCAGACCTTAAGCACTACCTCCAGCCAGGCGAGTGCCACAGTTTCCACTTCGCCCTGGAGTCCATTCAGATGCTCGGATCACCGCGGCTGATCTCGGTGAACAGCACCAGGGGGGCAGTGGCCATTGATGATGGTGTGGAGGAGGACTTTTACTTCAAAATATCCGAGCCGGCTTCCTTCCTGGTGCGCCTGTACTGCCTTCGTCATGAGAAAACCAAAGGGCGCTTTGAAGTTCACAAACCTCGCTGTGTGCGTATTTCCCGGCTCAGCGAGGAAGGATTACGTGCGATGCACTGCTTAGGCGGGGAGGTTTTAGCACAGGAGGATGATAAAATGTGGATTAGAGAAAGTGGGAGTGGTTGGTGGGAGGAACTGCAGTGTATTGCGCTGAGATATTCTGTACAGCTCCAGGAACAAGGCTGCTGTTTTACAATCACGACCTCAGAGACCGAGTGTGAAGTTAAGTTTATCTACAGACGCGGGGCCGACACCCGGTGCGGCGTCTCTCCTACGCTCCACTAAACTCTGACGTGAAAGTTGGCCAGGGTGCCGGACTAGTGGCTGACTGAGGAATATTTAAAGCTTATTTCACATACGTACTGTTTAGTCTTTTTGAATGAAACCCTGTTGTGTTCTCTCAGGTTCGTTAGGTAGGTTTGAGCACAACAATTGCACTCAGACAAAAACAACCGGTCCAAGATCATCTCAATAACGACTCAGTCCACTTTCAAGTAAACAGTTCGGCTCTGAAACAACTCACCTGCATGTAAATCAGACATGCCGTGTATTTTGGTTTGCACATTTTTTTGTAGCCGTGAGCTCAGGCATAAACTGAGTCAGTGCACCGAGCTGCACAGGTTCCATGTGTTTTGGATATTGAAAAAGAAAAAAATTATGAGCATCTCTGTGTTCTCCATACTCAGGTAATTTTTGGGATTACTTTCTGTACTTGGTAAAGGTTTGTTTACACTTTAACATCACCATATTTCTGACGAAAGTGGTTTAAGAGGATGTTTTCAGCCCTACACAGCCTTGTCTTTTGTTTTGTTTAATTCTGTGTAGCGTGAAACCTAAAACCTAAAGTCTCTCTCACCTATTAGTCTTTCTATATCTCCTATTACCCCACAATTTCAAAGATACATTTGAAAGACTGCTTCACAGTATGCCAAACAATGCAGGCTGGATAGGTCTGACTTTTTAGGATTGTTGACATTAGAACACACTCTGTGTATCTGGCTGATGAGATACGGCTAAGGACAGAAAGACAACGGTTCCAGTGCTGTTACGTGTCAAAACCCAATTATTGCTTCATATCATGTTAGTGTTATCTGTGAATTTCATGGAAGTCTTAAAGGGAAAGTGTTCTAATTACTGTTACATTCACTGTTACTGTACATTGTTGCAGCCATACAATAAAATGTTTGTCTAAAATTTATTGACGTGCAAAATTAAAAACTAAAACAGCCAGGAAGGAGACGAGAAGTAAAGAATGCAGGTAGTGTGTAACTGTAGCGTTAGGCCAGTCCTCCAGTCCGTCAAGCTATCGGATGTGAGCCGACAGAGCAAACCAGCCTTCTCCCTTCAGTTTATCCACCTGCACAAAACACAGACACGATGACAGAAACACACATTTCCTCTTAGATCATGGCTTTACACCTGGTTTACACCTTTTAGTACGATGAAGTATGTTTAACTGTATTTTTCTAAAATGTCTTCGCCTTTCTCCGCATCAAGGAAATTTAACACAGCCAACAAAATTGTGGATTTTAGTGCAAGGTTACCAGCGCAGAACTTCATTATAACGGTTGGTAACAGTGTGAGATGTGTGTACCTGTGTATTAACAGACTGCTTTTGTCTTCCCTCTACATTCTGTGGAGAAACTGCTTCGGCTGACCTGCAGGAAAACAGAATGGTTTAAAACCCCGTGCAGCTGCAGAGAAGCATGCGGCGGAGCTTTATCTTATAGATCTGTTAGTGTGCATGTGATGCACCTTCTGCCGTTTGTCCTGGTGTGAGAGGGCTGGGCTCTTTCAGGTACGGACACACACACTTCAGGAGTCCGCCTTCCAATAACTGCAAAAAAAATATGTTTTTTGTTATTTTCATATTTATTTTCAGTTATGAGCAAACATAGTATATATAGAAACCCTACATTTTTTTTTATAGTGGTTCTTAAAGTCTGGTGAAGCCCAGGGATCGCTGCAGCATAGCCAAGCGGTCCATTCTGTTTTAATTTAGTTTAGGTTGAAGAAAATCACAACCAACCCTTATCAAAGTTATTATATTTATTATTCATTATTAAATGTGTTCTGTCATTTCAAGCTCTACACTCATTTAACCATAAGGTGTTCCTGGTTACAAAAAAAAAAATTAGAACAACTTAACATTAATTAAAGCATCTCAAATTAATGAAATAATATTCAAGACATAGATAAAAGTTCATGCCCGTGAACTGTAATATTGGAACGCTTCATCAGTCGTTATTGCTTACTAATTTTATTACTCATTCGATATTGCTCAGTTTGAGAGCGGTTCCGAAAATGAAAACATGGCATTCCTTAGTCATACTGGCACCAGATGGTACGTGGTATTGACTGTGGAACACACACACACCTGTGTGAGGACTGGTGGAGTGAGGGGGTATGGGGGAGATGGAGGGAGAGGCGCTGTGAGACGTGCTCTGTCTCTGCTGCTCGATAAGCTCCAGCAGTTTCGCCCTGGCTGCTGCACTCTGTCTGTTCAGCTCCTGAAGTCTGTCCTCCATGAGCCTCACTGAGGAATCCTCCACACCCACACACTGCCAAAATAAACACACACATGCACAAGTTGGGACTGTCTCCGACTTTAGTTTTAGACATGTTAATACAAATACAATTAGGTGGAGGAAGCCTGTAGAAAGCATAATCCACATTACTTAAGTAAAACGGCGTGTTTTCCTCTGCTCGAGGGAACATCTTGATTATACAAAATGTGCAGAATGTAATAGCACTTAAATGAAGGCAGTGGAAATGACAACTCAGTAATATCGTCCACAAACACTTAAGTATTTAGGCAGATGAATCATTTACGGTTAATGAAATGTTCCCATCATTGAAACCATTGTGAAAAACATTATTATTCTAGACAATTATGTATAAATTTACACGTCACGTGATGTGATTTTCATCACCAGCCTTTCCAGTAACAAATGAGCAAAACAGCAGCGGAGCAGCGCAGCCGGACTGAGGAGGAGGAGGAGGAGGAGGAGGAGACGAGGACGTTTATTGGTTTCATTCTGGAAAATTACGTGATGTCTGTATATTAATTGGGAAATTATGGAACATTAAAATGCCATTTCCTTGTAGTCTCATATGATCTATTACTTTATTTTTTATTAATGTTAACTGCAATTAAATAAAATTAACTGCAAGCACACTTCTGTACTTCTGCTGGTTACTGCATTTAACATTATTTGTTTCTGATTTTTTTTTTTAAACTAATTAAGAATTATTTCATGTGCTATTTTTGCATAGACTGTTTGAAAATAAAACTTCACAATAAATATTTCTAAGCATTAGTACTAAACAAGCTTTCCAATACTGAGGAATGGCACCTGTTGTGTGGGCTGGGGTCCAGCAGGGGGCGATGCACGTCCGTCTGAGCATTGCGTAGGAGAGGCATGGCTGTGCCCCAGCTGAGCCCGGATCGCTGCGTTCTGACGGGTTAACTCCGCTATCTGCTCCAGCACGGCATCCTGGGATAGCTGGTTCAGCAGCGGGGCAGGACGAGGCAGGACGTTCTCAGGCAGGCTCACGAATGAGGACGGAGTGCTCGAGATATCCGACTCTCCTGGTGACCCAGTGCTTGGAGTGCGAGAGCCCTCGAAGTGCAAAGATCGGGCGCGTGCTGTCGGGAGGTGAATCGTTTCAACATTCTGATTCGCTTCTGATGAGTCATTAGTCTGTTTGTGCTTCATGATCATTAAGATTATGATTAATATGATTTATTGTTTAACTGTCAGTGTAAATTCATCTTATTTATCTTACTACAAGCAACAATGAGGGAGAAAAAACAAAATACACCTGTTATGAATGTTGCTTTAGAAATTTCAGCACTATTTACACCATCTTACACTCACCTGTAGGCGGCGCTCTGCTGTCTCTCTGGTGTGGAGGAGAGAGTAGCACAGCAGGAGAGATCGGGGCTGGATCCTCTTGGTCTCTCTCAGCAGTTACAGGCTGGAGGGCTCCACCTGCAAAGTCTTACACACACACAGCAGAAATTTGCTCACTGATGCTAAAATGTGGGGCTGTGGTGGATTCGACTGGAGTGCAGCCGACTGTTCTGGAGTTACACTACAACATTCTGACAAATAACCATTTTCATCTTTATTGCTAAAAAAAAGAACTATGAATTATAAACTCCACTTTTATTTAAAACGTATCGAAGTTTGATTTCCATGTTATTTTATGTAACTCGAACTTTCATGTCATATCATGCTCATATCATACTTGGTGTGTTTTCCTCTTCACCCTTTGTGTCTCCGTCTTTTCCCAGCTCTCCCATTGCAAGGATCACCATGTCCAGCCGCTGTTCGAGTTCAGCTACCCGTTCCTGCAGACTCGTCTGTGCAAGAACGCCAAAAATACTCAGCCTCAGCTGAACTGGACAGTTCAGTGCATACGGATTATGGCCATAAAAGTTCAAGAAGATCACAAAAAAAAGAACAGGAGTACTTTGGGAGAAAAGCTGACCTGTAGGGCGCCGCTTTCATCTCTCAGTGTGAGACACTCCGCTGTGAGGGCATCAATCAGGCTTCTCTGCTCCTTCATCTCCTCTTCCATCCTCTTCCTCACATGCGCCTCCTTTTGCATCTCGTCGTCCCTCTGAGAGAACAAATACATGATACATGAAAAAAAGAAAAATCAGCAATCACACTGCTGACTCAGTGCTGATGTGTGTTTCCTCACTCGTCTCAGATGACCAACGATGCGTCCTAGAGTACCAACAAGAGCCACAGAGAAGCCAGTAAGGCCACGGCCATGCTGAAGCTCGGGTTGCTCCGAGGGTCCAAAAAGCTCCTGCGGCTCCAAGCAGGCCAGTTCAGTCTCCACCTGAGCCAGCATGTCCTGCAGCAGCTCCAGGCTCGACTGGTTAGCACTCTGAGAGCTAAAGCCTGAGGCTTCAGGAGAGCGCCCTCTGGTGGTTATGAACGACCTGCTCTTACCACCTGAAAGACGAATGGCAGTTATCAGATGACTCAAGTGGACATGTAAACACAAACATATTACTAGCCTGCGCACCCAGGACAAGCAGATTATGCAATCAAGCTATCAGTTTTAAAAATCTCTACTTCCTACTGACTTTCATAAAGAAACTTCTTTTTGTTTAAGCGTGTTGCCCCATTTGGATCATATATTTCTCTGTGAACATTCAGGGATAAAAGCATCAGCTTGTGTGACGTTACCAGAGTGAGAGGGAGACGGTTCGGGATTGAGGACCTGAGTGACGAGAGTGGTGGACTGGTCTGCCTCTGACTGAGACTGCCTCGACTTTAGACGCTGCACAGCCAGGGTTGCGTTCAGAGCTTTCCGGAATAAGCCAAGAAAAATAAGAGAAAGATTTGTAAAACTTCTCAGGGACCTCAGTGAGATTCTACTGACAGAGTGTGTTTACCCGCATGGTCCGCCGAGCTGGTTGTGTTACAGGGAGTCTGAGGCACGTTCTGCTGCTGTGGCTGCTGAGATGTTCTCCAAACAGGAGGCTTTGCTTTACACGTTTTTCTCTAGCCGGATATCTTGTCACGTACTTCGACTAATCGATGACCGGTCCGAACAGGAGAATAATTAGACATTATTATTGTTGCATATTAATATGAAGCATATTAATGAGGAACAGGGACCTGCACATTTCGCTGCCGAAGCTGACTGAGACATCCTGAAGATTTTCCCCAACCTCTGCTGCAGAATCATCCACTTCATTTAAAGCCTGAAGAAATAAGATTAAGAAGAATCATATCATTTACTTAAAAACACCACCACACACACACACACGCTTGAATTAATGCAGTTCCTGATGAACGTTTTCCGCAACAACGTCAACGTTTAGTGATCAGAGGTAAAATCATAACTTTTAAGTTATTTCTCTGTAACATAATCAGCGTTTTTTTTTTTTTTTTTTTTTTTTACCTTCATGAGAGATAAATAATGAGAGGCTAGTGACGGAATGACTCTTTATAATCATGTTACGGGTGATAACAGTCACTCCGCTTCACATCAGGCTGACATCACACCATCCTGTCCTTGATTATTTTCCTATAACAGCATGCCTCAAAGAGTTTTATTCTAAATACAGTAGGTATGAAATGTCTGCTAAGTAACAAATCTCCAGAATGAAAGAATTGCACTCCGTATGTACGTCTGAACCTCGAATACCTGATTCATGTACAGACAGCGTTAGTTAGCACTCAGTACCTGTTGGTCCATCACTGACTGGCTGAGCAGTGACAGCTGTGTCGGTGGATCCGGCTTCTGCAGCACAGGAAGTTCGGAATCCGACTCGCAGTCAGGCGCCATGGTTACGCTCGGAAAACCTGGAACAAAACCACACACACACCACACAGACAAGGTTAAGAGGTTAAGAGGGTACGCCTCAAAGACATTAGTAAGAATGATGAGGAAATAAGGCTGTACCTTTCTGTCGGCGAGGTGCGTCGCCGAACAGATCTCTCACCACCGCCAGTGCTCTGTCAGACCGCGCGAGAACGTCCTGCAGCTCACAGTGATCCGAGAACACCTACGTACACACAAACATGCCTCGTGTAGCAGTGCCATGTGTTTAAAACCCCTAAGAGCCTAAAAACAAGAGTTTTCTCTCTCTCTCTCTCTCTCTGTGCGTATATGTATGTATTTTCACACTCTGTGGGTGTGCACTCTCTCTCTCTCTCTCTCTCTCTCTGCGTGCGTGCGTGTATGTATTTTCACTCTCTGTGGGTGTGCACTCTCTCTCTCTCTCTCTCTCTGTGTGTGCGTGTATGTATTTTCACTCTCTGTGGGTGTGCACTCTCTCTCTCTCTCTGTGCGTGTGTGTGTCTGTGTGTGTGTGTGTGTGTGTATATATATACACCTCTCTGAATAATCGCAGTCTGCTCTGGTCTAGTCCAGGAGGGCTGTCCAGCCGGGGCTTTCTCTTCTTCAGCGCTTTCTCCCTCAGCTCCCACTGTGCAGCAGCCCTGTTGTGAGATCGGTGCTGGTCATGGCGCCTGCTGACTTCTTCCTCTCCTCAGAATTATTTCGTGTATTTGTCTCGTTGTGTTTCGACTTCACTTGACTCGTCGTCTTGCTTCTTACCAGTTCCTCAGCTGTAGCTCTGTGCACTGACAGGTCATTAACTGTACTCTGAATGAGGAAGAGATAGAAGCAGAATGGGCAAAACGACCAGGATTAAACATTTATATACATCTCATTTAAAAGCTAATCCCTTACCACCCACTCTTTCCTGGGAACTGACACTTTCCTCGCTCGCGCTGGTCTTCTGTTAATCCGCACAAACGACATCCCTTTACAACATAAAAGTCATCACCATCACCGTAATAACGCTGTACAGCAACATAACAGATATCAGAAACATATTTCATACTAAAACACCAACGTAGTCCTGAAAAAGCGAAAGTCAAATGATTTTACTACAATTTAAAAGCGTTATTTTAGCGACCAAAAACTAAGGAAGTTAGTCAGAAGCGCGAGCCTGTCAGCTAGCTAACTGTGCTAAAGAGCTTCTTATTGTTTACTCAGATTAGCTATAAAGCTACCTAATGCGCTAGACACGAAATACAGAAAGCTAACAGCTGGTTAATTCGTGCTAATTAGTGAATTGTAGCTTTACCTCTCCAGATATACAGGCAGGCGCTTGTGTTTTGTTGCTATGAGCTGATGGTGAAGAAAGCAACTGATCTTTTTAAAAACCACCGCCAATCAGCGCGCGCTTCAAAACAAAAGTCCTAAACCGCCACTTGTTAACAACATTAGCGTCAAATGTCGTCCAAAATATTTCTTTAAATGTATCGCTTAAAAATTCTATTTAAAACGGTAACTGTATTTTATCATATTTTATTTTATCAGCCAGAGATCTTTTTAACCATAAACTACATTTTACAGCATTCAATTTTATATATTACATTAATAATATTAATATTATATATTTTTAATAAACTTTATATATATGCTATACTTTATATATCTGCTACTTGTTTTTGAATTGAATTGAGTCAATTCCATTCCATTCAAGTGACCAGTCAAGCAATTATAAGGGCTTAATAATAAATATAATAAGTTAATAATAATGCTGGGTTATGATTTCCACGATTCATCCATTTTCTGTAGCACTTATACTACATAGGGTCACGAGGAGCCTGGAGCCTATCCCAGGGAATATGGGGCACAAGGCAGTGGGCACTGGACGGGGTGCCAACCCATTGCAGACCATCTCACACACACACACACACACACACACACACACACACACACACACACACACACACTACAGATAATTTAGAGCTGCCAGTCAGCCTACAATGCATGTCTTTGGACTGGGGAGGAAACTGGAGCACCCAGAGGAAACCCCTGAAGCACAGGGAGAGGGAGAACATGTAAACTCTGTACACACAGGACAGAGGCGGGATTTAAACCCCCAACCCCGGCGGTGTGAGGCAACAGTGCTAGCCACTAAGCCACCATGTACCAACCCCCAGTTTCCATCAATATACATATGCAATGAGGACTTCACATGAACTTTCACAGTACTGAAAGTAGACCTACTAATGAAAATATTTCATATTCCTAAGAAAACCTTCTAGTTTAGAAAAGCTTCATTCAGTCATCTTCAGTAAGATCTTTATCCTGGTCAGTGTGTGAAGTGGGAATACTCCCTGGATGGGATGTCAGCGTCATTCACATTCACATTCACATTCACACACTCACATCTGGGGGAATTTATTTTATCCAATCCACCTAATGGCATGTTTTTGGGAGGTGGAAGGAAACCAGTGAACCTGGAGGAAAATCTTTCAGACATGGGGTGAACGTGCACAGAAACTCTTCACTTCTTCAGAGAAGTATTTTGGTCCCAGGTCATATATAAATAGGTATCAGTGCACTAAAACTGCTTCTGTAACTAACTAGAAGACAGAATATGTGATTTGATTCAGAGGTCTGTGCTGATTTTCAAAAACTGAGAAAAACAGGTAGTCCACCACCACAACCTGTTGTTCAATGATAGGTCACGTCGAGGTAAAAGGACGATTAGAACACCAGGGTAATTTGTTATTTAATCTAAAACTGGTCTTTCCTTTAACAGGTGAAGCAGAAGTGGCAGCTGTTCTCCATGTAAGGCAAAGCATTCACTCATTCCGATCCATGGCTTAGATGACCAGAGATAGGCAGTTTCAATCTCACAACTTTATCAGCAGTATGTGAGGCATCTTTTGGAAATTCAGTCTATGGCCCTATCTATATCTAGCTTAAGGACTAAAACCTTAAGTTGAAACCTAATGAACTGGGGGTAAAAAAATAATAATTAAAAAACAATGACTGAATGACTAACAAATGAATGATTGTCAACCTAATCAGTGCAGTTCTGCAGGGCTTCTCACTCCTTCTAGTGTAAAATAATTACCAGGGGCCCCTTTATAATCACAGCACAGATTGTTTTCTGAATATGATCCAACTATCCAACACTCTCAGAAAGATTCCTTGTCTCTGGGGCGGTACCTCTAGCATTCACATTTCGTGCCTTTAAATGTGCCTATGGTGGATCTTTAAAGCTTTATTCTAAATCTTTTTAGAGGTACATTATAGTCACATTTCCAGGTGAAGGACACTTATTAAAGGTACTAAAGATAGGTGTACCACCCCATCTGATGAGGAAAGATACAGTGTAGTACCTGTGAGTGAATATGCATCAATACTCTATATGATGCACGTTATAGGAAAATCTGGCGGCATGGTGGTACAGCATGTAGCATTCCTGCCTCACTGCTCCAGGGTCCCTGAGCTCAGGTTACTGTCTGTGTGGAGTTTCTGTGCGTGGTACACTCATGTCTGTGTGGGTTTTCTCTGGGTTCTCCAGTTTCCTCCTACCTCCCATAATGATTGGTGACGTTATGTTGCCCTTAGGCATGAAAATGTGCTCCTATCCAAGATATATTTACACCTCTTGCCCAGCATTCCTGGGATAGCCTGTAGTTTCACTGTGACCCTGACCACAATAAACCGGTTACTGAAGAAGAATGAATGAATCATAGTAAAGTGTGTAGCATTATATTTATTTATTGGAGTGATTATTTTTTTTAAATTTTATTTCTGATAGATAACCTTATAACAATAATAAATCAGTAACACGTACATCTTTGGAAGTAGTTTATATTCATCTTAACCACCAGGCTATACATCACTGCCCTGCACTTTTCCACAGTTCTAATGAATGAATGAATGAATGAATATTTGCTAATAAATGCGTGAGTAATTAATTCCCTGATGATTCCTATAGGAACTTGAGCAAAAGTTGCACCCAGACCACCACATGAGGGTCTAAAGAGGACAGGAGCTATCCAATGACACTTGTTAGCACTGGCAACTGGCAGAGCTGTAAAAAGTCCAAAAAAGGTGGTTAGTGCTGGATTGCGCATGCGCAGACACCAACCTCCTGAGCTGGGCACGATGTCAGAAATACCTTCAGTCCATCATTGCCCTGCTCCGAGCTTGGAGAACCTTCTGTTTCTGGAGGATGACACTTGAGAAGTCAGTGGCGGTTTGAGGAGGACTTCAGGGATGGTTTAAAAGAAAAAGCGCAGGAATGGAGCAGTGAGAAGGAAATTTAACTGGAGTTGTAAAGAAAGGAAGAAAAGGGGGATTTGGGGAGAATGCGCGCGGAGCTGGAGCGGGTGGATTACACACCAGACGTCCGTGTTGGTTTCTCTCTGTCTCTGGGGGAAGACATTTGAGAAGCGCGTTTTGGAGGACACACACTCTCTCACACGCACACACACACACACACACACACACAGCCTCGCTTCCACAGCGCAGAAGTTTGCAGCTTTGCAAAGGATTGATGCACAACTTGCCAGAAGTTTTTAACACTGGATCTTCTTTGCTTGGTGCTTTTATTACTACTGATTAACACTCCAGGTATTTATCATCTTGAATATGCGGCAAACTTTCATTCAAACTCTTGCAAACTTGCTGGAAGTCTCATGACAGCTTTTTCGGACCCAGTGGATACTTGTGGATGTATTGGTGTGGATTTACTGCCAGTGTGTTTACGGATCTAGTCATTTTTGGCCTCTCCGACAAATGACCGACACATCTATAAAGCTCTCTCTCACCGTCCTTATCCATCCTTCATCTTTTTACCAAATTATCTACGCTTCCATAAAGCCGTAACAGCGGCAGCATGCAAACCGCGGGGTTCCCGATGGCCCTCGCGGTGCTTTTGAACGTGTTAGCGGTGATGGACGTGAAGGCGAGCGGGGAGTACTGCCACGGCTGGCGGGATCCGCAAGGCGCGTGGCGGGACGGTTTCCAGTGTCCTGAGCGCTACGACGCCGCCGAGGCGATCATCTGCTGCGGCAAGTGCGAGCTGCGCTACTGCTGCTCCAGCACCGAGGCCAGGCTCGACCAGGGCACCTGTGACAACGACAAGCGGGGCAAAGAGGAGCCGGGTGCGGGCCATGAGGACGGCAAAAACTCCGGGGCAGGTAAACTGGAGCGCCCGGTAACATGGTTTAGGTGTCTCTTTTCGATGCGTAAAGGCGCACAATAACTTACTACCCCCACATTTCTACAATAAAGATATTAAAGTCAGATCATTTTTCCTTCATCTACCAAATCAAAAAACAAACAAATTACAATTCTGTGGCAAAAAAAGGGGACAGTACAAGGATGAAGATCAGAATTAAATCACTGGATGTGGTGAAAATGTGTACAAATTTACAAAAGATTCAAATGTGCTCGTTAGACAGATGACTCCTTAAATCTGCAGGGTGAAATTCATGCCACTAACAGAAATGTCAGAAATGTAAGTTGGGGTGGCAATGGGGTGACAAGACTTATTTCCAGCCACCCACATAACCACACCCCTGCTAATACTGTTCACTTTTTCATGTTAAATGTTTTTTCAAGTGATGTGATGAGTGATCAGGGAGGTGACAGAAACTTACCCTGTTCTCTTAAAAGTAATTCCATATTTGGATAGATATAGCAAGCTGGTGATGTCTATAATGAATCCCTTTACTGAATCGACTTCTATAAAGGGTGGAATCAGTTTAAGTGAATCAAAGTATGCGTCCAAATCTCCACTGAGAACAGTTTAAATTGCAGTAAGTTTGCAGTCTAACCTACATTCACATTCTTTTCAGGAATTTCATGTCACTTTATTTACAACAACCCACTGTTCAGGACTAAGAAAGAATGTGTACTTGTGTGCCTAGAAAATATTATTATAATATCTAGATTACCCTATAAGGCTAGTAGACGTACAAATACTTGCCTTTGAACACCAACTTTCTACAAGTCAAGAGACACAGAGAAAAAAAAACTTAGTAAAAACTTTTGTCCAAACTTTAGGTTCGTTCGACTCGCTAATCGACTCACTTATTCAAGTCACTTAAGAGTCTGAACTGAACTGACTCATTGGCGAATTGCCCATAATTACGGATCACTGCATCATCCTCGCTGATATCCACACAGCATGTCCTTTGTCTGCACCGAGTCACAGCAGCACTGCTTAATCAAGTTTTGCATGGCCCTGATTGCTTTAATTCCATGAGGTTTAGCGCAAACTCTAAGGCCTGGACAAGGGAGTAACTTATCCTGTATGAAAGTTGTGTAAAGGTTGGAGGCCCTCAGGGGCTGCCAAAGCTTTCTTCAGTGAAAAGGAAGTCAGGTTTTTGGTTTCATGCATCTAGGAGAGAAAATTAAAAGGAGTTCTCAATCCATCATATTGCATCCTTTTCTAACAGTACAATAGTGCTTGACTGTGACAGCTGCCATTGAATTCCTCTGCGCCTTGGCAGGGCTGCCACGTTGTTCTGAAATGTTCCAGCTCAATCACGGGTTTAAAAACAAAAATCTGTTCCGGTTTGGCCTGAACTGTAACTCTGTATGGTATCTGTGATTTTACCAAATGAATGTATATACTGTATATACTCTCTCATATCTATTGCCAGAGGAGATGCTTCTGGCCAGAGGAGTTTGCACTTTCCTTTTTCTTGGTAACATGACAAGATCTGTATTTCTTGAGAGAGAAAAAGATCATTGTTAGTAAGGGATCATTGTTAGTAGCTGCTGTACTGTAAGTGATAACAGGAACTTGCCTGGCTGACATTACACAACTTTAAAAATGTTATTTATTAATAATAAAAACTGGCAAATTGTTGTGGTATGAGAGCAATAAAACACTTCAGGACATGCTGTTATAGGAAACAAACACACTTCAGGGTGTAACAGTAACTCCGCTACTCTACGTCAGAGCTCATCAAGCCAACCTATCATTGATTATTTTACAATAACAGCACACCCCTTCATGTCTTATTCCTTACTTAGTTAGACACGAAGAGTTAATTCAACACTATAGGTGTTAATTCAGCACTGGGGATTTTTTGCTCTACCATTATATCCTGCCCAGTGCCTCCATTAATAGCCCACTTGGGAGGAAATGTAAAATCTGGACTGGCAGCATTGCAACCCTAGAAAGCAAACCCGGTCAGTTCACGTACACAAATGGCAAATTGTCCCTTGTGGTTATTAATAGCAGAGTTCACTCGGCTCGCGTGCTGCACAGCAAGAGGATCCAGTTCGGACTTGACTGGATCTCCATAGCGACAGCGTTGCCCGCCTTGCATGTTCATAAACAATGGATCATGTCTAAGACCTCTGAGGCACAAAAAACCACTTTCCAAGCGTGAAATGGATGTCTGGCAGCCTTGCTTCGGGTATTTTCTGAGTGCTTAAAGTGCAGCCTGGAGAAATCTTAGAAATCCTATCAGCAGTGAAGTTTTAGGAAAGAGCTCTTGTTGCTAGACCAAAAGACCATTTTGTCGACTTCTACAGTCAGTGTGCTATGTCACCAAAACCAGCCGGTTCACCTGTACATCCTTGAAAGCAGGGATTAAGCAGGTCTGATATAAGCAGAAGAAATGCTATACACTGCTAAAACCCCACAATTAACATTTCAAACTATGCACTTGCATCCCGTTGCACTTATAAATACTCTAGGTGTTTATGCAACACAAAGGATTTTTCTGCATTAATCCACACTCAACATTCAGCTTCGTTTTCTTATAAGGATTTTCAAGAACTCCACAGATCTCCCTTCTTCCTTCTTTCTGCTTTGTGCTTACTAAAGACAACGCTGAGAAACCTAAACTAGTGAGCCCATAGTTCAGTGGTGGAGGGGAATCACCCGAGCAAACAGAAGACAGCTGCAGTCTAAGACCATGGGCTCTGACACATGATGTCTGGCTCTGCGACCGCTGCTCCAAGTCGAACAAAAATGCAACAGGTGTGCCCTTATGTTAAAAGAAATCGCCTTTTAAAGAGAGCCGACAAGGTCAGGAGGAGTAAACACATACTGTACCTTGGAAAATTCAGTCCTTATGTAGATGCTTTAAATCCTAAAGCTATGTAGTTTCTCTTTAAAATAAACAAATCCATAGTCCATAGTTACAAGTTCAAAGTCCAGCTTTAGGTGGGACTTAGCTGGTGGAAAACCAGCTAGTCACTAGCATGGAGCCTCCACCACTACCCCAAGGCTGTTTAAAGCTAGGACATATGATCCATACATCCTAGTATATCCTGGGCATGCCATTTTTGTGGTTGAAGGTCACTGGTTTACGGAATATCCCACTGTTTTATTCACGTTTTGATGTAAGGGCATGGATAAAGATCCTTTTCACGCAGTCCCATGCAAATATAGATAATATGCATACTAATCACACACACATTGACAAAGGCACAACCAAGACAACGTTCACTAGCACATGTACGTAACACACCATGACAGCAAGGTCAGAAAGGTCGCAGCTGCATGCAGTAGATTAGACCTGATCAAAACGATGTTAATAACTGCTAATGAGCAACTCTGAACCTCTGAGGACAACATCACTGCCATGTCTCTTCACTCCATCTCTCTCACTCTCATGTGGACCTGTGAGCCGTGTATCCTATTGATTTGACATACAGCTGCACATGAAAGGTGTTTTATATGTCTCATGTTTTCACGCAGAATGGCGGGGGACTGGTGATCTCTTTTCAAACCTGATGTTATGCTGCTTTGTTTGAGAAAGTCTGTTGTCTCTGTGGTTGTGAAGGCAACATCGGTGCTAGATTATATTTCAGTATAATTTCCACAGCGATGATAAAGGGACAGTTGCACAATGAGCAGGTGTAAAGAGGCAAAGTGGAAACGGAATTGCAAATAACACGTTTGATTACAGACACTGAAGCGATGTAACAATGCTTTTCAGTAAGGCGCATAAATGTACCTATTTATTTGGAAGATGCTATTAAACATAAGTCAGTTTTTCTTTACAATACTCAAGGTTTGATTTAGTGTCTTCACATTTTAAAGGTCGTATTGCTTGGTGTTGTGGTAAACACAAAGTAACCATCTTTATCTCTTTCTCTGACTCTCTTTCTTTGCAGTGCCCATCTATGTGCCTTTCCTGATCGTGGGGTCGGTCTTCGTGGCGTTTGTCTTGCTCGGCTCAGTGGTTGCTGTGTGCTGCTGTCGTTGCCTCCGACCCAAACAAGAACCTGCCTCCGGGGGTGGGCGTCTCCTGGAGTCCATCCCCATGATGACCTCAAGAGGCTCCTCCTCCCGTCAGTCAAGTACAGCCACCTCATCCAGCTCTTCAGCCCCACCTGCTGTCACTCGCCCAATCCCTGGCCCTGCTCCTGCCCCCATTTTGCGCACCCAGGCCTCGTGCTGCTTGCCACCAGACGCCAGCGTCTACGTCAATATGCCCACCAACTTCTCTGTGTTGAACTGCCAGCAAGCGACACAGATCATGCCCCACCAGGGTCAGTTCCTGCATCCTCAATACATCGGTTATGCCCACCCAGTCTCACCCACCCCAGCCTTCCTGGACCCTACTCAGGGTGCCTACAGGGCCCTGCAGTCTCCATTTCCTCCACCCACAAGTCTGACAAGCATGACAAGTGTGACAAGTGTGAGTGGTGAGCAGAAGCAGCCATCTGTGACTATATGAGAGGCTCTTTGTATGTGTGTGTCACACGATGGAGGAGCAGAAGTAAAGTCACGAGGACCCTGAGGTCAGTTCAGGGCCAGGAGCAGTGTTGTGTGTGTCATGTGCGCTGCAGGCAGTGTGGGTGCTGTGTCTGTGTTGAGAAGACAGCCATGCATTCTGCACGCACCTATCATTAGCACACATCATGGAGAAAGTGGACCCTGTGCAAATGCTGCCTCCTTAGGTGCCTGTCCCATTTCCTAAAAAGTCTTCACTCCAGGCATCTCTACATAAGGTGGTGCAACACGCCAAACCCCCCCAACCTAAGATTCAGTTAATTGCAGTCCAGATATTCATATTAGATCCCGTTTATTAGGCGACTACTGAAGCCACTACTCCAGCGGCACCTACTCCCCAGAGGAAATCGTCCCATCTACCCCGACTTGCCATCATTTTTAATAATTTTTAATTTTTCAAAGATATGTGTTTCTTTTTTTTAAATAATTGAAGGTGTTTTTTTTCTGCAGAGAACACCTGATTAATTCTAATATAATGTATTATTTTTTGGTTTGAGGATTTAAATAAAAAATACCCAAAGTTGTAACATCTCACATCTGACTTGCTTCTTGTACTGTTCTAAGATTGTCTGGATAAGAGTGACTTTTATTTTGTCCCATAGAACCAAGTTACTCTACCAGATTAGCTGAACTTGACTAAATAAACAGATACAATAAATAAATAATATATAATAATGTTATATATTATTAATATGTTAATATATTAATATTATGAATAAAGTTGTGATGAAATGGTGTTTCTCAGTATGGCTATAAGGGCCTAGTAGAAGTCAAGTTGCTAAATTAATTGAGGTTAATGCTAACTGGAGTTAGTGTAATATTAGCTGTATTAGCTGTCTTTTGTTTAGTAATCTGCCAACACATCTGAGGTAAATGTTGCTATTCTTGGCAATTTTATCTTGTTTTCGTTGTTGCTATGCCTTTTCAATGTCTGTTATAAAGACTTAATGGGTAAATGCTAGTTAAATCATCAGCCTGCAGGTTTTAGCTAGCTTCCAGTGACCTAGCGACAATGTTTTTATGACTTCAATCACTGGAACAGAGAGTTTTATATGCTGAAAAGCACAAATTCACAAGTTTCATTTAAAAGTGTCATATGTTTACACTGCATCTACAGAGAGTTGTTAATTTTACAGGAAGAACCAATATGGCGGCCAGATTGTCTTCACATCGCACATGACGTCATCTCTAAGATGAGTGTGTGCCATAACGTTGGCACTGTGAATATATGAGCCTGTGAATGTTTGCGTCATAGTCAATGTAGCATGCGTTTGTGTGCGTAGACATGCAGAGTGTGTTCATGTAGACTCCACATGTTCCCTAGGAGGTATGAGTGTATGTAATAGTGTGTGTGGGTGTGTGTGTGTATGTGTGTGTGGAGTATATGTAGTGTGTAATGGGAATCACAGGTGGTGTGATGTGAAAAGCAGCCCAAGCTCCCTTTTGGATGCTTAAACTCTAATGAAGTGAGCACGAGACACAGACTGTGACGCTCCACCCCCCTGGTCCATTCTCTAAACGGAAAACATGCACACTTTCTCATGTGCCTAAGTGCTCGCGCTGTGGAAAACACACTAAATGCACTGTCCCTGTTCCAGGATACATACTGAAAAAAAATACAGTATATACATTTCAAAGAAAGGTGTGTGTATATGTGGGTGTGTGTGAAATGGTTTGATTCACTGTGTGCCTCAATGTAGCTGAGATCGGGGTCTTCAGAAGGCAGCCGACTTTATTATGCAGTAAAACTCTCTGCCAACCGTTACCCCTTCACTAGTTGCCCTTGTGAAAGAGGTGTGTGTGTGCCACTTTCTCTCTCGGTCTGTTAGCATAAGGTGCCTTGGAGCAGCACCAAAAGAGTCCAGCCTATTTCATTTGGAGAGGGATTCTTGGAGACGAAGCTAGACGTTCTGCCAAAAACTGCCACCAGAGCTTTGCGCAGAATTAGTGCCTATATTAAAGGAGTACTCCAGCATTTTCATCCCTATCTCCATCTACCATATCTGTAGCATATGTGATTTCAACGGATAAGAATTACAACTCAAGACGTTTCGCTGAAGTGAGACGAGAATTAAAACAAACCACACTATCTGGAAACAGTAAAAATATAAGGGCAGTTGTCGAACTGTCGAATTCTGTCAATAAAGGTTTAAAATTTAAAATGTGTTGAACGATAAAGGTGTTCGAATGAAATGGACATGAGATAAAGTCTTTCAG
This sequence comes from Pangasius macronema, assembly GCA_037577455.1. Lineage (NCBI taxonomy): Eukaryota > Metazoa > Chordata > Actinopteri > Siluriformes > Pangasiidae > Pangasius > Pangasius macronema. The sequence continues at coordinate 15,873,738 of CM074966.1, read as the reverse complement.
GCTTTCCAGCACTGGAGCAACACAGCGTTACTCACACTTTCCTGAAGGCTTTGTGGTATGTGTCATCAGACACCGCACAACAACAGTACTGCATAACCACAAATTCTTTCCTCTGAAAAACTAGTCCCTTTCTTGAAAGGACAAATTATACAAAATTAGAGCTTAACCTGACACCCTTGACTGAAGATTTCCTAAAATGTTCTACAAAAATAGGTTTCATGAACATTTCCATTGACAAAATTCAGCAATTGCTCTTAGACTTCCATTATTTTTTTTCCATTAAACTCATTACGTGAGTATGGAGTAAAAACGCTTTTAGTAAACCTTACCTAAGCGCTTCCTCCCACATGGAATACCAGCTTAGAGATATTTCTATTATATCAATACAGTCTGAAGTGAATATCACGATATATTATATACCTGATTATCAGCATAAGCTTAACAGAGTTAAATGACCCAGGACCTGATTTTGTCATTTGTACTGAGCAAAAGTTAAGGCTCATGGTTAAACAGCTGATCCCAAGTCAGCGTGATCTGAACTGCCCTTAAATGAGGACCGGACTCTCCCATGTTCTCACAGAAGAAAAAACAAACTGGGCTGGAAAACACATCTTTAACCTTCACTCCAGAGGAGTTCATGGACAGCCTAAGAACTGTTCCATGTCCATGCTGCGTTCAATAACGCGTGCAAGTGAAAAAGTGTTTATTTTTAACCGAATGTCTTCCTGACTCTCTCTGTGAGAACTGTTTCCTTTTCATTTGAAACTTGTTAATGATAATAAATATTGTAGTGTGTGCTGGGTGTCTATAAGTTGTTCTTGACTCGCTCTGTCAGCGACATGTCCTCCACTTCCATAAGCAGAAGTGTGTATAAGTTACAGCTCTAGCTATATAAAACCGAACAGCCTCAAGATGACTCCAGATTAGTTTTCAGTGCGTCTGTATATATATTCACACTCCACATGGCTGTCAGTAATGGGCTCAGCTAGTCTTAGGCCCACCCACTTTGCTCAGTGGCCCACTCTGTGTTGTTAGTGCCGTCGTCAGTTGTATAAGATTATATCTTTCAGCGAGCTAACACACCCTTCACTCTTCACTTGATTTAGCTGGATAGCAACATTTGTGCTGTCAAAGATCTTATCTTAATAAGATCTGATTATTAAACATTTACTTTACACACTTGTATAGCTTGTATATGTTTGATTTCTAAATTTCAGCTTACATTTCTGAATTCAAAAGTAATAAGAAAACAGCAAGCAAACAAAAAACTTTAAGCCTTTATCTGCTGCAGTGTTTGTGGACACACAAATTTAGCTACTTAAGCTAATCACCTCCCTATAGCTAACGGACTCTCATAATTTCTTTAAAACTAATGAAAAAAACTGTACAGATACATATAAAATGTCTCAAAAGCAACACAAACTGGGACTAAATGTTGTTTCTCAGTAATAAGAGCCCAACAGAAGTTTGGTCGATGCTAATTGAAATTGTTGTAATAGTAGCTGCAGGGAGTCTGCAAGTGTAAGAGTAATGAAATAAAAAATGATTAGGCCCACTCTGTTCTGAAACGCAGGAGCTGTTACCTCCTCCGCAGAAATGAAATCAGAAGCCAGCGGTGTAGAAACAACCCTGGAGGATGTTAAAATTCAAGTCCTAAACTAAAATGCATTTAGGCATCTACTCATTCTCTCTCTCTCTTTCTCTCTCTCTGTTACACACACACACACACACACACACACACACATTGTACATGAAACATGATATCAGAAACCATAATAATAATAATAATAATAATAATAATAATAATAATGCTCTGTTTCCGGAAAGTGGAGGGCGTATATTTTTGGCACACTCCAAAGCAATCTCGAGAGTGGGAGGAAAGCGGAGAGGACGTTTGAGGAGACCTTGGATGGAGCTGAAATGGATCTGTGTGGCCCCTGCTGAGGTGGAACGGATCAGCGGAGGAATGGATTCCCCATTTTGGAGGCGCTGGAGCAGGACGGAGCTGGGTCTGGTCCAGGGGCTGGGCGTGGGCTTCCCAGTACTGAGCCAATGGAGACAGGACATACACACACACACACACACACACACACACACACACACACACACACACACAGATTCCATCTGAGCATTCATATTCAGATTAATTTCTATCAGCACCATCATTATAACTCAAGAACACATGTTGAGACATTCAAAACTCAACCAAGTACTTGAAGTCAACTGGGTGGTCTACACTCTTAATTTCACGCTCCGTACACACACAGACACACACCTTCTTGGCACACAGATGTAGTGTGTTCTTTGGACACTGTGCAAGTTCAAAACAGCTTACATCAAATTTAAAAGCTACAAGTGCTCCTTTAATCACACTGCCACTTTCCTGTCTGTAATCTGATGTCAAAACGTCATGTTCAGCCCATTTACGGAAAACTAACACGTCAGAGGCGTGAATGATGAAGCAAACCAACAGATAATAATGTAACGATCAAGCACATGCTTATATCAGTAAGATACAGGATCTATAAGCTCACCAGCTCACACTGATTTCACCAGTATATTTACAGTCCTGTGGGTGGACCTGGACCTGATCCAAATTCCTCCTATAAGCCTAACCCTAACCCCTAACCCACGCAACTTTGTACAACACAAAACAACACACATAGGAAAAGCTGGATCAGGTCCAACTCCACCCCATGGACTTTCTGTTCTGCAGTGAGGGGTACTTGAAATAACTGAGACTTCATTGTATCAAGTCCGTCATAAGCAGTAATTTTATAAAGTTATATAAAACTATTATAAAGTCATAAACATCGCCCCTAGTTTGTCTTGTGATGCAAACGTGCCTCTTGTAGTGTGCTTTTACGTATCATCCAAGTTTTTCAGATATATGGTAAGAAATTATAGCAATGAAATGTGTCTCATGGTGCTACTCTTGCTGACAAGAGATAGGTAGATGTCTCATTAAAGGAAAAGACAAGCCTTAGCTATCTCTGTATGGAGTGTTCCATCCAGCAAATTTTTAAAATGTGAACAGGAAAGCCTGAATGAAAAAGCCCAAAAAACACACTTAAATACAGTAACAACAATTTTTGCACTACGCTGAGGTGGAAGTTTTTGTTTTTCAAATAAATGATGATGTAGAGGACACCAGTCATATGTTTCAGCGCTACATCTAAGTATATCTAAACATAAACATGGCTGCAGAGCGCATTTGTGCACTTTATGGGCAGAAGAAGAAACGAAAGTTTCTTTTTGTTAATGAAAACACATCAAACGTCACTACAGCCTGACCAGTATAAAGCATTTACTGAAGTTGAGCGAATCAAAGAATGAACATCGAAGTGAAATCGCTCTATCATGCTGCTATTTCGATGCTGTTTTCTTTCTGTACACAGGTGAAAAACAGTTGTTAACTTGTAGCATTGTATTCTATTCTCCCAAATCACTTTTACGCTATCTTCAGGATTTTCACATGACTGTATACTTGATGGACATGAAAAGTGGCAAAGCCCTGAGACGAGAAACTAAGGGACCTGACAGCCAGTTCATAAAATCCAATCATTCTCTTAACTAATGTGCATAAAATTGAGAAAATCACAGCTTGTCCACTCTCACAGGCAGCAAATAGTTCAGGATACAAGAAGAGGAAAAAGAATAACAAAGATGAGGTTTCCAAAGAGAAAGACACACGAATCCAGTTTATTCTACAGAAAACAGGCAGAGCGGAAGCGCTAGGAAGTCAGACACAAACCCTGAAGCCAAGAAACAGAGAGCGAGAGAGAGAGAGAGAGAGACAGAGAGAGAGAGAGAGAGAGAGAGGAAACAGAGGAAAGAGCTAGGGGACGAAGAGACGAGGGGGGTGATGATACCGAAAGAGGTGGAGAAGAGAGAAGTGTGTGTGTGTGTGTGTGTGTGTGTGTGTGTGTGTGTGTGTGTGTGTGTGTGTGTGTGTGTGGAGGAGTTGAGTGTGTTTGGGGAGCTCCACACTGTGTGAGGGATCTGCTTCAGTGCCATCTCTGTATTCTTTGGCAGAGAGGCGGTGAGGTGGGTGGAGGGAGTATTCTGTGTGTGTGTGTGTGTGTGTGTGTGTGTGTGTGTGTGTGAACTTAGAGGAGGTCAAGCTCTGCATCTGTCAGCTACATACACACACATGTGCTCACACACATACACACGTTCAGCTCACGTTGTTCTGTCAGGTGACCAAGCAAAACAAATCTCTCCATGTCTGCTAACTACTTCATACTCAAGCTAGCGTTGGCTAAGCATTGCTCATGTTAATAGCAACATTAAAACATTGATATTTAGCTAGCCAGTTAAGAAAGCTAGCATTACCTAGGGCTCTAATCCAAATAACAAGCTGTTATTTGATGACACTTAGCATATTTAGCTGATAAATGTCATTGTTTTAGGTTGATACAGGTTGTTAATTGGTTGTTATTAACTGCCTAGCTAAATTATGTTAGCAAAAAAAATGCAGCTGAGAGGAGGAAGAAACCTGAAGCAACAAAAATGTCCCAGTGTTCTTGCCCTCCTTTTTTTTTTTTTTTTTGTCTCTGCTGAATATGTTTACCACAGTGACTGGATGCTGGGCTTACATACAACATAATCCATGACAACATCTCCATATCAGTAGCTAGCTAACTAGTTAATGTTTGCCTGTCCTTCCCTGACTTTACATGACAATAAAAAAGTCTAGCAGATGTTATGAGTGTTGTAGATCCACAGTAGATGATACAAGTTTTTAAAAAGTTACTTAAGAATATTTTTGACATTAAGTGTTAATTGTGGTTTTGGTTTCAGTGCATAATTTTTGGCATCGATGATTTGTTCCCAATTGCTTTATTTCTGACCAAAACCCTAACACACATCCCGTTGTTATTGAACTTATAAAGTAAGAAGAACTTGAAGGAGAACTCAAAGGCAACAATCTAGTCAGTGATTTTGGCTAGCTAAAGCTAGCTGGTTTAAGACTCAATATTTAAACAAATACAACTAAATGCTATATTCATATCACATCGGAGCATTTGGTAGGACGGGAAAACTTCCTGCAGGTAGGATTTGAAAATGTTCACACATTTTTCCCAGCCATTTTGTTTACTAAAGAAGTGGCGGTTGTGGTTCTTATGTAATATTAGCTAGTCTAAGCATAGAGTTGTGTTCATGTTAAAGATTAGCATGATGTTTTATTGTATCTTATCTATAAGCTGTAACTACATTTTCTATTTTAAAACTTTATTTTCTTAGAGAGATAGCTGCCTCACTTCTGGTGTGGTCAGAGAGATTAGGGCTGTCAGAAACCTCCCAAAATTCAGACACAGTGGTGAAAAATGTTTTTCCAGTCAGAAGGATTTGACGTAAATGTGGAAAAGCGACGCCCCCCCAAAACCATACCTGGTCTGAAATATCTGAATGTTAGCGTAAGAGGAGGAGCATTATGATTCGACCTGCGAATCCTAGAGACGCCTCCTTGCCCTGACTGATCAGATGTCGGTAGTCGACGTCAATTTTTTTTTCCACCTGTTACAGAGCGTGTACCACCACAAAGTCAAAATATCAAACAGAAATGCTGATTTTCATTTGAAAATGTAAATATTTTACCTAACATCCCAGTTCCCTTTTCTGACTGGTTGGCTGACTGAACCAATCAGGATCATTTTTATGAAAAGAGAGTAGAAAAGACATTTCAAAAACTAGAATCAAAACCCCATGTGTCATACACACAAACACACATGCACACACACACACACACACACACACACACACACACACACACACACACACACAGTTAAGCACAGAGAAAAGGAATTCCACAGGGTTTATGTTTGATGTTTATTTTCAAGAGCTCCCCCTGCATTGCACTGATGATGACGGATGAGCCGAAGTCCAAACTCAAAGAAACAGAAATCACACACACACACACACACACACACACACACACACACACACACACACACACACACACACACAAACATAGAAACAAGAGAACACACACTCACACTAAACACACATACGCTTGTTTGTATACGCACATGCATGACAACATCCACAGGGCTGTGTACCGCAGTGTGATAGATACAGACAGAAACACCAGTGTCTCTGGTTTCCATGCATCAAGTCTGGATGCTGATTGGCTGCTCATTCCCGTCCTTCACAGCATGGCACATTCTGACTGGCCGTTTTCTTTGCGAGATTACTCCCCACCCCTACCCCCAGCACTGTCCCCACCCAATTTTCCCACAGTTGAGTCTTGTCTGAAAAGGCTTGTAAGTGTGTAGCGAGGCCTGGCGCGGTACAGGCCAAGTCCACTTCAGTCCAGTTACTTCAGTAAGGCCACAGCAGGCTCACGTGGGATGGAAATGTCCCTTAAAAAAAGTCTCAGCTGCCGCCTTGGCAATCTTGTTACGGATGCAGCTACAGGCTGGGTCGCTGGCGGGTCGTGTCGTAAGAACGCACTACCTGGGATTGGGACACAACCCCGTGCTCTTCCTGGGAGAATGCATAGCCATCTGCAGAGAACAAAAAAAACATATTTAATTTTCTCCACTTGACACTTCATAATCACAAATTTCTCTGCATGACACTCACGTGAGACGGTCTGCTGTACGGAGCTGGAGCGCCCCACGCTGGATGGCGTCTTCCTGAACACCCGAGCCAACAGGTGGGCGCGCTCGTTCAGACTGAACGGAGAGAGAGAGGGAGAAGTTAATCATCAATCAGAAAACAGAATGGCTCACTGAGATGCTAATCAAGGGTTCACACTCAGAGATCAAAACACGGCAAGGAAAAGTCTAAGAACTGTTTTTAAGGACGCAGATTAAACTTCTGACAGACCGTGACAGACCGTTTAGCCCAGGATTAGCTTTAACCAGCGTCCATAAAAGCAGGACAAGGTGACCGACAGGTTAAAGATTAAACCACAGGGCACACAGGAATGACTGAGATTTTACCACCAATCATCAACAACAAACCTGAAGGTCATAGGCTTAGCACAAATATACTTTAGATATTCAACTGATCAGTATTTACCACCCTGCATACACTCATACTCGTGCTGCTACCTTGGAAAGTACCAGCCTCCTTGGGCAGCATTTTTACCTGAAAAGAAACCTTGAATCTGGGTAGACATGATGTTCAGTGCCCTAAAATGTCATCAACTTTTCAGCACACACTAGTCAGTCTTACTCAGAAAACAGAGAAGCAGCATGGACAAGTGAAGCCAACCTGTTCATGCTGCATTAACGTAACACACTTGGAGGAAAGCCGTATCTGCTCTCTTGGCTAGTGTCACTCTGATTGAAAGGGGAGAGTGAGTATGCTCCTCCTAACTAGAGAGCATGGCCACGGGATAGCTGACACCACTGGGATTCGAACTCGCAATCTCTTGATGATAGAGCTAACATCTGTTTATCATCTTTTTTTGTGGAATTCTGGTCTTAAGAATGAAATGAAAGAGTTTTCTATAGTAAGAAGGACACATGCTATACTTCCATCAAATTTGGACAAAAGAAGAAGTTTGGAGAACAGCTGCCTTCTGAATGGGACAGATTCTATCTTGTGCTTTTGCTGGCTACCTAGGGAGCAATTTTCTGATTGGAAGACAGCTTATAATTCTGAAGCATCTGCTTAGCGCTGTCTTGAAATTGTATTACTGTCATTACCATCTGTTCTTCTTTGTTAAATGGTAAAAAAAATAAAAATCAATCAGTATAACAATGACATTTTACCCAAATTTATGCCTTCAAAATGGAGACATCTGATTGGAATGGAATTTAGTTTCTGAATGAAGTGAAACCCAAGGGTGCTCGGCCGTTTCTATGATAAACAGACCCTAAAAAGATAGAGTGATGACTCCGAGTGATGATCCCTGTGATGATACCATGATGTCTCCCTATAAATCAGATGAAAGCAATCCCATCCATAAACAGTGGGGAATGATGTAAATCCCAGCCGTAATGGAAGATGGCCAAAGCTGCTCAAGGTTACAGCTGAGAGGCACAGCATACGCTGGAGGAACTTGGATGGGGGGAGGACAAAACACACAATGCTGGTGCTGGAAGGACAGCCCGATATGTTTGGCCTCGTCCTGAAAGTGGTCTGCAACCGTAACCGTGGCATGACGGTCTGCCAAAGAAAATGCCATGTGCTAAACAGATGACTGGTCAGATGAGGTGAATGATGGAGAGATAAATAAAGAAATAAATAAATGGAAAGGCACAGAGGTTTTGCTGGAAAGCCAAGCTCTGTGTTCCTCTGTCGTTCCAGCGGACTCCTTTTTCAAATCAGAAGGCGAAGCTTTGTTTCAGCAAATCCTTCTGCATATGAAATTACTCAGAGAAAAATATCTCTACTACTCCCTGATTCCCTGGGTTCAACAGAGCACCAAGACTGACCTTTTAACACACGCTTTTCCTGAGCCTAAACCACAACCCAGCAAACAGGTTTAAATATGTAGCAACTCTTGAACTCTCGGTACAGCTCAGTCCCACGTTGCATGTTTACTGTTTGAAATGAGCTTAATTATCTTGCACAGGAGAAACAGAGCAGAAAGCCAAAGCGAGGTGTCGAGCCAACTACTGTCCTCATTAGGAGTCAATTCTGTCAACTCTGCAGCCACAAACCAGTGGCCTAAACATCCCAAAAAAAGCCAGTGCATTAAATCAGCTACAAATCTTACTGCCAAAGTCTGAGTTAAATCAAGATCTACAGGCTTCAACTACTTGAGCTAAACCTGTAGGAAAATTCAACATGCCTCTATTCCATAAACACATACAGAATAAATATTAGGGCTGTCAGAACCAATTTCACAGCTTTTCAGATATTTACATGGCCAGGAGCCAAAGGAGCAAAATTGGCCATGGTCTCTGGGTAGGAGGGGTATACTCTCCCTCCCCTCCCAGCAACACTTGGGTGACTATGCGCTCATGTATGCGGAAGATGGCAGATAACTGTTTCAATTATTGCCTCAGTTATTACATTAATTAAAATTCGAATGCAATTTCAAAGGAATTTGACAGCCCTAATAAGAACACATACATTTCCTACACACCCACGCACACACAGAGCTACATTTCCTGAGATACACACACCCGGTTCTGACAGCCACACGAACCTGACCAGCTCAGGGCCGTCTGGCAATGCACGGTGTGAAGAAATGTAGAAAAACAGAAAACATACATATCAGATAAGATACAGGAGCAGAGGTGAGAGGACAAAGAATGAGGATGAGGAGGTAGAGTTCACTCTGTATGTGTGTAATGAAGCACACGCAGGCAGGTGAGCTCTACCTGCGGATGTCCGGCTCTAGGAGTGCTGCAAAAACCTATGGCACTGCAGCCTTGGGCCTGCGGACCGTTGGTGTGGGGGTTAAACACACATTATACCACACATATTAACCGCATGGGTGAGGATTTAACAGTGAAACAATGTAGACAATAATAATAAGTACCAGGGAACATAGCATTTAATACTGAGTGTCACACTGATCTGAGAACTATGTAGGTGTGGCCTAATATTCTAATGAGCACACTTGATTGACATAACACCTTTTGAGACTCCAGGACAATGGCACAAGTGAGGAGAATCAGAATCAGGATGAATTGATCACATGATCACATGACGATCACCAGGTTAGAGTTCATGTTCACTAGTTACCTTTCCTCAAGTGTTCTCATGCCAGGTTGCTTAGAGTGTAATAGACTGTTCAAGTGTTCAAGTTTTGATAAAGGATATGATTCCTGGCAAATTTCCAACTGTTCAGATGTGAAAATCTTTTACTTTTTGTGCTTAATAGCATTTTACCTGCTTATGTGTTTTTAAACTCATTACCTAATTTGTGCACATCAGAACATTTGTCTATTTAGCATTGAAATTCTTTGGTAATACAAGACAAATGGATTTTATACATGTGTGCAACCTCATATGTATACACCAGGGAAACATGGCAACAGCCAACATTCCTGGGGACTAAATGAAATGAAAAATGAAAAATAATATAAGTTTTTCAAAAATGATTAGTTGTTTGAAAATCTTTAAAATGTTTTTTAGGGGTGTCAATAATTTTACTATTTTATAAATTATTATTTGTGAATTTTTTTTGTTGAGAAGTATATGAGGAATTTCTTCTATTGTCTATTTCTTCTATTTCTTCTACTGAGTGGAACACTTGAATGACTTATACAAATATAAAAATATTGTCTCATTTTTATGAAGGGTGCCAATAATTCTGGAGGGCAGTGTATGTGAAAGGGACGAGCCGTATACATTTACATATTTGAGTCTTGGTTGGTGACAGAGTGTGCACTAAATACGCTATGAACTGCTAGGAAGTAAGTGTCCTCCACAGACTAGCATTGACTTTTAAAGATCTGTTTTTTTTGTGTGTGTTCTGCAGGAATGTCTAATTTTGTTCAACATAAAACAATTTTCATTTAAAAATTTAAATTTCAAATTCATAAGCTTACCATTGAGAATTTAGTCTGGCTTTGAAGTAAACTCTTACACAGAGACAGTACATATAATCTCTCTCCATGACACTTTTTCTGTCAGTGCTATTTGGGAATCTGTTTTCTTTATGTTCCGTGGCCAATCGCTCATTTACAGTACGGAGAGAAAGTGAGAGAAAGTGAGAGAAACGGTATGGTGACCAAGTGGCGTCACAAAAAATATACAGGATGATATCTGCTACCTTGGTCTCTATATCTACGGAGTAAAACATACGCAAAAGTTCCACAAGACTAGCTCCGCCCACTCACCACTCACTGCAAAGTGTTCTACTTTCTACTACATATTCAACTTGATCCATGGCTTTTGGTTCCTTGGGGCTTTAAATAAAGCGAAATTAACAAAGGAACTGTATTTTAATATAAATGCACTTCTACACACACACACACACAGAAAAGAAGGCGGACTAAACACTGAATGCGAGGTCTATACTGAACTGATGTGGAGAATCAGAACGTTTGGCGTTCAGGACACACACCTGCGGCCGCTGGCATCTCTGAGGACGGCCGCGCCGGGATCGACAGCCCGCGCCTCCAACTCCTGCACCTCCTCCAGGAGAGTCTTCTTTAATGTGCGCCTCCCTCTGCACAGACACACACACATACACAATATGATCACAAATGGATGGCATTTGATCTTGAATGTGTATGTTCGCTACCAGAATGAGTACTGTAAACTGTGTGTAAGTGTTACTCACGCGTTCCACGCCACGTCTTTGAGCAGGCACGCAGTCGGCACCATTATCAACCCCAGCCAGAAGCTCCAGCACTGCATGACCCTGCCGGCCTGCAGAGAACCCCCCACAAACAAAAACAACATTAGAACAACATCACTACAACCTAATCAGGAAACCTCCCTGTCTGGTCATCCACACAGCTGCAGCTGGACACGGTGACCTCTGACCCCTGCAGTGTGGGGGTTAATCTTCACATCAGATGCTGTCTCCGGCTCTGACTCTCTCTCTCTCTCTCTCTCTCTCTCTCTCTCTCTCTCTCTCTCTCTCTCTCTCTCTCTCTCTCTCTCTCTCTNTCTGTCTCTCTCTCTCTCTCTCTCTCTCTCTCTCTCTCTCTCTCTCTCTCTCTCTCTCTCTCTCTCTCTCTCTCTCCTCCCGTCCTGTCTGTCCTCTTTATCACCTTCCCCCTCACACTGTAGTGTTGCTATGTTCTAATGACAAATTATACAAGTGATATGTCTGTACTGTAAAATTCAGTACAACACTTTCAGAAAAGATGACTTTAATAAGCAAAAATAAGAATTACAGCAATGTCTGAGGTCCATTTCGTATATATATATTTTTGCATGGTCTTACAATGTAACAATATTTCTATAGTGTAAAAAAGAAAAGCTTTAGCTAGCATGTAGCTGTGAAGTCTTTGATAAGAACAACATACACAAATAATGACAACGAAAACATGACAAAACTATCTGGAATGTCAACATTTACCTCAGATGTGTTGACAAATCACTAAAAAAAAATTTGCATGACTTAATTTAAGCTGTAAATGTATTTAGCATTAACTGTAAGCTGAACTCTGGTAGTATATAGTACACTGTGGTACATTTTATGTTGACTCTGAAATGGCACTTCATGTCTCCTATTATTGTAGTATAGTTTAGTTTTTGTCCCATTAGCATAGGCAGTTCATTCACAGATTTTATTTTCCACCATGCTAGAGTGTCTGTGGGATTTTCAATGTCATGTTAGCACCAAGCTAACGATGTTCCTTCCCATAATCATCACATAATTCCTAGAGTAAAACACTAACAAACGGGGGTTTGTTAGGCTCAAATTAGGCTCAAATTTTAATACATACTGATTTGCTGTATAAGTCACATGACCTGCTAGAGGACAAAAAACAGACGTGTCTGGAAACTAGGAATCTAGATGGTGAGATTTCTCATGACTTCTGGAAGAAATAGCTGTTAATCTCAGACTGATCTGCAGGTATCTGATGAACAGCGTGTGCATAGACTCATAACTTAAGTTTCCTCCTTAGCTAACACTTGTGATGAACTGGACACTTTTCAGCCCTGAAAAACCATGAGGAGGCATTTCCTGTGACAGCTGCAGGCCTGGGCAGAGCGTCTCCTAATGAAAACAGGTCTCCGGCAGACGCCGAGTATGCTTCCACACACACACACACACACACAATCACACTCACATACACACACACAATACAAGATAGAGCGATATCATTAGGATGCAGTGATGGAAGAAACAGATATATAAGGGAAAGGAAATGAGTGGAAGAATAAAGAGATGAACAGGGACATTTAAGAGAAAAAAAAAGGCATATCCCCGTTTCTTTCAGCTCCCTCACTTTGAGAAAGAGCAGCTGCAGGGTTACTTGAGCACATTCCCAAATTTTGACGTAAATTAAATTAATGGGCCGAGGGCCATTGGAGAGCACAATCCCCCATAACGCACCAGACTGAGGGTCCCGATTTAACCCTGTCTTAACACATACTGTATAAATATATACATATATTTATACAGTATGTACACACACATACATACGCGGACTCAGACACGCTGCACATACAGTACTGGAAAAGCATTTTGGGCATCCCACAATTCCAAACACTTCAGGCCACTAGCTTAAAGCAGGCATACTGAGGCGGCGCCCCCGGAGCCGACAGTAAAGCCAGGGGCTCGGGTGACCACACGGCAGGTGCGGGGTCTCTACACCTGGCTGAAAGGTCGTAAATCGACCCCTGAGCTCCATCCATACTGACACAGAGCACCCACAACACACTGCCAGGGAGGACAGTTGGTCTGGTTGGCGTGTTTTTGTGTGGGAAAAGATGGGCATGAACTCATATCTGAGCTCAAACACACCCTTTACACATTTCTGACTGACCCTATTTATGATTCTTATTATTAAACATAAAGATGTAAAGCTTTCTCAGAGCACCTGGTTAAAATTAACAGTGATGTTACCTGATCTTACCTAGCGAGCTACGGTTAACAGTAAAGAGATATTAATGTGACTTAAAAATCCTGTCAGCTTATTTTACACATTTGGCTACTATTAGCAGTAAAGATTAGAAATATGCCATAATATAACTGTAAAAAAAAAAGAACAAAAAACAAACAAAGAAATCCTGTTAGGTTAGCTCACACTGTTCAGCTAGCAGGCATGAGCGGTTTAGATTTAGCGTATTTATATGACAGGAAAATCCCTCAGAAATTCTGTCATAATCGCTCACGTCAATGGAGGTTATAAACACTGGTGAATATTTATAAATATTAATATGAATATTATTATCAGCCCAAATCAGGCAGCAAAACGACATCACTATTGCACACATAAACAAGGTTAAATCACTGAATTGATGTTGTTTTTGTTGTTAATAATATTAATTAATATTAAATAGTTATTAATATTAATAATGATGTGGCTTTCGGACCTCATGGGGCAGCTGCTTGAACTAAAAGGTTCCCTGGAAACTAAAACTGACCCTGAAGATTCCTTAGTTTCTGGAAAAAAAAAATTCTTGGGCTCATGAAAAGGTTCCTGAAGTCCAAACATGAAGGACTTGCTAAGCTCATCAAAACCTATACTTCTTGCAGTGGGAACACGCCTGAAGTTCCTGAGTACTTGAAAAGGTTCTTGTAGGGACAACACCCCTGAAGTTCCAGAGATTCTGAAAAATGTCATAGGTCCTGCATTGAGAACATGCCTGAGATACCTAAAACGTCTTCTGTGGTAGGATCATGCCCAAAGTAGTCTAATTTCCTGAGTTCCTGACAAAGTTCATGTGGGGAAATCGCACCTATTGGGTGTCATCATTAGCTGTGTGCTAGTGTGTGTGTGTGTGTGTGTGTGTGTGTATGTGTGTGTGTGTGTGTATACTTGCCTGGCCCAGCATGTCTGGGGCAATAGGAATGTGCGGCCAGATAAAGGAATAAACAGCGAAGAAGAGCATCCAGAGCACCATGCTGCCCCAAACTGCCAGATGTGAGAACTGCAAAGAGAGAGAGAGAGAGACAGAGAGAGAGAGAGAGAGAGAGAGAGAGAGAGAGAGAGAGAGAGATCAATCTAATGGGTGAAGAGAAGGAGAATGAAAAAGAGGGTCATGGGCATTCTCAGACTTTCTGAATATAGACCGAATCCAGACAAGGGCCACACCGCTGCACACCTGTACGCCCGCCTGTCTGCTCGTCTCTCTCTCTCTCTCTTTCTCTCTCTCTCTCTCTCTCTCTCTCTCTCTCTCTCTCTCTCTCTCTGTAATGAGACCCTGTGTGAATTCTTTAGGGAGTCTGCTCCATTAAATGGGCTTGGCTGTGTGGACAGCTGAACGGACAAGCCATGTCGACACCACCCCATGCCAATTCACAAACACACACACACACACACACACACACACACACACACACACACACGAATGTAGAGTGTATAAATGAGAACATTGGAGGCAGAGTATATGTGTGTAGCGTAATGTAATCACCATCTATCTAAAGACGTGGCACATTCCTGACACTTTTTCTGGGCTCGTAGAGGGGCAGACATTTAAACGAGGACGGAAAATAAGTTTCCCGTCAAGCTCGGTGTGTGTCATAATGATCTCATGGCACATTCAAAATCCTGACCTATTACGCACAACATACCCATAATAGCGAATTCACTTAAAAGGCGTTTCACTACAGCTGACAGCGCAGCGCTCTGAATCCGTGCTTACAATTTTATTTGCTCTTTTCAACAAAATTTTGTCAACAAAAATTATATACAGGGCAAATTTCAATGGCTTTATACTTACTCCATATATAACATACAACATAATTACTTTGTAGACCCTATTTAGTGCACTACAGGTTCAACAGCATTCGGGATTCAGTCAGAAAAATGGCAAGTGCAGAAAGCAGACCATTTTCATTCAGTACTACAACTTCAGGCACCAGAAAATGAGAATGTTTTCCACTGGTCAGTGGTACAGCACCAAAATGTTCCTGTTAAATGTGGTCTGCATCAACAGTAACCAATGCTGTGGTCGAGGTGAACTTGTACTTCCATGCCTACAACTTGTAAAAACCATCGAAAACACCCCCTCAACTTGAAATTTCAACTCATCAACTTGGGATAGTCTTCTCAACTTCTTCAGGAGAAGTCAGAGAAGACTTCTTCCAGGAGTGACGTCAAAATAACATGGCCGCTCATTGACCTTCTCTAATTTTAAATTAGCTTATAGCAGTTAATATATAGAGACATACTTGGCTAGCGTGTTGCTAATGCGACTCGTCACTGTCCACTGGTTAGCTTGATGCTCACGCTATTCGCTGTTGTCCTCTGTTGCTGCTGTGTTGCAATTTGAGTCCAAACTTTTGCATGAATGTCTAAAGTTCACTACAGTACTTCAAACACAGCATCATTGTATATGTGGGCGGGGCTAGCAGCACTGCACACATCGGATTGGCTACTTTTGGTGCTGTTTGTGTTGTTAAGAGCAACACTGTGCCATTTTACTTCTCAGAAATCTCAGAAATTGTAGCAGGCCAATGACTTTAGAATACAAATGTGGGCAGTCGTGGCCTAATGGTTTGAGAGTCGGAACCTGAAGGTCGTGGGTTCGAGTCTCGGGTCCGGCAGGGATTGTAGGTGGGGGGAGTGAATGACCAGCGCTCTCTNATCCCCCAACTGCTCCCCGGGCACCGCAGCTAAAATGGCTGCCCACTGCTCTGGGTGTGTGTTCACTACTGTGTGTGCGTTCACTACTGTGTGTGCACTTGGATGGGTTAAATGCAGAGCACAAATTCCGCACAAATTGGCCACAAGTCACTTCACTTCACTTCAAATGAACAGAAATCATTAGAGAGGGTAAGACTTTACAGTGTGAAAAGCCGTACCCTTGTCCATGCTGTGGTCTCCATCCCGGCTTTCAGGCATACTGTGACCACCACGTACTGCAGAAAGAGACAGAGAAAAAGAAAAACAGAGCGGAGAGGATCATAAATAACACTAATGACACACACTTGTCATACAGAAACATTCAGCTAAGCCACATGCACTCTTTCTCTCTCTCTCTCACACACACACACACACACACTGACAGCCTAAAAACATCGTTCACACAGACGCCAAATTGCTACTGCCTTTAGCCACAAACTAACTTACAAAACAGGCTGACATACATGCACACAAGTACACACAGCTCCGGGCAATCTCTCTCTCTCTCTCACACACACACACACACACACACACACACATGCACACACACATGCACATAAAAGCAGGGAGACAGACACACTCAGACCCCATGAGAGCAATTCATTACGGCTTTAAGAGAGCTGGTGTCTAGCATCGCCTCCAACATCTCCAGCATATTTCACACAGTCTGGCATTCACACACACACACACACACACACACACAGCCTCCCTTTCAATCAGAATGAAACATGGGTCTGAAAACACACAGGCGAAAGCTAATGACAGCAGGAAGTCTCGTTATGAAAAGCAAAGTCTGGCTGTGACGAGTGGATGTGGGCTGACCAGAGCCGAGCCTCAGGAAACAATTTAAGTCTTAATAACAAACGACGAGTAGACACTAAAACCGCAGATTTTCATTTTTATGATTTCATCAAGAAAGAGGGACCCTGAGTTAAAGAACCTCTCCGTACATTTAGCTAACATTTTAGCAGTGAGCTGTGAACTCAAGATCTCCATCAACATGAACTAAAGGTTCGTGTGGGCGGAGCTAGCAGCTCTGCACAATGCTGATTGGTTACTCTCAGAGCTTTCGGTGTATTTAGCATTAGTGTGCTGTTTTATTTCTCAACCTGAAGTCATCACTTAACAAATATTTTTATGATTACAGAGCGTTTGTTAGTGACTTGATTATGTCCTTGGAATATAATTTTAAATTCAATGCGAGAGCTAGCTACTTTAGAAAGACGTATTTTATTTAATTTTTTTTATCAATAGACATTAACTTAACTTCAAAGAAAGCCTTGATATATGATACATGTTCGAGCATTAAATGAACAGCGCTTTTTCACTGCCGGTGCGCATTACGCATTCCACACAAGAAAGACGAGTGTGTTAACTTTGGCTTTAAAGCTGACAGAATGACGACATCATAACACTGCGCTCAAAACACACTCGAATAAAATATCTGTAACACACACACACACATGAAGGGAGGAGATTTAAGGTTTGTGCACCAACAAAGGCTCTTTTTATGTCTTCATGTGCCCCATTATACACACTTTAACCTGTTTACGCTTGAATAAAAATGAAAGATAATATCAATTACTATTTACGGCTAAAAAAGAGTGTGTTGTGATTGGCTGATTCTCACCGTGTACACAATGTTCCCCACAAAAAGGTAGTCGACGCTGTTGCCGTTTTCGAACGGAGTGTCTACAAACACACACACACACACACACACACACACACACATACAGGAGTGGTGAGGGAAAAAAAGGAGACCTACTTACACACTTAAAAGTTTATGACACTGAGCTCATGCTGTGTGTTTTTGTATCTTGGTGGGGACCAAACATCTGGCAGTTTGTGAGGACGTAACAGCATTACAGAACATACGCTGTGCGCTACATTTACGTCAAACGTCCATATGAAATTCATCCACAGAGAAAGAGCAACATTGTAGGATTTTCATATATGATTATAAACATGACATATAATTGTAAAAGTATGTGTAAATAAATCATGTGATAAATGACAGGCATTTATTCACAGCTATTTTGTTGAAATGTTCAGGAAACTCATGTTTCAACAGATTTAAGTTAGAACCCGGGACAGTGAAATATGTTCTGACAGCTCCAACAAGTGTGTGTGTGTGTGTGTGTGTGTGTGTGTGTGTGTGTGTGTGTGTGTGTGTGTGCAGGGATGAACGGGCTATTTACCATGTTCCAGTACTTTCAGCGGAAACCAGAAGAGAATGATAGAATGGATAAGAGCGTTTATACAGTGACCCCAAAACACCTGAAAAGAGAGAGAGAGAGAGGGAGAGAGAGAGGGAGAGAGAGAGAGAGAGAGGGAGAGAGTAACCAAGAGAGCAGAGCCAACTGAGACAGCACACTGCCAAGAAATACAGCGGCCACACAAACAGCTTCTCTACACTTACACAACCAGCTCAGTGTCCTCCCGATTACCCCTAAAAACCCACACATACACACACACACATGCACGCACACACACACGCATACACACGCACCCAGAGCCCCCTGCATTAAATGAATAACTTCCTTATTCTATTTCCACGAATCTCATCATAATCGCTATGGTAACTGTGTAGTCCGTGTGTCAGTATTTGCAGAGAGCTGTAAACAGACATTATCAATCAATCACCGAGTCAGCATCACTATTAACACCTACTGCAGCTGAACGGCTCTGTATCCTTCACATGATTCACCTGGGTGAAATATTATTAATAGAGTCATTTTTTTTTTTATCATGATAAATCAGAACTGATGTACTTACCTTATAACATTACACTACTAACTATTAAAATGTCACAGATATGGCCATGGGGTTGCAGAGAGCAGCAATCATGTTGCTAGATTTTATTTGTCTTTTATTTCATTTTAATTGTTTCAAAACCAACAAATGTGCTGTTCACACTATGTGTCGCTTCATCAGCAGTAGAAATGGCACTGATTCTAAAGGCCTCACATTCAGCTACAGTGTGTTAAATCTGAGCAGCGGTGTGTGTCTCTCAAATCCACACGCCAAATGGAGCTGCTCAAGAAAACTCCACCCTGAAACACATTAAAGATGTTTTATACTGAAATATCTGTGAAGTGTTTAGTGATTCTGGTGCTAGTTTGTTGGTTGGTGCTGTATTTTTTTCGTGTGTTGCTCTGATTTCACACAGTGATTGTAGCGCATTTACGATGTAAATTTCAAAAAAGAAATTTCCAGTGACCTCAAACATAAAGGATGACAGTCAGGTTTCATTGTTA
>CM074966.1:15815042-15846392 GCA_037577455.1 Pangasius macronema | reverse complement strand
CAACATGGTTTTATTATTTGCTGAGTGTTGTGAGTGTGTGTTCATGTGAGTGTGTGTGTGTGTGTGTGTATGTGTGTGTGTGTGTGTGTGTGTGTGTGTGTGTGTGTGTGTTCTGGGGTAATCACAGCAAATGAGTCAGTAGGTTGACATTTGCACACAACTCAGGGGATTATATTACCCTCAGCACAGAGCTCTGTGTTGTGCATGCCAAGCTTCAAGCTTTCATTAGCGCTATTTATTTACTTACCTGAGGCGGGACAGAACCTTTACTTTCACACACACACACACACACACACACACACACACACACACAATGTAATATTGGTAATATCACCATTCTTACCCAGAATAAATCTGTATTTTTATTTACCTGTAGTTTTCTTTACCAGATCACTGGTTCGGGTGTGACTAGCTAGCTACCTTGTTTCTGCGCAATAAGAGACCAATAATCTCACTGATCAACCTTGCACTCAATTTGTGTGTAAATATTTTTACAATCTAAACCGAACTAAAATTAATATTTCCGCCTTATTTGCGAATGTTTTGCTAACGCTGATTTCTTCATACTAGTGCATGTTGACATGCTAATCAGACGTAAACAAGCGAGTACGTTCACGGCACAGCTGTACGTTTAGTGACACCCACGAAACTGCTTAAAAGGCAAAAAGCTCACAGTGACCTGAAATCGACAAAATGATGACTAAAGTAATCCTCCTGTAATGCAGCTCAGCCACTGCAATGTATCGGCTACCATGCACACACACTAACTCTAACTCCCTTTTCTAGGGTGCCATCACTTTTGTCCTAATTGAATGGTTAGTCTCTAATATAAAAAATAGTTCTTTCAACTGTGAAAAATAGTCGCTGCTAGTTGGCTAGTGTGTGTGCATTAGCAACATTTCTGTTGTATCACCCAAGCTTTCGTAAGATCCCATAGACTCTGTGCATATATATATATGTGTGTGTGTGTGTGTGTGTGTGTGTGTGTGTGTGTGTGTGTATACCTGCAGCAGATGACAGCCTTGCAGGACAGGGCCAAGTCGAGAAAAGCCTGACGCACTTCAAATGACAAAGCGTACTTGAGTGTCTGGCCATCGATGATGAGCGCTAAATCATTCTCCTTCCCCAGAGAGTCACCGAGAGAAGAGCAGTGAGCGACCAGCGTGGCCCGCGTTGCCTACAGGACACGAAAAACACATCAGTGTATACTCACACACTCTCACAAACACACACACATCTGAAATTCAGTAATTATTTCTGATATTTATATTGCTAAAATACACTCAAATATACTGATATTAAATTGTATGAGTGTATACGTCTCACTCCTTTACTATGTGTGTGTGAGCGTGTGTGTGTGTGTGTGTGTTTATATCTATCATATTGTACCTGGAAGCCATTTAATGATGGCACTGTAGATAACAAGACGACTAACAGAGAAAACAAACTTCCTATAAACTGTAATGAAAACAGTACGGCACACACCTCACTCCTCCCTCACACACACCTTCACACACATGCACTTGACTGACCACCTGAACACTTTCGCAGTGCGTGCCAATGCCATGGCAACTGCCGAGTCACTTCCAACATCCATGACCATAGTTAGCATACCACCCTTTGGCTCCGCCCACATCTGGAGCCTCCAGTGGCTATCTGATCTCAGTACAGATCCCAATCTGACATCAGACTTGCTAAACGAAGCTCTGAACTCATATCGTCAGATCACCTCGGATGAAGTGCATGCTTCCTGAACACCTGTGTGTGTGTGTGTCTGTGTGTGTGTGTTGAGTATTTAGTTGTTTATCGGTTTAATCAGGAATTCCAGCTCACAGCCACCTTTCCAGTGAAAAGGGAGTGCAAAACATAAAGCACAGACGGATGAAAAGATATGACAGTGGTGAAAGATCAGCCAAGTGTACAGGATTTAAGTGTTTGTGTGTGTGTGTGTGTGTGTGTGTGTGTGTGTATATAGTTGGATGGTGAAAGAGTAACTGTCACTGCTGTTGTATTATAGAACGTCTTAATCCATAAGACTTTTCACTTCCTCTTTCACATTCTCTCATTCTGACGTGGTCGTGTCTTCAATCATTTTAGCCAAAGCAAGTTTCCCTCCCTAGTGAGCTATTTTCAGTTCATCAGCTTTCAAAACTTAACGAAAGCTCCTATGGAATCAACGGTTTTGATTAAAGAATGTGTTACTTACAGCTTTATAGTAACTGAAACAATCTCACAGCAAATGTAAAGACCAAATGAAACGAAGAAGTGTTAATTAGCTATTATATTGTTGTGATGTCATATACATAATTTTCATGCTAATGTGAATATTTGTAGGTGTTAATTCCCACTATTTCACTGGAAGGGTGTGCAAACTTTTGCACTCGACTGGAACAGGTGAGGAAACAAGTGCGCTGTCCCCTTAATCACCTTAACCTCATTAAAGCTCCTGATGATATGTATATATGAAGTCTGAAGGCACGTGAGAATCGACCTCACTGGTAAACAGACCTGGAACATTTTATAAATGATTATTTTACTTCCTTGTGATTTCCTGTGTGTAAGAAAGTGATTTTCTGGATAAATCACAAAAAAAAAAAAACTCACACAGTCTATACTCTTAGTAAAAGAGTTCTTTGGAGCGTTAGAGGTTCTTAGCTTCCTCTAGTTGGAAATCTTAGTTTATGAAGAACTCTTAATGGTTATAGATTTGACCTTTTTTCTATTTCACTCTATAGTCTATAGCAGTATGACATAACAGCCTCATTAATATTCAAATATATTCAAATGTATGCGCATAATAAATGTTTTAACTAAAACTCAAATGTCATGGTTTAGATGGATTAGGCATGCAGATGTCTAAGAAGTGTAAGAAATGATGAAGATGTGTAGGTGGATTTAAGTCATGCAGTAGTGTGTGTGTGTGTGTGTGTGTGTGTGTGTGTGTGTGTGAAAGTGAAAACAGTGCGTAGTGTTTAGCTGGTGCTAAAGGGGACAGCTATAATCCATCACAATGTCATTACTATGAACACTTTATGGTGTTTCACACATCCTCACACACTACACACACACACACACACACACACGCGCGTGCGCGCACACACACATCTCCTCAGTCTTGTGTATCCGAGCTCTCCATTTTTGGACACGGCTAGCGAGTGTGTTTCATGATCCAAGTTAAATGTTATTTTCAGCAGCTTTGGGGCTGGGAACAGACTAAAATACATGTTCACACAAACGTAACACACAGGGGAAAAAAATAAAGCACACACACACACACACACACACACACACACACACACTGGTACAGTGGCTGGTGGACGTGTTCTCAACTTCTTCGCATCTTATCAGCTTTATATTTAGAGTGACGAGGGAAAAAAATTTCACACACACTCACACACACACACAAAACTGAAGCTTATGTGCACTGGACCTACTGGACACATATACACTTATAAACACACACACACACACACACACACACACACACACACACACACACACACACTTGTGACAAGTTAATGCCAACTGCTGTGACATATCACCAGTCGCCTTCTTCATTCAAAGCCAGTGTTGGATTACACTCATGCCCTTTTCCACACAAAGAAGTGGCAGGGCTTATACACACACACACACACACACACACACACACACACACACTAATACAGTGGTGGGGTATTTCCACTGGCATGAGTGCTAACACAGCTAAATAATGCTTCCTTCATTCATCTTCAGTAAGCATTTTATCCTGGATTCAGAATAAAAGTCTTCGGGCGTGCTGTTATAGAAAAATAATCAACTTTTGGTGTGGTAACTGTAGCTCTACTCCAAGCCACACTGTCATGTTTTATTCCCTACATCACAAACGCATGATGGGAGTAGAAAGTGCATGTGTGTGTGTGTGTGTGTGTGTGTGTGTGTGTGTGTGTGTGTGTGTGTGTGTGGTAGGGGTGGTCGTCAGAAAATTAGTCTGCCACAAAAAAAAAGTCAGAAAGAACCAGAACAAATTTGTTTGGACAAGAGCAACTGTGTTACAAGGACAGCAGCTGTGTGACGGGCTGGTCGGCTCTGTGTGTGTGTGTGTGTGTGTGTGTGTGTGTGTGGGTGGGTGGGAGAAAGACAGCAGAGTGACAGATGGAACCTGTCGCACAGTCTTCATCTTGGCTGCCATGTTTACCCAGGAGGCTTTGCTGCCAGAATGTGTTTTGACGAGATGGAGCAGAAAAAGCAGATGACATTACTGTTCACTCATCACCACACACACACACACACACACACACACACACACACACACATACACACACACAGTGAGTATTCCTGTAAATATGGATTTACTGACATGGTGTAATAGGAAAGAAAACTAACCAATCACAAGATACTATAATTATGTAATGATGACATCATTAAATATGTTCTATCATATAGAGAAAGACTGAAGCGGCTGTTGCACACACACACACACACACACACACAAAGATGCATCTATTAAAATGTGTGTGTGTATACTGTATGTGTATGCATGTGTGTGTGTGTGTGCGTGTATGTGTGTAATAAGCTTTACTCCCACCAACGCTG
This sequence comes from Pangasius macronema, assembly GCA_037577455.1. Classification (NCBI taxonomy): domain Eukaryota; kingdom Metazoa; phylum Chordata; class Actinopteri; order Siluriformes; family Pangasiidae; genus Pangasius; species Pangasius macronema. The sequence goes on along the minus strand of CM074966.1, from coordinate 15,841,820 downwards.
CTCTCTGTAACTCTGTAATGTAATGATTGTTTCTGCTAATACACTGTACACAATGAAATCTGTGTGTACATGTCCTGTAGGAATACACACAATTGTGCGTGTGTGTGTGTGTGTGTGTGTGTGTGTGTTTGATAGTGAGAGCTCCGTCTCAGTGTCTTTCATCACGCGCTCCCAGATGACACCAGACACTTTAATTACCTTCACCTGCACAAAGAAACAAAAGAACACACCCACCTCTGTACACCACACCCTGCTTCTTAACACACACACACACACACACACACACACACACACACAAGACCCACACTGAGAGATCATACAACACTCACATCCAGAGAGTCTTCGTTGACGATGATGAGGGACATGCCATGTGAAACCAGTCTGCAGGAATAACCTAAAAAAAAAGAGATTACGTTACTACATGTTAATGTAGATTTGTTGATCACCACTTTACTTTAACCCTTTACACAATTAAAGGAGATGTTCAGCCAAACATAAAACCAAAAACACATTAAAAAAAAAGTATCCAATAATAGCTGGAGGGGCGACGTGTGTGATGCAGCATGACACAAAGTGTATTCTTTTACCAAATTCTGCTTATACCATGGTGATTTAAGTGAGTGAAGAAGAGAAGTGACATGTGGCCAAGTGTGGTGACCCATACTCGGAATCTGTGCTCTGCATTTAACCCATCCAAGTGCATACACACTGTAGCGAACACACACACCCGTGAACACACACCCAGAGCAGTGGGCAGCCATTTTAGCTGCGGCGCCCGGGGAGCAGTTGGGGGATCGGTGCCTTGCNCACTCCCCCACCTACAATCCCTGCAGGACCCGAGACTCAAACCCACGACCTTCAGGTTCACCTTCAGGTTACAAGTCTGACTCTCGGACCATTAGGCCACGACTATTACGATTAATGTCTGAGAGACATTAGTTCCTACATATCACTTACGTTATAGCCGTGATAAACAGTCATACCTGATTATTATGAATCTTAGATTATATGGTGGATCTGCTGTACAAGTCCCTGTGTACAGCCTGTTACTATAGAAACGATAACGTTTTAGAAAGAGCGCATTAATATTAACCTATTGTTCATGTTAAAGACAGAACTACTGTCCAAGCCGAGCTGTTACATGAAAATAATGCACACCTTCTGACCAATCAGATTTGCGAATTCAGCCGCACTGTGGTATAAGTAAGCAGTAACACACTACGGGATGTGCTGTTATGGGATAATAATTAACAGCGGGGAAGTGACTTGACGCAAAGCTACTGTTATGACCACGATGTTGATTATTATCCTATAACAGTCCCGAAGTGTTTTACTGAATATAGTACTAAAATATCTGATGGTTTTTCTTTATCATATGTGGCTTTTGGGACCTCTGAGTGTCTTTATGAATATTGATAGCACTCTCTCTCTGTCTCCCACACACACACACACACACACACACACACACACACCGATATTGATGGCGGTTTCCTGTTTGTCTCCCGTCAGCACCCAGATCTTGATGTCGGCCCTCATGAGAGTGGCGATGGTCTCAGGGACTCCCGCCTGCAGACGGTCCTCTATAGCCGTGGCTCCGAGCAGCAACAAGTCCTGTGGGAGAGAGAAGAGAAAAAGAGAAAGGTATAAAAAGTGACAGAAAAATACACAGTAGTGCGAGTATACAGAATGAATTTCTGTATTACACAACAGTATGTTTGAATTCACTAATCTGATTGGTCAGAAGGTGTTGATTAATTTTTCTGTTAATCAACCAGCAGCTCTGAAAGTAGTTCAAATTCAAATCGTGTTCATATCAATGTGCTGGTTCTAATATGTTATCGTTTCTATAGAAACTCAGGAGAAACTAAGGAGATGTTTATCTAACTTTTATGGAAGGAGTCTCCAGTGTCAGCACTTTGAACAGTCAGTAAGTTTTCCGCTACAGGAAAGTCTTCAGGAAAGTAGAGTTTATGCTTTTCCAGATTCTCAGTACCATAACAAGCTGCATTCTTTTTTTTCTTTTTTTGCCTTATTAACTCTTAGACAGAAAAAAACAGAGAACGACAAATCCTAGCTGCTATAACATAAGTGAGAAACAAACAAACTTGTTTCCACAACATTAATTATAAATGTAAAGTAATAAAAAGTGTCATGTGTTGTTCTTTAATGAATTAAAATTTGCAATACTGACAAATTGCTGCGTTTAAACACTGCGTTATTTTTGGGCTGGAAACAGTAATGCTGCTTCATCACACCACCGCATTGCTGATTATTTTCCTCTAACAGCACGACATATAATAGTGTTTTATTCCTCACGTAATTCAGTTCAGTGTCTTGTCTATTCTGCTTTGCCATCGTTCTTTGTCCTTGGTGTGTGTGTGTGTGTGTGTGTGTGTGTGTGTGTGTGTGTGTGTGTGTGTGTGCGTGAGAAACAGCAAGGGAGACAGTGTGTGTGTTGGTAACATGGTGGTGTTGTTGATTCTAGCTTTATGAGGCTCTTGGCAGACTGGTGCAGGTAATTATCCCCACTGTGGTCTAAACCCCCCACCCTTCAGCTGCTCGTCTGAGAAGAAGTCCTAATGTATATACACACACACACAAACACACACACACACACACACACACACACACACTCCAGTAATCCTGAGCTCTATCTCGAATGCGATATATGTGTATGTGTATGAATAAATGATCAGGGATCTCAGGGAGAGTGTGTGTTGTAATGAAGTACAGTAAGTGTCTTTTCAGAAAGCTGGAGTGAGTGCACTTCTTCCCTCCCTACACCCATCACCCTACTCTTATAGATATGTAACACCACATCGCCCTCTGCTGGCCACATGCTGCATCACAGAGATAAAAGCTTCACTGTATGGAGCGAGCTTCTAGAGGATGTCAACTGACAGATTCAGACCCTGTTGAGTATTACACAGGACCGAACTGAGGTCTTGAGAAAAATTTTTTCAGAGCTGATAAAAAAAAACTGGCCGTAGTTCAGCAACTTATCCAATCACATGCATCTGAAGGCAGCTCATCGGACCAGGGACTAGGTACAGACCAAGAGACCATTTACCACCCAAAAAAATTGTGGGCTGACATTAGAGTTAAATCACGTGCTGTCATGTCACCATGAACTAGGGGTGTGGCTTATTTGATTGAAAGCATCATGCTTTCATGTGCACCAGCAACTTTAAAGAGAAAACTACAACATCTGAATGACAGTTACCCGACAGTGCTCGGACCCCAGTGATTGCTACTTGTGTCTATTTTGATTGTTTTTCATAAGGGTGTTGCTGGTCAGCTACCTTCTCCAGCAGCTCGTAGCATTCCTCCAGTTTCTGTGCTCGGTCTTTCAGAACTGTGCTTACACGATTATACTCCTTCAGCCACTCATGATACACGCTCTCCTCCAGATCCACGTACGCAAAGCACAGAGTCCGTAAACCTGCCAGCACACACAAACACATATACCGTATACATTACACACCGTATACAAGCACCACTGAGTCAAAGATGGAGGGAGATGGATGTAGAAAGATCTTCACACCTTCAGTGGCAAACTGTTCGAGGTGAGCTACGGTCAGGTCTTTATACTGGGAGGCTTCATTCAGACGCTCAAAGATCACGTTATCCTGAAACATGGGTATGACATCATCACTCCGAGCTGTGCCATGAAATCAGTGTGAGTGTTTCAGCGTGTGTTTGATAACTCACCGCTCCCTTGCAATACAGTCGCAGTTTTCCTGCTGGAGTTCGTACCACTACTGACATGCGCTTTCGGTTGCTGCAACAGAGGAAACAGTGTGTAAAGAGGCAAAAGGGGCATGGCCTCTGTGACTGTCAGTCCAAGTGATGAAGGCGTGGCCTTGATGCCTGTCAGTCACAGTAAAGGAGGCGTGGCATCTGTCTCAGAGCAGCTTTAAATTATATAACATACTAAATAAACACTATATATAATATTTATACTATACATAGTTATTATACACAATACACACTCTTACTGTTTGTTATTTTATAAATTCTATATGATGAATTGGTTTGCTGTGTCCTCACCTGGAAAATTCAAGCACATTAAGCAGCTCATAAGTCAACTCTTTTCCACGCTGTTTCAAACAAAAAACACACACACGTCACAAATATGACAAAAAGCATTTTTTCAATATAAACATATACAGTGCGCTCACACACTCATTCATTTAAGGTGTGAGAATACACTGACCGCTTCTATGATCACGGAATGTGGAGTTCTTGCTGTAAACACAAAGCCCAGGCTTTTGGCACCTTTAACCAGTGCTCCCTCATCTAAACACAACATGAACATATAATCAATAAACCACACAAAGCAGCAGGAGGTACAGACAAAGTCCAGCATTATCAGCAATCCTGTCTGGATTAATAATGTCACCATGGGGTAAGCGACTGGGCATCTGTTGGGATCTAGGGCTTGACCGATATATCAGTAATAAATTCGACTGACTGGTTGGTATCAGTGGAAATCATGCAAATAAATCAATCTTCAAAATTTTGTAGGACACTAAGAGGTGCTAAGAACTCACAGATTTATGTGTGTGTGTGTGTGTGTGTGTGTGTGTGTGTGAACAGTTTATTCATTGGGTAATGAATAAATAAATTTAACTGGGGTGGCTGTAAGTTGACAATGTACTTTACACAAACTCTAAGAATTAAACTCTAAGAATGCTGTTTTCTGCTGTGTATATTTATAGGCACTTCTGATGATGCTCCCATGCAGAAAAAAAAATCTGCGCAGAACATCAGGACAAAAATGTGTATAAAAAAGTCGGAGTAACTGACAACTGCTCAAAAGGGTCTGTCCAGTAGAAGCAGGATTTGCTCAGTTTTGTTAGTTCCTGTTATTGCTTATGTTTTAGCAGCTATACACAGTTGTTCCCTCATCAGCCTCTCTTTTTTCTCTCTCATGAAGTTAATAAGATAAAACTGCAGCTTGTCAAGTTACTGAGAAACCACAGAGCACTTACTCCTCTGTTTTTTAAGACTTTCCAACGGTGGAAAGCGTAACAGAATATTAGTGAAAACAAAGTGTTGATATCGGTCAGGCTCTAGAAACTGAGTTGGGTCATGTGATTAGATGTCTTTACAGGGAGGAGTGTTGTGATTGGATGCCACACCTGGTGAAGAGGCCTGATATATGATCTGGTTTCCATCTCGCTCAGGAACCACAGTGTGACACACAGCCATCATGGTCAAAAACTCACAGATCTGAGGAGAGGTGGGCTATAGGGGGAAAGGACCGAGAGAGGAGTGGATGGTTTACAAGATCAGATGAGATGAAATGAAGTTTGTAGCGCGTGATGATGATGAAGCAGCACTCACATGATTCTTCTCTATGTTCTGAATGAGAGCGGGATCATCAAACTCCGTGGAGCTGTGGTTGCTGGAGGGAAGGTGACTGAGACATAAACAGAGAAAGAGAGATTCAGTGAAACGCAGTATGTCAAACACTGTGCTTTTAGACTGGCTCAGAATCAGCTGCGTTACAGAGACAGAATGGCTCCTGACCTGAAATCCTCCATGGATCGATCGGAGTCAAGATCTGGGAAATGCCTGCGGACAGACTAATAAATCAATGATTTCCAGACACACACAAATATAAACACACACACACCAACAGGTCAATATGCTATTAGCTCAGAAAGCCTGAACAATGGATGCTCACGCAAATCCAGTGATCAGGGACAGTAAATATAAAAGCAGTTAAGCTGTGAATGTACCCGTATGTGATCCCGGCGATGGTGCATTTCTTAAAATGCATGACGTTACAGGTCAGAGTGCCAGTCTTATCGGAAAACAGATACTTCACCTGAAAGTGAGAGAGAGAAGAGAAACAGAAAGAGAGACAGAATGCAAGTTAGAAAGCTTTGTGATAAGAAGTGTTTGGTGAACGAGAGGTTCAGAGATCGGAAGAGGAGGCTTCACCTCACCTGGCCGAGCTCTTCATTCAGATTGGACGTGCGTGCCATGGCGGGTGTGTCCGTCTCAGCGTAGTACATCTCCCTGTCCTAGAAGGACATATTACAAATCAGATTAGAGCTGCATGATGGAAATAAGGTGGCACAGTGCAAATATAAAAATGAAAAATTCTTTATGCATTTTGATGCCTTGATTTTTTAATTCTACAGCCTGCATTATGATTTCTTCGCATAAACTTCAATAAAGATAGGCTTAACACATTTAAATACACACACTAACATGCTTACCCAGTTAATAAAAAGGGCCTGTGTGAACTTGACTACCTCCAGTGTGACTAGCAGGCTGATGGGAATCAAGTTATTGTACAGAATGATGAAGGTCAGCAGATTGTACCAGAAGTTCAGGGAGATGTCACCTATAGAATAGCACACACACATTACATACTTAGAGAAATGTGTCTGTGTTGTGTGTTGTCGTGGAAATCTAGAAATAGAGGTAAATAAATTCAGCAGACAAGGTTGAGCAGAAGAAGCATGAGTATAAAATTTATTGCTGCAGCAAGATGTCTTCAGTATGCATTACAAAAGTCATGGACCCAGAAGAGATGCTTCCCCTTTCTGGTGCTCCCTTTTATACATCCTTTTCCATCACTAGCCTTTGACATCTAGCTGACATTTGGAACACTTAGAAAACAGCAACTGGGCTTATTTCACTTCTTACTTTTCCTCCTTGAGCAACAGCAAATGTCTTTCCAAAACCTCTTTTCCCTCATGACCTGTCTAGACATAAAGGTCAATGACACATACGAATAAAATTTTCCACTACAGTGTGCACATGGGTTGGGTGTTGAGAGGTGTGTGTACCTGTACGAGAGAGGTACCAACACTCCACGTCCTTGTACTGCTTGTTCCAGATGGCGGCACCAATAGAGCTCACCAGTGCCATCACAAGGAGGATCCCAAACAGCACCAGGATCTGTACGTTCGTCACTCGCTCCACGTTGGAGCGCTTCAGAGGAGCTTTAGTGGAGTTCTACGAGACAGAATATCAGGTATTGTTATTATCAGCTGAGTGAGTTCTTAACAACATTGTGAGTAATGTTTTCTACTTCTACACTGGAGTATAACAGACACCCTCCTAAAATCAATATATGTGCTTTGTTGTGCATTAATTTAACAAATATGTGTATAATTTAACTATGTAATGGCATAGTTTGGTCCAGGTTTATTTCCACAATTCCACACTTACCCAAGACATGTTTTTGTGTCTCAAGTTTCTTTCTTAGTATTGCAGTGGAGCTACGAGACTAATGCAGCTAAGAGTAACATGTAGCTAACATACAATCCCTAGTTTAGCACTGCGCACACATTACTGTCCTGTTTAGGACACTGGGTATTCGGAGTCAGTTACTTAAGTCCAAAAGTAAAGTCAATATTTTTATGTGAGGAAAGTTGCACACATGCTTAAATCAATTTCTTGGGCGTGCCTTTCAGATTGTGCAAATTATATGTATGTAATTTATGGCAGATTTTTCTTGAGTAGACGCCTCTGTGACAGGGTCTTTTAACAGCATCTAGACAACCACTTTAAACCCAAGCACCTGCCTTTCAGCATGGAAACATTCATGGAATATTCCTAGTTGTAATTAATCACTTTACATTAATCACATTAATCACAGCAAATTTGGTTTTATTGAACAACACTGCTTACACACTCATAATCTGGCAGTTAATAAAATAGCACTTGATCCAGCACATCCATGAGAATCCATAAGATACACTGAAATAGTAATGTGTTTGCAAGATGCTTTTTTGAATTAATAAAATAGCGTTAATTTGATACCAAAATTTTGATGTGCTGTCCTGTAAAGAAAATGCACTGATGGTTTGAAGGATAAGCTGACCAAGCACTCATCTGCTACACTAGCAGTGTAGTTCATAATTTCATCCATAGACATAAGCAATGTCTCCAGTTAAGATGCTGTCTCCTCTGATGCCCTTTGTGTTGGGGAAAAAACTTTTCATGAACTTTAAAAGAACCATTTCACTAACCTGCATGAGTTTGGAGTCATGACCGGTGTAGACAACGATCCCTACAACCCACTGCGTGTTTCTAATCTGTGCTCCTCGGAGTAACACCTGATCCGGTCCAAGAGGAACTGGACTGTAAAGTAGAAAACACAATGTTCACTGGGTGTGTGTAAGTGTACCTACATTTATGAATGTTTGCATGACTATTATCAAAGGTTCTCTAATTTTATATGTGTGAATGCAATATGTGTGGAGGGGTGCACATACTTATGGTTGTCCAGTCGCAATGTGCCAGTGAAGTCATACAGGTGTCTGTTAGGTCCTTCACACTCCAGCCGACCGGACAGTCCCATCAGCTCCTCTACAGACTGCAGACTGGCTGTAAGAGAGAGACCCTACACACACACACACACACACACACACACACACACACACACACACACACACACACACACACAGAGTTTGACTCCAAACTTTTTTGTTTTGTTGTGGTTACTGTTGGAACACAGACTAGCATGCTAGCAGACACAATATAAACTACCATGTTACACACCTGATCAAAAACATGTGTAGTTAAAAAAACACACACACACACACACACACACACACACATTGTAACTAGCCAGGACTGAAATATGTAGCTGCAACCCCACAAAAAAAGTATGGAACATTGTGAGAACATTTGTTAGCTAGCACGCTGAGAGAATTAATTATGTTAATATAACAGGATATCGTCTATAAAATGTTACACAAATGAATTTTACCTAACAAACTTTTACCTAAGATTATCATTGTTATGTTAGTTAGTTAACCAACTTAGCAATTATTATCTACTGAAATCATCCACTAGCTAACTTAACTAGCTAACTAACTAAGATTAAATGCTAGCTAAACTAGCTATCATTAGCTGGCTAATCGACACTTACTGATAAAAAGTTGTAGATAGTGGTTAGTTCATTACTACATATAAACTGAATATGATATGCTTTTCTGCCTTCGCTCACATTTCTGTCTACTCTGACACACACACACACACACACACACACACACACACACACACACACACACACACAGGCTAGTATAAATCATATCACTGACTTGTCGGATTTTCAGATTGGTTTCTCCGTCCAAGTTCGAGGTCTCAGTGTAACACATGGCCTGAGGCTCACTGTGAGAGGAACAACAAACCTTTTAATTATTTATTAACACAAAATCAGTGCATTTGCACAGTATAACACATCAAAACATTTTATTTACGAGAGGAAATATGACCACAAACACGAGAACTAAATCTCTAAAAGTACTAAAAGTAACAGATCGTTGAAAAATATAATTCACACAAATGTTTCCTTCAATCTGCCATGACACACTGAGTGACCGGTTTTTGCTTCTTTAGTTTTTCAACTGAGCTATGATGCTAAATTAGCTAACAAGTAATGGAAGTCTATCTCACACAAAACATTTTCTTTAAATAGACCATGCCCAGATCTTCACACCCGTGCTTCAATTGTCTTTGCTAAGCTACATTATCTCATTTTTAAAAACAAACAGATTTGTAAAATGTCTTTAATTTAATTTTGGAGTCTGTAATTTTGGAGCTATATTATCACACACAGAACATCCAACATTCCAGTATAATTCCACAGAGTGCCACAAAATTGCGCTGCCCAAGATGGCCACACCATAACATCACAAAGTTCAGCCACACAGTGAAGTAGTAAGTCATACTGAATGTGGTTTAAGGGAGATGTTTAGAGAAAATTACTCTGGGTGAGACAGACTTTCATTACTTGTTGACTAAATTAGCTTTGTAGCTCCAGAGCAAAACTACAGAAGCAATAATCAGATTTAAACACGTCTTAACTACATTTCTCAAGTGGATGATTGTGTAAATTTAATTTTTCATCAAACAATTCCTTTAATATGTCCTAATGCTACGTTAACTTACACAGAAACACATGATTAAAACACAAATGTATAAAAACAAAGACATACATCTCACCCATGCAATCACCCTAGCTTCACACTAGCAAGTGATAAAGTATCAAGCAATCGTTTATCTTCTATGTACATGCATGACACAGATTTCAGCAACAAGCACCATTTTTGAATTAAGATTTTCTCAATACTATGCAAATTAGATATGAACCATTGAAATGACAAATTCAAACGACTGGCTGGAATGATTCCTGGACCAATCCTATGGCGAGTATGGTCCGACATTTCTTCAGTTCCTATTCACAACTTGAGTTCCTACCTGCAGTTAGTTTCCATTTCCTGTTTGACCTTTCATTAATTGTCTATAGGGACATTCGGGAGAAAAACACAGCTTGGAAAGAAGTAACAGAGATCGTTGGTAGCCTAGCACATAACGTACATCAGACAACAATTTTTTGATTTATTTGTGTTTAACTAGTTTAATTTTAGAAGCTATGCATAGCTACTACCCTTTCTCTGGACACACAACGACCACAAGCAACAAGAGTAACGGCTTGTTACTTGCTAGTGTGAACGCCACACATGCAAAAACACACACACACACTCAAACACAAACACACACAGTGTTGCTGACCTGGAGGACACTATGACCATGTCAGCGGGGAGATGCTGCCCATTGGTCACCTTCACTATGTCTCCCACTGCCACCTAGTGGGCAGGTGCAGCATTGCGACAGCATGAAGGGAGGGGGAGATCCAGAATGAGAACGAGTGCGAGAAATAGAACAAGGAGAGGCACACAGGAAGAACAAGAGGAGAAAGACAGAGAGAGAAAATGGAGAACGTGAGCCGACAGAACTGTGCACTTGGAGCCAGTAATGGAAACGTGACTAAATGAGCCACAACTACAGCAGGCTTTGGATGAAATGAGAGAAACAGACAAAGTAAGAGAAAGGGGGACAGAGAGTAAGAGGAGGAAGAGATAAAGAGGGAGGACATGAAAGAAATAGAGGGATGAGGTTACCTGTTTCCAGATGATAGTCTGCCATGTGCCGTTGCGCAACACTGGAGAAAAAAGATGACATGATTAGAAAAACATAATGCATTATTTTAATGAGATAATCTCTAAAACACACACACACACACACACACACACACAATAATACTCAACCTGTTGTCTTCTTTTTGTTCACTGTGTTGTCTGCTTTGTGCCTTTTCTGCAGACGTAAAAAAAATCTCGATTAAACAAATCATTCACCAGAGATTTACAGATATTTATTTGCCAGATGCTTATTTCAAAATGTCTAACAACGGAAACAGGATCCAATGTGGGGAACTGAGAATTAATGCTGCGTTTGACTAAAGCTCGTAACTCATAACGTCCAACCTCCGACTAGAAAAAATACAAGAAAATGCCCCCTCAGCACGGAAGCGGCCATGTTTTTTCCCCACTTTGTAGCTCAAACACACAGAGGTCAAAAATTACGTAATTCTGAGTTCTGACTTTCAAGTCACATCTTGCTCAAGAGTTCAAAAGTGACTCTCTGGCTGTGGAGAGGTTAAACCTTAAGATAACTAGCTCATAGCTGAGCTAACACTGCTAACCATCGGTTCTGAAGATTTGTCAGAAAAGATAAAATCAGGCTATCTGACCTTGGGGAATTTTTACCCAAATTGATACTACTGAGCCTGAAAAGTAAATCAATCTGGCAACTGTGATCACAAACACTACATTTTGTACTCAGCAGTAAATGAACTGTGTTCAGAACACAAAATGGATACTACTTGCACACAAGCGGTATGTATTACACATAGACGAATCTCTATGTATGATAATAAACTACACTATACAGAAATACACACATTTATCAACTTAAGTCTGGTTGGTTTAAGTATACAAGTGCATCAGTCTAACTTTTATATAATTCCTGTATCATACCTGTGTATCATACACTTTACGTTTTCGCAGTAACATGAAAAAGTTGTGTGTTGTTGTCTTATTAACTTCAGTTGAGGGGGAAAAAAACATGAGCCTGATGAGGGAACGAAGGTTTATAGCTGCTTTAATGTGTATAAGTCATAATGGGTACTGACTTGTTTCGTGGACGTTCCATATCATTAAACAAGGAATAATGTGGAATAAAACACTCCAGGGCATGCTGTCATAGGAAAATAATCAACTTTGTGGTGGTAAAAGTGACTCCCATTCCTTACTTGATATAAGTGCACTATGCTGTATGCTCTTTAAAAAAGACACCTAGAAATTGTGGTGTGTTGATCCTCCTACACACACTAGAGGGCACTCTTACTCACATAGTCCTCAATAATTTCCTTAATCCCAGCCACAGTCATAATGAAGATGAGGGGCACCAGTGTGGTGTAGCGTCCCGTCGGTGAGACGTCAGGGATTTGCTGCAAACACACACACACACACACACACACAACAGTTATATCATGATACAGTCACACTGCACCTTTCTTTCTTCAGATGCTCTTAAAAACAATTATATTTTAACCTGAAATAAACAAATGCACTTTCAGTGGATAAAAATGAGGGCTTTTGGAAATCTAGCTTTCATCTGGCTGGAGTCCATTCAGGCTAATGCAGCAGAAGTCTCACAGCAATAGACCAGCACCAGAGCCGTCTTTCATCTGTGATCAATGAGACGGTGATAGTGATAGGTGCAGCGCTAGGCGCTCAGATGGATTTCTCATCGCTTGTAGGAATAAAAAGCATTCATTTCAGGGAAAGATTTAGAGTTGATCTTTAAGTGTTTCTGAATGGACGCTACTGATCAATATAACATCCTGACTCACATGACTGCAGCTAGCCAGTAGTATTTAGCTCAAAGTTCAGAAAGATGGAAAATGAATACTGAACTGCATGAACATAAAGCAGGTTTGAGACAGACATCCATTACTTTTTTAGACACATTGGCCTCATAACTCAGCTGCAAAACAAAAGCAGCAAACTTCATACTGATCGACTACACCTGGGGAAAAGAGAAATTGATGTAAAACTGACTTCTGGCCATACCACCACATACACTCCTGAACAAAATCTTAAGACCAGGGAAAATATTACAAGTATTCACACTTCGCACTGGTGGATTGTAANCCGAAACGAGTGTTTGAAGTTATCACCAAGAACGGTGGGGCTATTCACTACTGAGTCCTTTTTTTGACACTTTTAGCACTGTTGTGAGTATTTTTGGGCTCTGGTCTTAAACTTTTGATCAGCTGATGAACAGCCTGTTTGAGTTTAAATGCAGTTTTTTAAATAAATTGCCAATCTCTGTTTTTTTTTGTCATTTGCTCCTTTTTCTTCTTTTGACATTTTGAAGCAGTTCTTACAACCTGTTTATGATCCACCAGCGCGAAATGCGAATACTTGAAATGTTTCCCCCGGTCTTAAGATTTTGTTCAGGAGTGTATATGGTGATAATTAGGATAGTCAGATAGAGTTTTGTAACAGCATGATTACGCTATGCGGTTTCTCAGAAACATGACAAGCTGCATTTTAAATATATTAAATGTAGCTACAAATGATAAATGTGTCACTCTTTAATAAATGAGAAATTGTAATTGTTGACAAATTGCTGTGGTATAAGAGGAATAAAACACTTTCGAACATGCTGTTATTGGAAGATAATCAGCTTCTGGGTGTTCACAGTAAATCTGCTTCATCACAACAGCACATCACCTGTTATCCCTTACCTATGATTTCTTCTTCTTCTTCTTTGGCTCAGCTATGTATGTGTGTGTGTGAGAGTGAGTGTGTGAAAGTGTGTGTATGTGAGAGTGTAAGTGTGTGTGTATGTATCGAGTTGTACCTGCATTAGGGCGATAAAGAGGAAGAAAGCATTGGCAGCTCGCCGGATCTGTTCATACAGGAAGCGAGGCAGGAAGGTGAAGATGCCATACTTAGTTGTGCTGCAGAAGGAGAAGAGGAAGATCTTGTAAACATCGATCTCATCATCTCACCGTTCTGCATTTCACAAATCATACTCCTGGTGGCTTTGGCCTGCTGGTAAAGCGGAGCTGAACACCTCATGGGCATATTTTACAAAGTGCATGTGTGGGTAAAAATACACAAAATGCAACTCCAGTCTATAAATGCCTAAAGTGCTACTTTACAGTCGTTGTCAATAGCAAAAATAAAAAAGTCATTAAAACCGGCCTTGTTCTGTGCATCTTAAAAGCAGAGCAGATCTAAATATAGCTTGCTGCTCATCGCCGTGGCACGGTGTGCTCAATTTGGGATCGATTTCACTTCAATGCCTCTTTGGGTCACTCTAAAAAGCTTCTGCTTGTGTTTTTGTAGCATCCACCCACTCAAAATAAAACACCCTGACATCACTGTTCTGTCCAAATTTAGAGAAAGAGTCCAAATATATGAGGCTGGACCTTGGCAACCTTTTATATCTATTGACCGCCACTGAGAGGGTTTTAAATAGTCTTAGTCATTACAGTTTGCTGTTATAGTCACTAAATATAAAACAACAGTCTGAGATTCTGTCTCCATCTCAAGGCTGCACATCAGCTTATCTAAAACGGAGACAGAGAAAATAATGTGACTAGGCAGGCCACTTGAAATCACAGTTCAAACAGATAAATTCGAGAAACTGCGACCAGGAGCAAATGTGCAGCTTTCTTTCACGTCCTGGTTGGCTTTTATTTGAGTTTGATCTGATTGCTGTTTTAATGAAAAAAGCAACAAAGTGTAGTTTTCAGGTGTCTCCCGTATTGCTGTAGCTAGAAGGCAAAACTGTATGTTGAAACCTAAACTGTATGTTGAGTATCTTAATACCTTAACAATCAAAAATACTGAAAAGTTCTTTAGAGAACCAAAGATGGCATATTCTTATTTTCAAAGTGTGTATCCCAGGGGACTTGGGCAAAACGCGCAGGACACCCTGGGACGGGTGTCACTCCTACACACACTCCCATTCACACATTACGGACAAATCAGAGATGCTAATCAGCCTACATTGCATGTCTTTGGACTGGGGAGGAAACTGGAGTACCCGGAGGAAACCCCCGAAGCACCAGGAGAACATTCAGGCTCCACGCACACAGGGCAGAGGCGGGAATTGAACCCCCAACCCTGGAGGAGTGCACCAGCCAAAACCACAGCATCCGTAAGCTCATTTCAAAAATGTCTTCCAGCAACCATTTTAGCTGATATGAGGCGACTGCTGTGTCAACACTTGTTTACTCAGAATTTTCTTTTTTTAAAGCTGAGTCGCCCATATGACAGGTGGTGAATATATGTGAGTTTGTTTCTTCTCTGTGTAAACACAAGCACATTGTTCTCACTGTTTGTACCCAAGCAGTGAGTTCACAGCCTAACACACACGCCAACCAACACAAGGACATCAAACACCCACTCAGGGCTGACCTGGAAGTACAGCAGACTAGCTCTAATATCAGAGTGCAGGCTAATGTTCATACGATACCACTGTCTTCATCTAAACACACACACACACACACACACACACACTGAACCACACTAGTATGAGACACTAGCTATAAGTTATCTGCTATTACAGCTGTGTCTGTGTGTGTGTGATGTCAGTCAGGCCCATGAAGTCCTTTGTTATATCTAATGTTTTCGTTTGTGGACATGTTGCCATGGTGACACTGTGGTTGATAGGTAAGGTTGACAGGTCAGGAAGCTGAAACGTGGCTGTGAATAAAACATAGAGGCGAAGAGGAAGATAACGAAGGTGGACTGTGGTTTGGATAAACACGCCTTTAATCTACTGGGAATCAATTTCCACTCAGCGAGGAGCAATCATCCGGACGAGCACGTGCAATGACAGACAGGAGGAGGACCAGGAAGCAGGAGGCACAAACACACGAACACACACTTCCTCCCGTTCCATGGAATTGGCCAATCAAACCTAGGAACAGACCTCGCTCACACACACTGTAATCTTGTTTCAAGAACCAAAATAGAGCCTTTTAGAGTAAAATCCAATCTTGAGGCAGAACTGACAGATCGATTGCGTGTGTGTGTGTGTGTGTGTGTGTGTGTGTGTCTGAGCAGAGAAATGAACAAACCACTCTGAAATGCGAACTAATATGAAAATGGCTCAGGATATGATCTATGACCAAAGCTTCCTCAGCTTCTTGCTGTATCAGATTCTCTCTGATTTTTAAAGCTCCATTTAGCGATTTTTTATGACCAAAAACAAACAAATATGACTATTGACTGCCTCCACATTTCTTCCATAATATACTTTCACATCAGATTCAAAGTCAAATTACTTTGTAGCCTTTGACTGAGTATTTTTTTTTTTTTAAACTTAGCAATCTACGTCTCTGTGCCATGGTGGTCATGTGACCCCAAGCTCTAAACAATAAGAAAATCAGAATTTGGGAGTACGGGAATCTTCTTGTTGTCCTGACTTGAAAATCTTCACATATTTCCATTTCCTTTACTAGTTAAACACAGAACTTGTAGTTTTTATTAACTATTAACTAGCATTAGCATAGATAGCATATATACGCAGGTTTCCATTAATCAGGGCTGTCAGAATGGTCCGGAAATTCAGACATGTAAGTCCCACTTGACTATGATGTTTAATAAAAAACCACCGTACATGGATCTTCACTCATCTCCTGAGTCTGGTTCGTTACAATTTTTCTTTCTTTACTTTGGCGTGTTCAAGATTTGAGATTTGAGTCTGAATGTCAGTCAGTTATTTATGTAGATTAGTTACTGTGCAACAGAACTGAGCTGGAAGTTGCTGTTTTTTTCTGAACTGGACTCTAGATCTTGCCAGCTTTTGCTGTATACTCGACTGGAATGTTATCAGACATTACTAATGATTGCTCAGCCGTACCGCCTGGTCAAAAAGGCATTCTAGCTAGCTAGTGTTTTTCTTTTTTTTTTTTTTTTCCCAAGTGAAGTATATACAGTATAGCTCCACTTCCATGTCCATGTTCAGTAATTAAATTTCTTTCGTTAACCAAATCCCACAATGGAAATAAAGACAAAATATGGGATGATGAAACTGTTACATCAATTTACTGCTCTGTCCAGTGAAGAGTGCTGTCTGTCTTTTACACACCACCATTAACAGAGAATGCTGCAGATTTTACAAGCTGACACACTGGGGAAAAATACAGAGTAAATCCCTTGGGTGAAATTCACAACATAGAACTTTACATCAAGTATAACTAACACTAACAATAAACTGGCTCGGCTTGCTCTTTAAGCGCAGACGCCTCTGCTGGATCGGCTCAGACAGATCCCCACCGAGACCAGCCGACCCTCGAGCAGACGAGGCAGAAGGAGGAAAAAGCACTTACAACAACAACATACGAGCCCTAGTGCAAGCACAAAGAACATTATTTACAGAAATTGATATTCACATCATTATGGTGACATTTTTATCCTCCAAGACATAGTTTTTGCTTCGGCGACGATAAAGTAAGTCAATATTTCACGCCAAAAAACAGGTGCTGCCAACCTTGTGTTTTATCGCAGCGTTTCTTTGTGGTAAAAAAAAAAAAAAACAGTTCAGACGTGATCGCAGCTAAACGCAGACGACTCTCAGGAGTGTGACATTTTACGAGAACATTTTGTTGTACATCTGCTTTAAAAATTTTAAGTGCTTCAGAGAGCAGCCACTGTATTTAAGTGTACTTTAACAAACTTAACAAATAATAGATAAACTCAAACATCTCCCATGTTGTTCTGGCACCAGGATTTAAAAAAAAAAAACACTCATAACTACTAGTAGCAACACCGTCAACAACTGCCTGGGCTCATGCACAGGGGAAAAGGAGTGCCATGTCTGATCAGAAACAGTGATAAGGAGAAAAGGAGAAATGCAGCACGGCTGGTATTTCAACAGCAAGCAAGCTGAATGAAAGTGCAACGTAAAGTATCACGAACATCACAAACCTCATCGCTTCCTGTCAAACACGGAGATTACTCCAACTCTAGCTCATTTACATCCGACACTTATCCAGACGATTATATTTTAAAGACTATGAAAACAGTATGTAAAGTGTGAAATAAAAATAAATAAATACATTCTTAAACTACATTATTGTAAAAATAAAATTACAGAATTGTGTGTTAGTTTTATCAATATATTTATTTATTTAATAATGTCAATCAAACATGTCATGTGTCATTAATATTATTAATATTACAGTTATTACAGTTATTACAGTTATACTAAAACTCCCCATATATAGGCTATTTTTTTTAAAATAAAATACATAAAACTACTAATATATTCTAATATATGTTTTAAAGATAACATAAACAGCACATTGTCACATAAAAAATGCGTTAAAAAACTCACGAATTATGTGTTAAGTTATACTGAAGTATTCATTCATGAAATTACGTATTTATATATTTATTTTATTTAAAAATGTGTGTATTCATTTTATACATTACTCCTAAGGTTATGTCTTTATTCCACTATTTTAAATCTGTTTTGTATTTTGTGTTTTTTTTTTTATATAATAACGATGATGGAGCTGTCAATCAAATAAATCACATCATATTATTAATAGATCTTACACTTATTGTAAAACTCCTAATATATATTTTATTTTTATATTTAAAAAATGCACATAAACATACTAATATATAGTTTTTAAATATAATATAAATAGCATGCACATTGTCAGATAAAATATATTAGTAAAATATTAGTATGAAGTACTTGTGACTTCTATATTTGATTTGATTCATTATTCCTAAAGTTCTCTTGCAGTTATGGGCTCCTAATGGAGACATGTATGGATAAACTGGTGAATGAATGAATGAATGAATGAATGAATGAATGAGGGCTCACCTGACATGGTTGTCGCAGAACTTGGTGCTCTGTGTGTGGTTGAGGTACACGGTCCTCGCCGAGACGTCTACGGGCTCCGCGTGCGACGTGCTGGCGGACATCTCGTCTTCTGCCCTGCGGTAGCCGGTGGACGAGGAGGCGGGTCCTGGAGAGAGGACAGACTGCTGTGAGTGCGCGGGGGACACGAACAGAGACACAAACACACGCACACACACATACACAGAGAGCTCGGATGCTCGGATGCTCCTCCCTGCGTCTGTCAATCCCTCTCCATCAGAGCGCCTCATTTCAGTCGGCTCGGGGTTAAAAACACTGCCACGCCCACCAGGCCCCACCCTCTCCCCCTCCCTCTCTCTCTCTCTCTCTCTCTCTCTCACTCACTCACACACACACACACACACGCTTCTATAGAATGTGCTGATGAATGCGCGCCTTCATTGGAGACCCTTCCATTTGTTTTACGCACACAGAGGGTCAAAGCTGAGCCTGGAACCTGCTCAGACGTTCATTTTGCGTGCAATATTTATAATATATTTTACAAGCAAGAAATATTTGTATATTGTATTACAGTTCTATTGTTTTGAGCCTAGTGTACTCTTTCTACTGATTTTCTAAAAAAAATAAAAAAATAAATAAAAAAGTTCAATCAAAATGTCCGACAGCATGTGAGCAACTGACACAGATTAAACATTTTTTTCTTCTTTCCTTACCACGTGTTTCCCGACGTCCAGATTTGGCCCTAAAGACAGACAGAAAGGACGCGGCGACGCGCTAACGTGCGTAAACCGATCACGCTCGTTTTCCGCGTGCCTTTAATAATGCACGCGCGAGCGGACGAGTGTGCGAGTTTACCCAGCTGGCGCGAGCAACACGAATACGGGCGGTGATGATGGATGGATGGATGGATGATGGAGCAGGATGCTGGCCCCTCTCTCTCTCTCCCTCTCTCCCTCTCTCTCTCTCTCTCTCTCTCTCTCGCTCCCAGGCCTCAGTGACTCGCGGCGGTAAAGCAAACCCCTCCGTCTCCGTGTCATCAGCACGGCTCCGGTAACTTAATAACGCCTTTTTACCACTTTCCCTCCGAATGATGCCTTATTTCACATCACACACGTCCGCGTATCCGTGCTGATAAGTGTGTACTACAGGGAAAGCTTTCACCCTGCCCCAGTGAGAAAGGGCTTCGCGTTTAAAGGGACAGGTGCCAGATTCCCGTGGTGTTGCCAGATTGTGCGCTTTAACGCACATTTGGTCAGTCTGTGTACTGAATCTCCTTCTTTCAGACTAAAACCATACAACCTCACTTGCTATATACATATAATAAGAGATACACAATATACAGTTAAAGAAATAAGGATTCGATACACTTCGATTCACTCCTGATTCAGCACCGATACGATTCGATTCAGATCCAATATGATTCAGTTCCGTTTGTTTTCCATCTGAACACAGGAAAGTCTTCAGGAGAGTTAACTTCAAGAGAGAGAGAGAGAGAATTAGATGTTTGTAAGGAGATGACTGTCTATAATGTAAGTGATAACAGGAACTACGCTATATGGCCGAAAGTTTGTGTACCCCTGACCATCACACCCATATGTGGTTCCTCCCCAAACTGTTGCCACAAAGTTGGAAGCACACAATTGTAAAGAAAGTCTTTGTATGCTCTAACATTACAGTTTCCCTTCACTGGAACTAAGAGGCCCAAACCTGTTCCGGCATGACAATAACCATTTGCACAAAGCGAGCTCCATGAGGACGTGGTGTGTGAAGGTTGGAGTGGAAGAACTCGAGTGTCCTGCACAGAGCCCTGACCTCAACCCCACTGAACACCTTTGGGATGAACTGGAACACCGACTTTATTTGGGTGTATTTTATGGCAGGGTTGCACGTTGTGCATACAGCAGTGTTTTTGTTGAGATATGCTTTCTGTGTGCCAACTTGCGAATGTATATCGATTGTTGTGAGCATCGAGTTTCAACAGCAAGATTTTAGATTCAGACCAGAGCTAGTCTTGTAAATTGATGCACCTGTATTGTAGACTTTTGGACAAATTTTCTAATTTGAATCAGCTTTTCTTTACATTGCTACAGTTTACCATTACCATTTACATATTGTCGAAAACATCGATTTTTCTCCGTGTTTTGGCCTCTTGTCTACTTGAAACCAGTGTTTTGTGTCACTGAAAACAAAGGTGTAGACATTTTAAACCTATTTTAAAAACATACAAATCCTCATGTTTGTCATTTTTACTTTTAAAACTTTTGACCATGTTGGTGTTTTTCAGTATTTCACATTCTCTACCACTCAGTACACATGCTCTTCATGTTACTGTTGAGACATTTTAATCTACAATTCATGGCATACTGTTGGCACCTACCGGGCTGGCATGCTCACTTGAATATTTTCAAACTGTTTTTGTGTTTTTACGTGGATTTTTTTAAACGGAGGGGTGAAATCTTTTCAGATATATCTGTATACCTGTGGATAGGGTGTAAATTTATATGAAGACATAGGTTGATCTAACAAAGACCAGGGCTGTAGCCAGTCCAGGATGGTCTACAGTGAGCTGAGGAGGGGTTTTAAACTGTACTTAAGCCAGAATAACATGTTGCCAGATCCAATGTTTTCCCACAGTAGGTCATTTTATTGTCTGCAGGCTGGGAATTGGGGGTTTGCATTTATATCACTCCCACCACACCTAAAATCTTCCCAGCATGCACTAGCACACACACACACACACACACACACACACACACACACACACACACACACACACAAGGTGGTCTTCTCTTCTACAATTGCTCCTAATCAAGTCTCATGGTCTCTTTTTAAATGTACTTCAATTATTACACTCTAATGATGGTGTGAGAATGCAACAGACATGAGAAATCTGTTCTTATGGCATTTGATCCAACTTTCAAACACAATCAGAGCCTCACAATTACTCAGATAACACGTAATCACAAATTACTCAGTCTGGAAAAGTAGTCCACCTCTAAAGGAACGGATTTCACATATCTAGAGCTTCATTTACAAATACCTTTGTTTTCAAAATCCATAAATGCCTGAAAGCTACAAAAATATGCTTTTCATGTATATGTCTTCATCAACTGCCATTAGTCTTCCAGTATATGTGAGTTTTGAGTAAACCTTTTCCCCCCTTTTCATTTCAGGAAATATCTTCTTTGGTAACTGCACACATGCTTCAGATGCAGTAGCTAAAATATCAGGGATACAGATTTTAATTTGGATTTATATCTCAGTTCTCTGATTGATCAGAAGGTATAGATCATTTTCTATAACAGCAGCTTTGACAGTAGTGCAGCTGCAAATCTGTTTATATTAATGCACTCGTTACATGGAGATGCAATAGCCTCTTGGAAGGAGTCTCCGGTGTTTTATGACAGTAGAAGCTTATTTTACAAGCTGTTAAAGTTTTCCACCATGGGATGATGGCTTTACGCATTGCAGTTTCTCAGTAAGGTGCATTTCTTTTGTCTTTGGACGTTGGGCAATATTAAATGTAACTGTAAACGGATAAAAAGTATGACAGCATTTTATGACTAGACTTCAGTGTGACTCCAAACTCTACACCGTAACACAGTGGAGGCAATGAGAATGAGTTACGGAAGTAAACCACGATACATATCACGTCCTGCCTCATAGAATCAATATACAACACAGAACAGACGAGGACAGGCCAGGTAATCCCATCACACCACATGATACAGATCAGAAGCCAAAGTGTGAGCATCTCATCTAAACCTGATTTCCACTGAGCTAAAGGATCGGCGCTGAGTCACTCCTTCTACCTTCATTCCTCACATGCTCCTCTCCTTTCCTCTCGGACCCTCGCTCCAGGTGATCAATAGCGAAAGCTCCTGCGAGCAGCTCTAATTTGTCTGGAGACGAATCGATGCTTCGGTCACTCGTCGATGACGAGGCACATTAGTGAGTGATTAACAACGCAGAGTTGTGTTTAGCAAATTATCAATACACTCAGGCGCTGGACAGAGAAGTGAGCATGAGAGCTGATTAACATAGTTACAGCTATTATTAGTAGATTGCATAAACGACCTTTAGCATTATACCACTGTTGAACATTCAAATCTGATTGGTCAGAAGGTGTTGATTTACATTAATGCACTCGCTTCTATAGCAACAGCTCATTCACAGGGACACGTATTCATCTAAACACATTTAAAAATTATTGTTATTTAACAAAGACAATGTATAATAGTTGATATGGTGAAGGAGTCTCCAGTTGATATGGAAGGAGTCTCCAGTGTCAGGGCTTTGTAGCAGTAATTTTGTGCTTTTCCATTTTCTTTGTAACATTACAAGCATGTTTTTTTTTTTTGCTTGACTTACTAACTCATTCCAAGAGAAGGAGTGACTGTTTATAGCTGCTGTGATGTAAGTAATACCAGGAGCCAACGTGGCTTGTGGACATTCCACAACATTAAATGTAACTATAAACAGATAAAAAGTATGATGTGTTGTTCTTTAATAAATTAAACATCCTAATCGTTGGCAGATCGCTGTGGTTTAAGAGGAATAAAACACTTCAGGAGTTGCTGTTATTGGAAAAGTAATCAACTTCAGGCATGCGTCACACCACCCTGTCACTGATTATTTCCCCCTGAGTGTTTTATTCCTTACTTCTAATTCTTTATTTAATTTCTTCTCTCAGACGGTGCCATTGGCACAGATATGTTGTTGTGCTTGCTTTATAATAGTAGCCATTAATTTAATACTAGAGTAGAAATAATCTATGCAGAATATATAAATATTTTTTTCAATGCCTAAGAAAATTCTACAGAGGTCTAGACTGTGGCTAAAGGTTTACCGGGTCAACCTCAAGTGTCAGATGTTATTTCTTAGCATCACAAACTGAGCTCATGTGTATTCAGTTTCATACAGGAGTACCGATAAAGTCTCAGACTTAAATCGAAAAACTCAGACTTAAATCTCATTGACTTAGCTATCCAAGAAGAGTAAACCATTTTATAATCCACACTTCTAAAGAGACTTTAAAGCATTTTTATGATTAGAAATACAACTCTCACTATGGGAGCAGAAACAGAAAGAAAGCACAGACGACACCCTGTTCAGGCTTGTTCAGATAATGAAAGTGTTGACAGCAATTACAGACATGGCCTTGATCAGGGTATGTTGATCTTTCTGGGTACCAGTGAAACTTTGCGATGCGTGGGCTACCCTCAAGGACATGCCAGTATTCTGATTCAACAACGAAAAAGATTCCCAGCATGCCATGCAGCTCTGAAACAACCTCATATTATATGCTGATTATCAAAAAGCATATCTTTAAATTAAAGCCACACAAAACATATTTGAAGAGCATAAGTCATTTTTTAATAAAAATAAAGTTAAAACAACAGGTTGATGTGGTCCTTAAAACAAACGAAATGAAAGAATTCCTTGGTCGTTGGTTTCAGGTTGACGTGCCCAGTGGCAGCCGACCGAAGACGCCCAATAAACAAGTTCTGACTGTGTTGGAAGATTTGGAGCAAAATCTCAGACTAAAAAGTCACTAATGGGAGCAATAATGCATTTTAGGATTATTGAAAGATAGTCTATCATATAGTCAGAACCTAAGTGATGCTGCAGTTTGCTACTTTAAAAGATGTAACCGAGATTTTATTACCGACATCTCAAAAAGTGCAACACACAATAATGATTGCGATTCTCACACAGCGTAATGCAGATTTAACCCAGTAATCCCACTTCCAAACCTTAAAAGTGTGATCTAAATTAGAGAAGCAATGCATTGAATTTGTAGTTGAAAAAGTAAAAATTTACAACTGGTCCATTGTTTTCACTTCTATAACACATATCTGCAATACACAGCGGGAAAAAAAATTAAATGTAGGTTTTCATTTGACTTACCCTCATGTGTCTGAAAAGAAAAGCCTTGGAAAAAATTTCTTACAGGAGAACTACAAAATGTAAAATATTGACACTCAATAGATATACGCTGAGATACACTGAGAAATATAAGCTCTCTGTGGGAACTCCCTGAATAACCCAAGCTGGAGTAACCTCAACACGTCGAAGCGGGGAATTCAGAGAACTTGATCTCACACAAAGATCAATCCTGGAACGTTTCCGACAGTGGGTGGCACACACCGAACATACCCTCCGCTGGACACTTGTGCTTTATAGCACTGTGTCAGGTCTATAGGTGAGAATCAGGTCACGGCTTGGCCCCCAGCCCAACTTACATTACTGAATAGAAGGACCTGCCTTTGAATAATAAACGAAGCTGACCTGCATTATTTATTGGGGCTGCGCATGTGTAATGCTGCTCGCATTCTATCTGCAACATCACATCATCGTAGTTACCCAGTGCTGGTAATTAGTCTGTCTGTAGTTGTTCTATTCTCAGAGGTGATTTAAAAGCTTTCAGGCAACTCTGACAAAAAAATGCAAGACAGGGACTGAAAAACACTGACAGTTGAAGCAGCTCTGCTTACGGATAAAAGCAGCGAAGCATAAGCACAGGCAGGAGCTCAGAGTGCAAATATGGTTCATATCCTGTTCCCTGACTATAAATCCACCACCTAGTGGCCACCCATTAATTCGGTACCTATGGAGCGCCGCCTGGTCCGGGTTGCCCCTCGCTGTGGCATACTATCCCTGTTTCCAAGGCGACCGACAGATCTCTGGCACTCCTTAGACCCGGAAGATCTTAGTGAGGGGTATGCTGTGGGCCGATAAAGATGAAGAGGATGCACGAGGAATTAAAGCTTCTTACAGACAAAGTGAAAAGGCCTTGTAATCCTCTTCCTGTCACCTCGGCAACTTCACCACGTCTAATCTGAAACCGGGCTAATCCCGCAATACGCAGATGAATCCATGGCCAGCAAACCACCAGCTTTGGGCCTTCATGCACCAGACACCATGCAACTAACTCACCCCAGCTAGAGCCTTGATTTCTAATCTACACAAGCATACGCTTTTTCATCATGCAAATTGCTGCTTTCTTTAGTGCATGCTGTGCTTATGTGCAGGTCGGTGCTTTATAATGGTTAGAAACTAGCTTTTCCATGCAGGGTAGCAACATAGTAAAGAGATGCAGAAGTAGCTCTACAGTAGCAAAAGCAAGCACCGTCATGCACCTAAGCAAGCAAGGAATGGGAAGCGAATGGGAAGGACAGGTGTCTGAGCAGCAACCAGCGTGAGAAAGGGACTCACTTTTCTCAAACCTGTCTGCCAGACGGGAGCGCATGTTGGAGCTCATTGGCTGGTCCTGCTGGCAGGCGGACTCCTGGCTAAGAGAAGTCAACACTAACTGCTCTGGAAGAGCCCGCGGGAGAGAACACACAAGACACAGCATGTCAGTCAAGCCACCGGAAACAGATACTGTTCTATTGGTTTAACACAAAAAGAGCTTTCACTTTATTTTTGTATTATTTGAATTTTCACAGTATTTACGTATGTGTTCTACAAAAGTCTGTCACATGAAAACATGTGTTTCATAAAGTTTGTGGCTAAATGACCAAAATCATCTCATTCCTGACCCATGTCAAGAAAAGACTGAATGCAAGTCATATATCGTATACTCTATTTTCACATGCAGTATTTTGAGTTATGTATGTAAGTAGTAAATATGACCCCACCCCACTCCATTTTGTCCACACTTTGGTCCCAACAGCCAGCACTCCTAAAAACTAACACGTGCTATGTCACACACTATCTGAGAAAAACACTATCTGCCCTCTTCCACATACATAAGCCCCCAGGTGCCCGTGATTGGCTAGTATCAGTGTGATTGACAGGGGAGAGAGTATGCACCTCCCAGGCAAGTTTGAGAGCACAGCCAAGTCTCCCGGTCCACAGATGGCTGTGATGTTGTCAGGATTTGAACTTGCAATGTCCTGAGGGTGCTTTTCTCTTGCACCACTTAGGAGTCTGTAAGTGGTACATTTACAACAGTCACTACGGCATTACAGCTATTTTAAGCAAAGTACCTCCATTTTCAGGGGCTCAAAGGTATCTGGACAATTGACTGATAAG
>CM074966.1:15785541-15814942 GCA_037577455.1 Pangasius macronema | reverse complement strand
ACTCTGGAGAAGGTGGGCGTATCATTGTCAAAATCTACAATCAAGAGACGCCTTCATGAATGTAAATACAGAGGGTTCTTGGTAGTTTTATTTCAAATCCACTGTGGTGGTGTATAAAGGCAAAATCACAAAAACTCTGTCGTTGTCCAAATACTTCTGGACCTTGAGAATAAGTTTAGGAGTTGAACCTGATGTGTCAGAGCAGGAAAATGCACTAAACTCTGCACTGTAGCGTGCTTGCGTTGTGGAATTTGTTTTGTCTACAAGCTCGTCTGTTTGATAAGATTGTTATGTGTTGGTGTGACATCCTGCATCAAAACAGCAATAAAGCTCTCATAAGTCACAGAATAGCACGATATAGTAGAAATATACGTGATAATTTAGCAATTATGCTAAGAATGATTGTATAAGAATATAATCTTTATGTATATAATTTATAAAGCACTTCATACAGATAAGCAGCTTTATTTCAAATGTAATATAAAGAGATGTAAAGCTGCTTTTATACTATTGAAGTGGTTTCTTTCATGACACAAACGATAGAAGCGCAGAGAGCTGTATCTCATTCTGTGGTAAATGCTGCCCTCGTGTGGACAAATCCTGTAATTGCAGCGCGACTGTTAAATTAGCAATATTATGAGCTGAGACTAATGATGGAAGCATAAAACTTAAAAAGGGCACCTCCTACAGGCAGTTGGGGAAAAACAGGGCCATCTGGAGGGCGTTAACTCAAGTTTTTTTCAACCACCCTAGAGAGCAAAATTGTCTTGCGCACAGGAGCGCCTAGAGGACATTTCCTCTCATTTTCTGCCATGTAAAGGAGCCTCCAGGGCCCAGCATCATGTATTCTCTACTGGAAGGGCACCCTAGAGGCCACTTCATCATGTTTCCTCACATGTTGGGAGCCCTATAGGACACTGATTCACATACTCTCTACTGGAAGGACACCCTTTAGGGCGCATCATGTTTGCTCACATGTAGGAAACCCTATAGGGCACCGCATCACATGTTCTCTACTGAAAGGCTACCCTAGAGGGCACTTCATCACGTTTTTTCCATTGCATTCCATAATTTCCACATACAATCCTGTTCACAGGTATCGAGGCGGTTTTTAGCGCCCACTGCTGCCTGTGAGGTGAAATGAAACAAAAAAATATATGCCGTGTGAGTTGCCTCTTATGGGAAAGTGGCAAAGTTGAGTTCCTTTGGGCAGATCTGAATTCCAGGCCATAAAAATGTCAACAGAAGACTGAAATGAAATAAACTAGTGATATCCATTGTGGTGTTGTTGCAAAAGTATCTTTAAACATATATGATTATTATAAATCCTGAGCTTGGGTTTCTGCGTGACGTTCACATATTCTCGCCGTGTACACGTGGGTTTGTTCTGGGTTCTCCATTTTCCTCCCACTTCCCAAAACCATTCCAGTAGTTAGAATGGCTGTTCTAGGTTGTGATTGAGTGTGTGAGTGTGTGTGCAGAGTGCCTTGTGGCGACCCATCCACGGTGTATTCCTGCCTCACACTCCACCGTGACTCTGACCAGGATAAAGCACTTAATGAAAATGAATGAATGAATAAATTAGAGTTCTAGTTCTCATCTGTTATGTACTATGTTGAAAATAAAGTATGTTGTTTTGTTGTTTTATTTTGACACATTGTTCGTTATCAAGAGTAACAGCTATACTCGTTAACAGAAGTTTCAGTTTCAAGTTTCAAGTTTTGGCCCGACATGAAGCACAATTACTGTTAGCACTCTGAACTGGATTATTTTCCAATAACAGCATGTCCTGAAATGTTTCATTCCTCATATCCCACAGTGATTTGCCAGCAATTACTCTTTTTTTGTTACTCACTAATGTCACATTGTGCTGTTTTTCCGCTTATACTTACATTTAATGTTGTAGAACATCAGAGAGACATACATTATAACTACTACCACCAGTCATACCCTCAACAGCCTCTCTTTTTGTCTTTTTTTTGCCAAGAAACTGGAAATCTTCACTCATCCCTCCTGAAGACTTTACTGCTTTGGAAAACTTACTGACTGTTATGAAGTGCTGACACTGGAGACTCCTTCCGTAAATGTTAAATAAATGTCTCCTTATAGAAAGCTTCACCATATCAATGGTTTCACATTTTTCTTTGTTAGATAATTGGTTATTACCGAAATGATTTGTTACTATAGAAACAACAACATATTAGAACAAGTGCATTATTTATAAATCTGGGATTTTCTACTACTACTGTCAGAGCTGCTATTACGAAAAATTAATCAACACCTTCTAACCAATATAGCCTTACGGTATAAAGTGTTTTATCACACTTGCTGCTCTGAATTACACTGATTGTTCCATGTAGGTGATCAGGACAAAAGGAGGGACAGGCAGCTGTCAATCACGTGTGTGGGTGTGGCACTTTGAGCGGATTAATTAAGAGATCTGCCTTCAGCACATAAGGATAAAGCTAACAGAAATAAAGTAGTGCTCTGGGTGAACAGCTTAGGTCAGGACTTTTCGGCTGAGTCGCTGATGCTTGGACGTTTAATCAGGAGTGTTATTTGGCTGATTACTCAAAATGCTTACATTCTGTACTGACTTAATCATCGTCCAGATAAAAGCCACTGCTTTAATGACATTAGATTAGATGACAGTGAATCCACCTTTGGTCCTGTATGTCCATTGTGCTGGGCCCATTCGTTTTTAATGCACTAAACAAATCTTTATTCATTCATTCATTCATTCATTCATTCATTCATTTAGTTAGTCGAACTCACACCCACTAGACTATTAGCAAGTGAATCTATCTATCTATCTATCTATCTATCTATCTATCTATCTATCTATCTATCATTTGTACCTTTAGTAGCCTGTGTATCGTTTACCATGGAAAGTGTGTGTGTGTGTGTGTGTGTGTGTGTGTGTGTGTGTGTGTGTGTGTTTGCTTTACAGGTACATTCGTGGTCATTAAGGTCCAATTATGCTCCCTGAATTATTTTAAAGGTACATACTAAAGCTACTAAAGGTGGTTCCAAGCTTCACCTTCCTTCTCACTGGGGAACTGTTTTTATTTATTTATTTATTTTTATCCACCCTAAAAAATAATTAAGGTATATCATTTGGCCAGGGTGGCACTATGGTGGTGCAGTGTGTAATGCTGCCACCCAACAGCTCCAGGTTTGATTCTGAGTTCAGTTTACTGTGTGTGTGGAGATTGCCCATGTGTGTGTGAGCTTCCTCTGGGTTCTCTGATTTCCTCGCACTGTCCAAAAACATGCAGGATTGGCTACACTCAATTCTCGTACCTCTTGTCTGGTGTTCCAAGGATAGGCTGTGTATCCATTGCAACCCTGATCAGGATAAAACGCTTACTGATGAATGAATGAATGAATGAATGAATGAATGAATGAACGGGACTTGAAGGACCACTGATGTACATTTCAAACTGTACTCTAAAAGCTAAGTAAAGGTACATGACAGGCACCTTATAAGGGAAAATATACACACTAAAGGTACTAAAGATATACCCTTGATAGTACCAGCCCAGTGACAATGAAAAGTACCAGTACAGTTTATTATCAGTGTGTTTGCTTTCCTTTATTCCGTTGCTAATGCTCTGGTGTCTTGTGCTAGAGTTAACTCATAACTCACAGGACGCATTCACGCACAGTTAGGTCTCGTTTCAGGCTACATGATATGACCGAGCTGAGCTGCGTCTTTAGTGCGCAAGGACGAGTGTAATGACCGGGACATCACCGTGGCAACCCGTGTGTTTACAGGGGACTAACGGCGTGAAGCTCAGCCACACCAGTGACACCCGTTTCCGATGCGGATGAATAGGCCGTTTGTTAGTCGTGCTCGGTGACAGGCCCGGGGCGCATACGTCTTACGCGCTCGCCTCCATTTTCATCCGCCGACGCGTTGCGCAAATTCGCAGCCGACAATCGGGGCATTCCTCATCACGCAAAAAAAAACAAAAAAAAAAACACCCGCTATAATGGAATATTGATCGAGTGTATGATGATCGCGCTCCACACGCCTCGCTTACCTCCCTCGCTGTGGATCTTCTTCGATCGCCGGTTAAAGTACATCGTGCGGCTGCGGGTGTCGGGCGTCCGAGCGCACCGAGCGCACCGAGAGCATATCCGTGGATCAGAAGCCCAGCTCAGGGGGTAAGCGGACTGCACACGGGGCCGCGCTCTCCGACAGATGGAGCATCGTCACGAACGTTAGGTCATCCGAGGCTTGGCGGCGCGCATTACTGCGGGAGCGCGCAACCCGCACGCTGCTGATTCTCCACACGCGCGCCCCCGCGTCGTCTCTTTAGCCCCGCCCACCGCGTGATAGACACTATGACTGCATGCTCGTGTTTTATACATTTAAATACAGTTTTAAAAAAGCTGTTTGAAGCTGTTTGTTTGAAATTTGGAAGAAAATATGCAAAAATTACTTTTTTACTACTTGATTTGAGCTACCATGTGTAAGAAAGTGCTGGATAAATAATTTATTATGATGATGATTATTATTATAATTACATAGTGTACACACATGGACTGTAATAAGATTACACTAAAGCTTTAAAGGTAAATTCTGCATGTTTCTAGGTTACAGATTACATACTGAATGTATGAATGTATGAAATGTGTACACTTGATGGTACCACTCAAGTGACAAGGAAAGATGCTGTTTAGATTTGTTTTATATATATATTGAGAGTGCATGTATGTTCATATTTATTTCTTGGTACCAGTAAAGATCCTGAACCGTTCACCCACAGAAGCAGACTTTTCCCAGCTTTATTAGAATTGTAGATTGTTGTTTAGAATAAAAGTGCAGTAGATAAGATTTGTGGGGGAAAAGTTCTCTAATGGTTAAATGGGTGGAGTTTAATAAGATCTGAACAATTTTTTTTTTACTCATGTACACAAAGCTCCACCCCCAAAACTTATGGAGGTCCAGCTTAAGTCAGCATGTTAACTAGCGTTTCTGTTCACAAGGACGGTCATGACATCAGCTTCGAGCGCACTCGGACACTGATTGAAGATGCAACTTTTCATTAAGATTTATAAGGATGTGAAGGGGCGTGTCTATAAAATGACTGAGAAGAGGGCCATCCAAATCCAAACACACACTCCGGACTGGGTTTGTG
The DNA here is from genome assembly GCA_037577455.1 of Pangasius macronema. NCBI lineage: Eukaryota > Metazoa > Chordata > Actinopteri > Siluriformes > Pangasiidae > Pangasius > Pangasius macronema. The sequence continues at coordinate 15,809,795 of CM074966.1, read as the reverse complement.
TTACAGGTATGTAATACACTTGCTTTGAGACAATGGCTTAAAAGTACATTTTGTTTCACATTATTTGTACTTGTAAGAAATGAAAAATATTAACTTTAGCAGCTTTAAATACTTAAATAATAACTATTAGCACTAGAGGTAATGTGTAGTGAGAACCGCGAGCCTTCAGAATCCTACAGCTGATCATTCTTCAGAGAGGAATGCCTTATGAGCAGCTGAATCTACACTGCAACATCATATTGGGAAGAAAAAAAAGAGTTGGGTATCACAGCAGGTTTGTCTGTTGCTGTCAGCCATCCATGCAGTTATGTATGAAAAGGTCCAGCGTCACTGAGCTGATAGTATTTGAGCCGTGTGTTATTCTCAGTACAGCAGTGACAGCGTGCGGGAAACGGTACGAGTGAAACAGCACCAGATTCATCGTTACAGAAGAACAAGTGTAGGACAAATATACAGGCAAAAACAAACCTTATTTAATTTTAAGGAGCAGAAAAGAAAACTCATTTGCTCATTTTATTACATAGTAACAGAATACATATCCGTAACTGTTTTAGCATCACATTAGAACATAATACATATTCATATCTCAAGGTCATTTCTTACCTTATTAAATAAGAACTAAATAAATCATTCTGGATTTTTAATGGCCAAAGACCCCGACGCACTCCCGGATGAATGACCACTAGCATACTCGCACTTTCATACATATCCACGCACACACACACTCACTCACGCACGCACACACACATCCTTTGCGACATACACTCAAAATATAAGTATATTTCCACTACATCTGGAAAGAAAACTTGAAGGAAACCACTTTTTTTTCCTACTGTTTCCTTTAAACAAGACATTGAGGCATAATGTAAAGGTTTGTTGAGAAGCGTACCGATTCGTCTGCTTAGAAGGAAACGAGGCTGCGGTGTGTGTGTGTGTGGGTGTGTGTGTGTGTGTGTATATTACAACCCTGTTCATGCACAGGATGAGAACACAGAACCATAATAAGCTCAACATTATCATCAGATGCCCTTTAAGCACTTTCTAGAAGAAAAAAAAAAAAAAAAAGGTCTTTTAAGAGACCAATTCATATTTGTCACCTTCATTAAAAGTTAAAGTTTGGAGGATTAATAATAATAATAAATAATAATAATAATAATGATGATGACGCTGCCTGTCCCTGTGCTCTGATGATATTCTGAGTCCGGCTGGCTGTTGGGTCTGTTATATTCACTGTAAACGGCAGGGGAGTGGACACAGGGAAAACCCGTTATAACAGGAGGCAGGGGGGATGAAAGGACCTGGAAGACGACGCCATGTAACTTAAAAATGTCTAAAAATAACCGTCAAAGACCACAAATGTCAGTAACAAGCCGAGTTGAACGAGAAATCGTGACATTTTGGGTAAACTTAAAAATAGCATTAAACACATGGATTTAAAATCATCCACTCTTTTTTTCTATCATTGCACCTATTTTAAAAGTTTGGCCCGTTAGAGGCAAAACTAATTTTTTTTTAATCCTAAAACTCCTCCTGCAAGTGCTTTAAGAAGAATATCGAACTGATTATCTATCACTCAATTTATTAAAATAATCACCTGTGTTCTGGCATTATGTTCACACACAGGTTTAAAGAAAAAAAAAATCTGCTAATTTAAAATGACGCATGCACGCAAATGGGGCAGACAAAATATTATTAAATAATCTGCATGGTGAAGCGTCAGAAATGTGAAGTGAAAAAAAAAAAAAAGTTCAGTCCATATCATTATAGCATGTAGTGTTAAGCGGCTCGTTGCCGGTTCAGTTACGATAATCTTAAAACCATGAGTTTGTTGCAATCGGAGCAGGGATCCGTCACCGCTCCCTGACTGCCGACGCGCCGAACGTGTTAAGAGCTTTAAAAATGGACCGTTCTGCTAAGAGAACGTGCCGTAAAACTAAAGTTGAAACAGGTTTCAAGAGGAGCTTATCTTACGCGTGGTTCTATACTGTGTCTCGACGTCAAACTCTCGCAAACAAAAACAGAATAAAAAGCACAGGCATTCGTATATTTACATATCCTCAGAGTCTGCAATGTACAGATCAATCTATAAAATCCATTTCATGAAATTAAGTGAAATGCTGAAGATTAGCTTTTGCTAACACTGATTCATCTGCTGTGGTTTGTTAACGGAAAACCCTGAAGCAGAATGGAGGGGACTACGCAGACAGGAGAAGAAGAAAAGGAAAGAAAAAAAAAAACAGGTCTAAAAAAATAAAGCTTTGTTAATTCTCTGTGTTGTTTCTTCTTTTGGTTCTACCTACAGCTGAATACAGCGGGAGCTGATGAAGGACCGGGTGGAACAGCTGAAGCGCTATGTACAGGAGCGATGGAGGAAGTGAGTCAGTCCTGATGGCTGGACAGGATGGGCTGCCTGCAGATGGGGCACGTGTTGTTCTCCGAGAGCCAGCGGTCGATGCAGTGGATGTGGAATTCGTGTGCGCAGGGGAGGCTGCGCAGCTTGTTTCCCTGCGCGTACTCGTTGATGCACACGCTGCAGGCGCGCCCTTGCTCGCCCTCCAGGCTCGCCTGGCCGTAGGTGCGTGTGGCCAGATTGTCGATCTGCTCTTTGGTGAGACCGCGCGGATGCTCGTCGTCCTCCTCGTCGTTCAGCAAGAAGAAGTGCGCCAGCCGCAGGATGGGTAAGGTGCCGTTCTCAACCAGGTTATTCGTGTCCCGCCCGTTGGTGCCCACTCTCGCCTGGCCAGCCTCACCCACTGCTCCACCCTCTCGTCCCGAATCAGTTACAGCGTTCCCTGTTGTGGCTTCGCCACCCTGCGTACGCTGTGTCTGAGCTGCCGCGTTGACACCCGCATTCTGTCCGGGGGTGGAGCCTTCCGGGTCTGCCTCGGTCTCCATTAAAGAGCTGAGCTCTCCGAAGCCTGTCATGATCTGCCGCAGGATGGAACGCAGCGCTGTGGAACTCGGTTCTCCCAAACCCGTCTCGGAGATGCGGCGCAGAGGAATGCGGATAGTGCTTACGTAGGTGCGGATGCCGGCACGTTCCGAGCGCGAGATGGTCCGTCTGAAGCCTCCGCTGTCGCTCTCGAAGGTGACTGTATTTTCGGCGGCGCGGGCACGAGACCGTGTGCGGCTGGCGATGCTATCCCGGTCTCGGTTCTCGCCCGGACGGATTCGGCGCACCTGCAAATCCAACATGATAGTCGGGTGCCGGCGGACGCCTCCTGCTGCACCTGATGCGGGCGTCTCGCCTTCCTCAGTGCCCACTTCAGGGGCAGATTCCACCGGTGCTGTCGGCTCAGCAGGAAGTTCCGCCATCTCCGCAGCAGCAGAAGCAGCAGCCACCGTGTTTCCAGTGGACTCTATCGCGGGAGCACTGTTGCTGGGGGTGGGGCTAGAGCTTCGGGCGAAGTTTCTATCCAGAGGTGAGCGGCTACGACGTGAGGACCGGGACAGAGCTATCCGGCGGACCCGACCACGTGAACGAGTTCTGCGAGCCTCACGGCTAGCTGCCACCCCCTGCGCACTGGCCTGAGACACAGCTTCCGGACAGTCTGGAGCATCATTAGCTTCCTGCTCCTCCTCGTTACTAAGTGAAGGAGGGTGTGGCTGTACTTGACCCTGCACACTGTTAGTACTATCCTGCTCTTGAGGCAGGGGTGTGGGCGTGGCCTGGGAAGAAGGGAGAGGGGGAGGAAGAGGAGGAGGAGGAGGAAGCGGTGCTGGCTGAGGCAAAGCAAGGTTCCGTCTCAAACTCGTATACGGTGTATGTGAGATCAGAGGCGGGGTTATAGGTGGGGTAGTGCTACTGCGAGTGCGCCGTGCCTGAGCCCGCCTCCCCAGAGTGGGCCTGGTTGTAGAATAAGGGGTGGGGTGCTGAGTGGAATAGGGCGCAGGCCTCGGCGGATTGCGTATAGATGCAGAGGCCCTCTGCGGAACAGGAAGTTCGACGGGGTCAGAAGCGTCGCTGTGTTCCCCTGGCTCGGGCTGCTCGTGATTGATGTTGATTTCCAGGCTGAAGCGAAACTCACCACTGTTTGGATTCGTGCGGCTGACGGCGCGCCACGTCTGGTTGCCGCTCTGGCCGCTGCGGGTGGCGTTGCCTGTGCGCCGGAACGTGTTCAGCCACTCCAGCAGAGAGTCTCCGTTAGTGCTCTCGGTGCCAGGCTCAGCCGCAGCTGCAACACAAGCACACAGGAAGTCATCTATTCAGGGCTGTGTTTCAGAAAATTATTTTTCCAGGATTTTTCCCTGATACACAGCAACAACAAGGCCCATAAAAAATATCTAAATTTGACTGTTCAGTGTCTCCCTTTCTGCTGCCCTGTACCACTCTATTATAATAAGTAATGAGTGAAGAAGCCATTGTGTTAAATGTTAGCCAAATGTTAGCCTGCTGCTGCTAACGCTGTAACTCACCACTGCTGCCCTCCTGTCCTGCCTCACTGTTCTGCGGACGTGACTCAGGGCGAGGCTGTGAGGACACGCGCTCCTTCGCTCCATCCAGACGCTGTCTCAGCTCCTCAGCTGTAACTTCGCCTACACACACACACACACACACACACACACACACAGAGGAAGACAAAATATTAACAAACATGACATCAGAGTGTTGGGACTGGCATCAGGATGCTGCTGAATGAGGACCCTGTAGTGTGTGTGTGTGTGTGTGTAAAATCACCCGGTGTGCCCAGCAGGTTGCTGTCTCTCATGAGCCGATACTCCTCCTCGCTCAGCTCGTTGATGAAGTGGTAGTACGCCTCCTCCCGCCGAAGACGTTCGGCCTGACGGCGACGCTCGTCTCGCCCGCCGGGAGGGTCCATCACCACGGAAAACACTGTTCACCGTTAGCCCACACATGAAAGGGTAAACTGTTATGCTGCTGGACATAACTACACTGTAGAGTGCAAAGGTTTGTGCACCCTTTATAGATGGTTACCAATGTCAGGTTTCACAGTTGTTATTTCATTTGGTCTTCTGATAATAAAAAAATAATAGATTATAACTTATTCCTTATAGAAAGAAGTAGTTTTTGGTCACGGTATCAAAACTGTCTGCGGTATAACCATTGCTCCCAACGACCAATCACTGATCAGCTTTGTTCCCAACAACCACTTGCTGATTAACATTGTCCGCAATAACCAATCACTGAGCAGCAGTGTTCCCAACAACCAATCACTGATCAGCTTAGTTCCCAACAACCCATGGCTGATCAGCATTTTTCCCCACTAACCAATCGCTGATCACTGTTGTTTGCTCCGCCCACACGCAACTTTGTTCTTCGTCTTAAACTCTGCTCTTGATGATATTTAATAAAAGTGAGTTATTCCATCCATAAGCATTTCCTTTGCAACTATTTCCCAACTGTTCTCTGCATCTTTTCCTCCGCACTCTCGATTGAAACGACAGAATTTCATAAACACGTAAACATTTCATTTAAGGAACCGGGTCTAAAGACAACTTCTTTTCTATAAGAATGTAATAATCTATTATTTTCTCTTCTGATAAAAACTCAGAATAGGAAATGTTGCTCTGAAAATGTTTTCAGAAAATCTTCCATCTTCATGTGACACATTTTGATATGCAAATGAACATCATGATGCAATGAATATGCAAAGGAACCCATGACGTCACCGGGCGACTTCCTGCGACCTTCTGAGCTTGCTAGCTACTTTCCCCTGAGGAGAGTTTGCCATCAAGGAATAACTGAATGAAGTCTAACATGGCGGTCCAGCAGCTTTTAAAAGCTTAGTACAGACTATTTGTGGCTGTAAAAAGGATTTTTAGGTTGATGCGACGATGTGAGAGAGAAATCAGTCTGCATGTGACCTGTTCTGGCAAGTGCTAGGTGCTATGAGGTCTAGAAAAGGTTAAAAGAGCCTGACGCAAATGCTACACATCTTTAATGCATGAAAAACTGAGTTATATTTTGCTAAGACATCAAATCCATCAGTCATATAACGTTACACCCATCATTAGAGAGAAACTCTACCTCAAAATGTACGCCAGAATATAGTGATCCGTAAAGCCTCGCTCCAAATCCGAGGTTTAAAAAGCTTTGCAATTAGACTGCCTTAATAATAACAACATATAAAACCCAAATAAGCAACATCTACCCCTTCTTTTTCTTTCTATCACCATTATTGTTCAGGAGTAATCCACTGTTACAGCAGGCCATGGTGAAGAATGCAAAGCTAGCGGAGCACTAAACTGACGGCGTCAACCCACTGACCAATCACAGAGCGAGCGGCGATGACTGGCATCCCGACCCACCAATCAACGCCAACCAAAGGCGGGCCATGACAAAGAAAACGTCGGGCACCGTGTAAGCTAGCACTGAAACCGAGACACAATGAAGAAGCGTTGTGTTGCCTTTAAAACGCTGTCAAAATCACATTACAAACTCAGCAACAAAACGTCGCTACATTAACACTTTTAAAGAGACAATAACAAGGAAAAACGACATGTGGTTTGTTGGTGTCGAGAAGACATCCACCAAGCTAACAGCTAGCTACCGAAAAATAGCCGTTTGACAATTGTTTAGCCGACACACGAAAAATGACCGTTAGTGGATAAACCCAACAAAACGAATTAACAACATCGAAGCTATGTGTACTCAGAACAAGCTGCAATGACACAGCCAAAAACACGCATTTTCAATACCTGAAACAGCAGCTATAATATGGACGAGTCCTCTTTCCTCTTCGCTCTGATTACAAATGTAGCCTAGGTGCGTTATCTTTTTCTCCCACCCGCATTACAACAAGTCCTGCCTCCTACACGCTGATTGGGTGGACGACCTAGTACCCCGCCTTCTGCGTTAGGATTGGTTAATGTTCACAGTAACCCATCCAATCGGTGGACTGCTTGCGGGTACAAACCACTAACCAATCCTCACGCTGGAGGTGGGCTTTGCAGGAATACAGGTGGGAAAATAACTCAACTAAGATGGGACCAACGGTGCCACACAAATACATGACCGACCGCGTACCTCTTTCCGTGAAAATACGTTCCTAGTTGTAAATTCACCCACTTTACATCGTTTTAATTTACACACAGCATGTAGTTACTTGTCAGATATAATCCTAAATCCGAAAAGGTTTAAATCGGATTAGAAATAGAATTACCAATAATAATATAAATGCGTATAGTAATAAAAAAAAACACTTATTGAAGTCAAGATTCATCCTTCGTCCTTTTTTTTACTCAGCGTGTCCTTTTTTGACGTTAAGCTGATATGTCTATGATTGGGTCAGTTGTGACTGCGCCTTTTCAACGTCTAAACCTAAGACAACTCCAGTTTTACAATACAGTAAAGGATCATTCAAGAGAATATGTCCTGTAAATGTTTACAGAATTTACACAAACACAAATCAGGGATGATGTAAGCCTTTTGGAAACGTCTACGAACTTCATTTCTTTTTTTTTTTCTACATATAAAGAGTTAAAAGGAAATCCACGTGGTGCATCACAAAGCCCTGTCCTGTCAATTAGCGGCTTTTACGACGCTTTGCGACAGTGCCGTATGCCGACACGCAGCTCTCCCCAGTGAGATACCGGCTGGGAAGCGCAGTTGCAGGGAAAAATTAACGCAGTCGGATCGTAAACGCAATAACACCGAGTGATTTCTGCGGATAAAAACTCGTTAGTTTGTCATCTACTAATTGCAAGAGGTAAATGTGGGGATTTCAGCGGGATTAGCAGCGACGCGAGGAGGGAAGGCAACTCATTTGTGTGAGCAGGGCTCGGAGTAAAGTTGCCTCCCTGTTAGCGGCGCTTTAAAGGGAAGAAAGACAACAAAAGCGTTTGTGCACAAGCTGCGGTGAAAATGGACTATGATTTCAAAGTGAAACTGACCGGAGAGAGGGAACGTGTAGAGGACCTGTTCGAGTATGAGGGATGTAAAGTGGGCCGGGGGACGTACGGTCATGTGTACAAGGCGAAGAGAAAAGACGGGTGAGTTTCACGGCGAGGCCTTGGTGCCTGCCTGCTTTTCTGTAAAATCATCCACGCATCCTGCTCTCTCTTCTTCTCCTCCATCATGCCTGGCTTCCTTGCACGTAGCTGGGATCTGATGGCCGGGATTGGTGTGTGCGATCGGCGTGAAATCCGTGTGTTTGTGATTTAGACGTGTGTAGATCACTCGGACAGGTGACACGGCTGCCCTGTGAACATCACACCCCGGCTCATCTGATCCACCTGAGCAGGATGAAGTGATAAAATCACCTCCTTCTCGGTCCTTGCAGGCTAGTGGTGGTGCTTCTCTAACGGGTGCCAATATTTTTTATCTTTACCCCAAATCAGTAATATCTTCTGATGTGTGTATGATATTGACAAGCGAGGAAAAGACCACAATAAAGAGCAGCTCACTGCTTCTAGTAAGCTCTAAATGAAAGGCTTAATATGAAGTAAAAATTACTTATTAAAATAATTTGGTCTCAGAAACAAATTTCAATCGTAAACATTTATCGAAATGTCTTTAAGACCATGAAAAATGTCTCTTTAATCTGTGTGTGTATGTATATTAGGAGTGTAATGCAATGACACTATCTGTATCCGTATCAGTATTCGGGTTTAAACCTGATGTGGGTGTGGCCTAAACACAGAGGTTTGTTTGTGTGTTTGTTTGTTTTAATTGAACACAAACCCTCCCACTCTGCCTTCAGAGACACTGGAACACACTGACGGAGAGGTAGAAATGTCAGCACGGTGTGGGACGTCTGACAGTTCCTCAGCCTCAGCTACATCACTCCAGTTCACAACTGTTATCAGATAGAGACGTCACTCTCATATGTGCATTTTTCTTTTACACAAATTTATTTCATTCTATTTCCCAAAATATGATCAGACAAATATCTTAATTTTTCATTATTCAGTGATAATGTCATATTCGACTACATCGTACGTCTGTAATATATATGATTGTGTACGTACTTATATTAGGACCAGACAGTGTACTGTTATACGAAAATAATGCATGTTGGAGTGGTGTGATGCGGCACAGCGCGCAAGCGGAGTGCCACTACGCCTCTGAAGTGCATTATTTTATTATTTTCATATTACAGCGTGGTCTGAAGTGTGTTATTCTGCTTATAACACAGTGATTTGCCAACAATTACAACATTTAATTTATTAATGAGCGATACGTTGAGTATTTTATCTGTTTATCGTTAGATTTAATGTTGTGGAACATTCTAGAGACGAGTTAGTTCTTGTTCTTACCTACATTATAGCTGCGATAAACAGCCATTCCCTCACTAGGCTTGCTCTCTCTCTCTCTCTCTCTCTCTCTCTCTCTCTCAAAACTCATCACCACATCACCGATTATACATTACATACGTTCTACGTAAAAATCTATTTGTTATTAGTCTTAGATGATGCAGCGTGCCCATTGTACAAGTCCCTGTTACTATAGAAACAATAACGTAGCATAATGAGCGCGTTAATATTAACCTATCGTTCACGTTACAGCCGTGCTGTTATACAAAAATAACACACACCTTCTGACCAATCACATTCAAGCATTCAAGCACGCTGTGGTTTGAGAAATGATAATGCTAAAGATATTGTAGTCATACTTTTATAGCTCTGAGAGATTCTGTTGTTACTTTGCTGATTAGGTGTTTAAATGTTTTTAAAGCGATTGAGTAATTTATTGTCTTCAAGCACCGTTTAGCCTAAATTTATCTTCACGTAAGTGTTTGTATATGATGTAGATTGTACATCCTCAGAAAAAGGTGCTTTGTATAATTTCATGTGGATAAACTATGATATAGTGCACATATAAAAATGTATTAAAAGACATAATTGCACCTTTAGAGCCCTTCAGTTATGGTTCTCTGTATACTAGTGAGGTTTGAGCAGGACGGCAGTACAGTAACGAGTCTCTCGCCTCATTCGCTTTATACGTTTATTTGCATTTTATTTCTTTTTATTTGTAACATTATTTAAGGACAGGTTAGATGCTTCTCACTACAAGTGAACGCGGGGACGTATTTTTAAGATTCACTCACAGCTTTCTGGCGGTGTTTTCGCCATGTTTCAGGTGTGTGTATGAGGTCATGTGATACGTCGTCTCTGTGCTCATTGGTCGCAGTGAATAATGAGGAATATTACCGCTCTGTTTTATTAAGAAACAAATCCACATTGTGATTTTTAATATGATTTTTCTGGCGAAAAACCCGAAACATGTCACAAATATTTAATCTTGATGTGACGCTTTCCAGTCCATCCTTCTCTGCTGTAGTGAAGATGTCCAACAAAATTTGACACTGATTAAGCCAGATGTTTTCTCCACCAAACACTCTGAAGCTGCTATTTCCTTTCCAGATGACAAAAAAAAGTGTTGCAATAATTCGTTAAACGAACCTAAATAAAAACGTAGTCTTTAAAAGAAAATGGAAGGAAAGCATCTGGTACCTCACGAGCAGGCTGGAGAAACCTCACGTACAGAAACCATCTGTGTTTTATTCGGAAATAAAATAAATACAGCTTTGCGTGTCTCCTCCTGCTTTATAGGGGCTCGGTTTTATTCTCCCGCAGACGTAAACCTGCGTGTGAATGAAAAGTTCAGACCGCGAGTTGATGTGCAAGGCGTCAGATAAGCACGTTGTGTTTTTATTTTACGCCGTGGGAGTTTTTCAGCTAAAGCTCGGCTGGTGATAATCGTCCACGTTGCAGGATCACCGTGTCAGCTGAGACAACACCACTAGGGATGGATCGGTATTCACAGCGCTGTTACGATACTCTGTCTTAATGATAGAAAGATAAAACACCTAGGGGCATTCTGTTATAGGAAAATGATCAACCATGGTGTGGTATGACGCAGAGTTACTGTTAGTACGAACAGCATGGGTTTTAATGACTTTTATACCACAGCAGTTTGTATTTGCGTCATTACTTTAAAGGTTATTGAAGTGACTGCTGTTAGATTGTGCATGTGTTTGTCTCCATGAAGAATGATGAGCCATGCTGTGGTAGCTTCCTGGATTAAACCATCGGGTGGACAGATCAGTAGCCTAGGCACTCCAGATAAGCAGATTTCATGTCTGGGCTTTTTTTTTTTTTTATAAATAGCCTGGTGGATGAGTACGGTAGCGTTTCAAACCTTCTGACATGCTAAACGAAGCAGTCATGTGATTAACCAACGAAGCCCTGCTTTCTGTCCATCGATCACGTGATTCTCAGAGCCTTGATACGGAGCTTTAATGGATTTTTTCTACCTGCTGTATCATCGTTAGCATGCACGGATGGATGACCCACGATCTTTTCACGCAGATGTGTGGGAACACTGGGCGGCAGTTGTGTTTTGACTGACAGCGCGCTAGATGGCGCTCTTCTGACCCCCACACTGGAGGACATTTGGCATGGAGATGCATCGCGTCGTCCAGCGCTGCCTCATTAAAGTCCAGACAGCCTGGCGGCCGGAGCCTCGTTAAGCCTCTTAAGTGTTTAAAGATGGTTTTGTTCGGGTGCCGCTTTATGACTACAGCTGATTTGTTCTGCAGCAACTGGACTGTGCTGCTTCATGAACTTCTTCTGTAAAGAGTTGATCTTTTCAGTAAGCGTAAGCTTCTTTTGCTTCCATGGGAAGGTTCAGAGGCATGCTGTCATTACAGACGTCATCTCGATCTTCTCATGCCTGAGCTCACAATAGCTTTCAAACAGAAAAGGGCAAACTGTCCCGTGCTGATTGGTTCGTTTCTCACCGTAGTACGTGCTAGCCAATAAAATGTGATTCAGCAAACCAGGGCTTGCGTTCATTGGACGTCTGGAGCAATTCAATATGGAGGAATCATACCGATCCCTTTGTTGACATTTTCTGGCATTGAAACCATTCGGTTTATAGATAAAAATCTATCAACGAGCCCTGATACCCTCGACAGTCATCACGATTTTAATAGCAAGTCACTGTTTCAGGCCAGGACTAGCACTCATACGATAGTCGGCCATCTTAGTCTTTGTTTGATAGCATAGACGTGTCTTTATTTAAAAGAATGTCCATAACGTGGAGCAGCATTATAAATCTGATTGTGTCTTTGTGGTTTTGCTATCTTTGAATATCTGTGTCATAGTGTGTGTGTGTGTGTGTGTGTGTGTGTGTGCGCTCAGACCAGTGTGTTTTCATTACAGATGCTTAAAAAAAAACTTTGCAGTGAACATACACAAAAAGATAAAGTTGTGTGCCAGGAGTTTGAGCAAAAGCACAAACCCTCAACCGTTTAAGATCTCAGGAACTGTTGTAAAGATATGCTTCACTTCCTGTTAAGTCTTGTTTTTGTTCTGTTTAACCTCTTGCGCGCAGCCGTGTTTAATCAGCCTGCTCTCACACACAGTTTTTTCACTAACGCCTGACAGGATTGAAGCAGTGAGAACTAACTGTGTGTCGTGTCTTCATCTGCAGGAAGGATGATAAAGAGTACGCTCTGAAGCAGATCGAGGGCACGGGGATCTCCATGTCTGCGTGCAGAGAAATCGCGGTGAGTTTTGGTCTGTACAGAGGATCGTTCCGGGAGTGGCAAGATAGGTCACAGAGGGGGGGGCCAAAACTTATAACTCTAATCATGACCTCTTTTTGGGACTCCATATCACTCGCCGAATGTTAGACTGCAACCAAAACACAAATCACTGATTGAGCTGAGTTTTGCCAGATTCATATCACAAGCATTCGTAGCACAGGAGGCGGGGTTTGTAGGATCAAGGGAGGGGCTTGAATTCATTTCAACATCCGGATCGGTCACTAACACAGAGGGTAATGTTAAAAATGACCAGGTGCAAAATCCAAAGCTGCACGGAATCAATTCTTTTTGTTCTGTTTATCTTCATGGTTTTATAATCACTGTGAATCTGTCACTGTGTGTGTGTGTGTGTGTGTGTGTGTGTGTGTGTGTGTGTGTGCGCAGCTGCTACGAGAGCTGAAGCACCCCAACGTGATCTCACTGCAGAAAGTTTTCCTGTCACATGCGGACCGCAAAGTGTGGCTTCTCTTCGACTATGCAGAGCATGACCTCTGGGTAATGTTTACACACACACACACGCACACAGAGATTATAACATTTCCATACAACAGCATGCCGTAGCAATCCGAACCCAGCACTGGCTGTGTGTGTGTGTGTGTGTGTGTGTGTGTGTCAGTTAGTTTCCCATCTCATAACACTGCTCTTGAAAGTTGGAACAGTTTCTCTGAAGGTTATTGGATGGTGACTAGTAACAGGCACGAAAAGAAAAACTCAAAATATTTTCAGTATAATTCTACGTCCCAGAATTTTTTAGCTCCACCCCTATATCCAAGCACTATTTTTTAGCTCCACCCCTTTATCCCAGCACTTTTTTTAGCCCCACCCCTATATCCCAGCACTTTTCTAACTCCACCCCTTTATCCCAGCACTTTTTTAACTCCACCCCTTTATCACAGCACTTTTCTAACTCCACCCCTTTATCCCAGCACTTTTTTTAAGCCCCACCCCTATATCTTAGCACATTTTTTTTTAGCTCCACACCTATGATTAAGCCACAGCCTTTGGTGGAAAAGCTCTGTTAGTGTATGTACATCTGTTGTCTCACATGCGTGTGTGTGTGTGTGTGTGTGTGTGTGTGTGTGTGTGTGTGTGTGTGTGTGTAGCACATCATTAAGTTCCACAGAGCCTCCAAGGCCAATAAGAAACCTCTGCAGCTGCCGCGCGGGATGGTGAAGTCTCTCCTCTACCAGATCCTGGACGGGATCCACTATCTGCACGCCAACTGGGTCCTTCACAGAGACCTGGTGAGTGTGTGAGAGTGTGCGCAAATGCACGCATTCCTGCTGTTATCTCCCTCAAACAGTTTAGTCTGCCAGTTTCTATACTCTTGTTGTGAAATGTTTTGATTTGAATTGATGAGTCAGTGCTGGAAAGCTGTCAGGAGGAGAACGAATGTTAAACTCATCCTTGTCTCAGCTGCTGCATGATTCACAGGAGCACTGAGGCAGAGCGCAGTTCAAGTAGAAATGTTACAGTCTCGCATGTGCAGTGAAACTGCATGCTATGTGCTGGATGAAAACAAGTTATTAATTAATTAGATACATAATTAGTATTGTAAAGTAAAGTGTGATACCACACGGTAAAATTCAGTACAGTAATACTCTGATAGTAGCTTCTTAAACACTGAGCTGAGATACATGGAAAGAAAATGTCCTCCAGCTTTTGGCTGTATGGCAACGTAAGATTCATTTGTTTTGTTTTGTTTTTTTTTTCAATTGAATTGCCTTTCAGGATCCTTTAGCACACTGTTTTAATCACTTAGGAGCCAGTTCCGTTTTCCTCAAAGGGTGTAATTAGCTTTCTGATACCGTAGTAGGGATTAGTCATCTCTGTTTGTTGCCTTAAACCTTTACATGCTAGAAAATTTCCTGATAATCCTTCTAAGTAGTGAGTTCAGTAATCGCTCTGTGTTTATCACCGTTCTTTATTCTTTCACACAGTCCAGAAACCATGTGCACAGAATTAAAGGCACTAATAAATCAATATGAGTAGCGTAATAGTTATATAAAGCCTTTATATCACACAGTTAAACATCCAGTTTTAACCAGACTAACCAGCTTAAGGAAAATATTTCAGGCAGTGACCTTAAGTGAGCCTCAACAATGAGACCCTTCTGGTCATGTGATTTTTAGGTGTAAAAATGCCCCAAAAGCAGGTTGTGAAATGAAACATGCAGGTAATACCACACTGTATAAAGTGAGCTCTGAATGAGAGAAAATAAAGTGAAGAGGCAGTGTGTAGTGTGTTGTGTGCCTGTGTGTTCTTATCTTTCTTTCCTCCTGTCCAGAAACCTGCAAATATCTTAGTAATGGGCGAGGGGCCAGAGAGGGGCCGCGTCAAAATAGGTATGACTGTATCACACACTGTCTTATTCCATGCTGACTGTAATGAATAAAACACCTAGGGGAGTGTTGTTATAGGGAAACAATCAACAAAGTTACTGTTATAGCCCTGAAGTTATTTTACATCATTTTTTATGTATAGTTATTTTCTTATAACAGCACACCCTGAAGTGTTTTTTTCCTTTTTACACCACAGCCCGCTTTAAAAATGTTTTTTTTTTTGCATCGTATTATGTGCGTCCAGCATTCAAGTCCACATGAACAATTTGTTACTATAGAAACGATCATATGTTAAAATGAGCACCTGTGATTTGAAATACAGCCAGAACTTCTGTCAGAGCTGCTGTTAGAGAGAATTAATCAACACTTTCAAGCCAATCAGAATCAAGAATTCAACAGAGCTGTTGTATTAATAATGATATATAGGTGTAATAATAATGTAATGAAAGATTTTTGTGCTCTGAATGGTTCTGTAGTGACTCTGTGTGTGTGTGTGTGTGTGTGTGTGTGTGTGTGTGTGTAGCGGATATGGGCTTTGCCCGGCTCTTTAATTCACCACTGAAGCCTTTAGCCGATCTGGACCCTGTGGTGGTCACTTTTTGGTACAGAGCACCGGAGCTGCTGCTGGGGGCCAGACATTACACCAAAGCCATCGGTGAGAAGTGTGTGTGTGTGTGTGTGTGTGTGTGTGTGTGTATAGGTTCATGTTTTCTTGTACAGTTATATAGGTCAGTATGGGTCCTAATATGTGCTGCATATCTCACATTAACTGTAAAACTAACTTTCAGCCTGCTTTTAAAAGATTTATTTCTACGTCCAGTTGTATCACGTAAATTTTACCCATTTTGTCAAATTTTTTCAGCATGTATATGTATTTTTCCATTGTCCCCAAGCAGTAACAATATCTTTCTAAAAGTCTGTCATAACATTTATACAATATTTAAAAAATAAATTCATTAGTACTAGAGGTGTAAGCGGGCATTTTAGCCGACTTTGGAGCTCTATTTCCAGTTAAAGTTATGTTTCAATCCCCACATCAGATACCTTTGTTTATTCAATCAGACTTTTGGGAGAATTTATTTTTAAGATATGGTGAACCTGTAGTACATTTTGTTTACAATATTAGATCTCTTCGTAGCAATTTTTTATTTATTTAATTTTTATAAAGACAAACATGCACATTGTTTATGATTCAGAAATGAAAAAGGAGTCTTTTCATTTATAATTTTTCTTAATTAAAATTATGTTTAAAATATCCTGAGAGTTAAATTGAATCGAATCGTGAAGCCAGTATCATGAATCGAATTGAATCATAGCCGGAGTGTATCGTTACAACCCTACCAATTACATACTTCAAAGCCTCTTCATTCTTTTTTTATTCACTGTATTTTTCTGTCCACAATATTACTTTCCACCATGTAAGAAATTAACCCCACCTATTCTGATAAAGTGCTTCCATTATAATAGTGTGAACAAGTTTGTCAAATATTTTGCCATCCAGAATATACCACATCCATGTACTGAACCATGTACATGTCATTTTTATTGAAACGAATCATACATTTATATTCATCTACTCATTTTCCTTCATCCCATCTCATGCTTTCTGTCGCTCTTTTTCAGATATCTGGGCGATCGGCTGCATCTTTGCAGAGCTCTTGACCTCGGAGCCGATATTCCACTGTAGGCAGGAGGACATTAAGACCAGTAACCCGTACCACCACGACCAGCTGGATCGCATCTTCAACGTTATGGGCTTCCCTGCAGGTAATCCGAAGCCCGGCATTAGTTTTACACCAGTAGGTAAATTCTTTACAGGTTCTCCCTCCATCAATCTCTGAGTAAATTCAGTTCAATTCGATTTTATTTATATAACACTTTAACAATGGAAATCACTAATTAATTCCTAGCCATGCCATCTGGATGCAAGTTACCAAACATGGCTAACAACAAGAACCAGCTAGAACAGAAAACGACCAGAATGTGCAGTTCAAGTTCATTTTCCTCGGTAAAAGTGACCACATCATCATTCTGGTGCACAACAATGTCATCAAAGTGCATGGTGTGTTTACACTATTGTTAAGTGTTTGGATTACCGTTCTTCCTTTGTCTGCTCGGATGTTTGGTTAAGCAGCTTCTTCGGTTTTCTCCGTTTTCACATAATAACAAAATAAAACCCTTCTGAAATGCTCTGTTAAAAATGGCAGATCTGCATTTATACAAATGCTTAGTGTAAATGTAAATTTTAATCATGTTTTTTTAGGCTCGTGCTTAATTTTTGGAATAAGTGGATTAGTATCAAATACTCATTTGCCTTAAATGGAGATAGAATTGATAGATAGATAGATAGAAAATGAAAGTTGAAAACATGTTTGTTTGCAAAAAAAAAAAATGTAAATTACAAATTGCCTTAGGTTAGTGTGTTCAGAATCAGGAACTAACATGATATTAACACTCTCCAGTTAAAAAATTAGAAAACAGTTATATATATTTGGGTCTAAAAAAAACCAAAACAGTTATTTCTTTAAGATATTTCTTCCTTTTTGCTCATTAAACAGTAAATGTGAATTAATTTCAGGTAGAAGCTATAGTTGTGAGGGGAGAACTGGTGGAACCTCAGACCATAGGATTGGCCAGAAGAATCGTTTGAGCCAATCGTTTTGGATTTATTGCATTTCTGTGTCTTACAGAGTTGAGATAATCTAGCTCACATATCTCGCTGTCACTTGCCGTGGTTGCTGAAATTGCAGCTCCGTGTTGGGAACATATATAGAAAGTGAACAGTCACCCGTCTCGTTGTCGCTTGTGAGTGTGAAGTGGGAAAAAAAACAGAAAAGCAGGACCAATCCTCATCTGTGTTTCTGTTCTATGTCCAGTGCAAGTCTGAGATCGAGGATTTATTTATTTTCTCCAATTTTTAGGCTGTTTTTTTTTTAATTTATTTAATTTGTTTCCAGATAAAGACTGGGAGGACATTAAGAAGATGCCGGAACACTCCACACTGATGAAAGACTTCAGAAGGAACACGTGAGTTTGCACTGTGCACGTTTCATTGTGTTTGTGTATGGTTTCGAGTGAAGACTGTAACCTATTTGTTCATCTTGCAAAACTAGAAACATATGATCCATGTAGAGTGATCATAGCTTAGCAACCGTAACTAGGCTGAAGTCCATTACATACGAACGTTACGTAAGTGTTGTGGTGTGCAGGCTACTTGTAAAGTCTGCTTTACATTGTACGAGGAGAAACAATATTACATTGTAAAATTGTCCTGAATTGAGATTCTGAGATTTTAGTGCCATTGTTAAAATCTCTACAGCCACGCTCTTAAAATCTAGTGGAAAGCCTGCCCAGAAGAGTGGAGGTAACAGCAAAGCGGGACTAACTCTAGAATGAGATGTTCAACAAGCACGTATTGGTGTGATGGTCAGGTGTCCACAGTCTTTTGGCTATATAGTGTATACACTGTCACCTTCCATACAGTGGAAAGACGTTCACTGACTGTTTCTGTTCTTCTTGCAGATACACTAACTGCAGCCTTATAAAGTACATGGAAAAGCATAAAGTCAAGCCTGACAGTAAAGCATTCCACTTGGTGAGTTTTCCAACGCCACTCACAGAGCCCTAGTGTTAAATGATGAAAACTAAGAGCAAAAAGGTTCATCACATAACTGAAACCTATCTGCTCTATATATATATATAGAAAGATGAGAATTGATTCGATGCTGTATCAGCATCATCACTGATATGAGTGTCTTCTCTGTCTCAGCTGCAAAAGCTGCTCACTATGGACCCGATCCGTAGGATCACATCCGAACAGGCCATGCAGGACCCGTACTTCCTGGAGGAGCCTCTTCCCACCTCTGAGTGAGTGACGCAGCTCTCTTCCTGCGCGAACCTGAAGCATGGCATTTTGTCCAGAACAGCAGTTCAGCAGTTCTTTTTAACTTCTCATGTGCGTGAGTGTCATGTACCGTAAGACGTGTTATTTTCCTCTCAGTGTCTTCGCCGGCTGCCAGATCCCGTACCCCAAGCGAGAGTTCCTGACTGAGGAGGAGCCTGAGGACAAGGCAGATAAAGTGAGGAAGTTCTGCCGTTTTAAGGCGGAAACCGTCACAAAATATTTGAATCCTATAAGAAAATATCCCAAAAGCTACAGCAATGCCTGTAGTTCCAAGTATATGTGTATTTTTCATGATGTATGCTAAAAAATCATCTCTTATGTATATTTCTATCAGTTTATATCCTGAATGTATTTATTTCTGTAAAGCTGCTTTGTGACAGTGTCCATTGTTAAAAGCGCTATATAAATAAAATCGAATTGAATAGAATCTAGATGGGGCATTTACATTCCTCAACTGAGTTCACCAGGAACCGGCCAGGAACCTAAAAAATGAAGTGCACATGTCTGAGTGCTCAGTGCTCGCAGAAGTGAAGTGCTCTCCAGCGAGACCGTGCACGCTCTCTTCAGTGCTCTGTATGACCACGCTCACTGATGCCACTGATTAAACGCCATAGGATGCGTGCGTTTGACCATATTTGCCGTTTTCAGTGTCTTGCCTTTATTTCATAACTGCAGAAAAACCAGCAGCAACAGGGGAACAACCACACCAATGGGGCGGGGCACACTGTTAACCCTGACAACAGCCACGCACAAGGCCCTCCTCTCAAAAAAGTGAGAGTGGTTCCGCCCACCACTACCTCAAGCGGCCTGATCATGACCTCAGACTACCAGGTAACACACACACACACACACACACACACACAGAACACTGTAGAGCTGCACAGTTCTGCTACGTTTGCAAACTTTTGGCATCCATCAGAAAACATATTTGTGTGGTGTTGGTTTGTCACAGGCGTGTTGTCGGGTGGAGTTCGAGATTAGGTCAAATGGATGTATTTTGTGCTAAGAGTGGAATGCTGTTATTTATTCCTTCATTATTTTCTAGAAAAAAAAAACTTCATACGTAGAAAAGAGTTTAATGTTGACAAGTAGAATAACATTTTTTTAGGAGACTAGGATACACTGCAAAGACTAACAGAGACGACGTCGCAAGTTTAGGTGTACGACGGATGGTCTACCCAGGACCAAGCACATCACTGCCCCAGAGCAGCATGGGATACTCCTCTACCTCCCAGCAGCCTCCACAGTACTCACACCAGACCCACCGCTACTGAACCCACGCCCACCCGGCGCCCGACTGAGAGAACGTACTGAGACGGGAGGTGGGTGTGGCCACGGGACATCAAACCCTGGCCACTCCTCCTCCCTCCGGGCGCCTGTCGTGTAACGTTACCATAGTGACTCCGCCAAGACCCAAACTAACATAACAACGCATCCCATCACCGTGACGACGGAGAATTTGTGTGGAGATGAAAGGCGGAGGATGAATATGTGTCTGTGCCATGGGTCCGATTCTTTGCTGAGATTCTTCGCTCTGACCTTTCACAATGTCATTAATAAACATAAAAAAAGCTAAAGAGCAAAAAAAAAAAATGTGGTACTGAAAGCTGCGCTTAATCTGAGGGGGTTCTCCAATCAGCAAAAACTCCCAGCATCAGGTCCTGATTTCGACGATTACTTAATTACTGACGGTCGTAACTGTCTTATATTGTGTGTGTGTGTGTGTGTGTGTGTTAGACACACACTTACACACAGGTCATTGCTGGAAGTGTATTCTCTGTGCTGGAGCTGCTGAGTCGAGTCTGGCAAGTGCATCTAGTGCCCCCTGCTGGACATCAGCACAAATGGCCACTGGGAAGGGAGGGATGGAGAATAAAAACAGAAACTTGACTTTAGTAGTTCTAATTTAATGTTTTTGGCTTTGTTTTCACGTTAGGAGAGGAGAGAGGCTTCCGTTTTTGCTGTGACAGCCGCAGGTCTGTGCAGTGGGTCAGTCTGTTTAGGGCCAGACTTGTGTGGAGAGCAGATTGACGATGCGTTGTACTGTATTGTAATGAAATATTTTACATGAAGCAAGTATCCTGATAATAAAGTTGGAAATGTTTAACATGGGATGTCACCCTATTCCTCTTTGTGGGTGTGAGTGAGTGTGTGTGAGGGTGTGAGTGAGTGTGTGTGAGGGTGTGAGTGAGTGTGAGGGTGTGAGTGCGTGTGGGTGTGGGTGTGAGTGCGCATGTGGGTGTAAATGTGTTTGTGTGGATGTTGGAGTGAGTGAGTGAGTGAGTGTGAGTGAGTGTGTGTGTTTTTATATCTTGGTGGGGGCAAGTCCTCATATCTGACAGTTGGACATTTGGCTGATGTCATGAGGAAATTTAACAAAAATTGAAACGAATTCATTGAATGTAAGTGTCATGCAGCATTAATTATTAATAATTACATTACATTAATAACTACATTAATAATTATGTCAATGGAAGGTCCTCGCAGTGATAGTTTGTGTGTGTGCTGCTAGGAATGAATCTCAAGTCTTTCTTTAATGATGCACCACTGCATTTTTAATAACATACATATAATAATATATCCTTAATAATATTATGAACATCTTTAAGAATATACATTATGTGCTTTGAAGTGTGTGTTTAACACTGCCAGGTCACTCAGGTATTCATTCTGATAATCAAATAGATTTTTCTGTTTGCTTGAAAAAGCCGAGGTGAAAGGAGAAGCTTGCTTATTTCATGTGTCACTGGACGTATAAAACACACACACACACACAACAAAAACCTCTTTCTACATGACTTTGCATTGCATTCCTGAAATCTTACGTCGCGGTCAGTGCTGTCCCTAATGAGAAACCTATTATTAGGAAATTTTCTGAGGAATTATTGATGGATTTATGTTAGATTTTTTTTTTGTGGGAAAATCTGGATATAGCAGTGCGTTGTATTTTCTTGGTTAAACAATAAAGAAGTGATTTTTCAGCAAACCTTTCTGTGAACATCTGTGTATTGTGTGTCTTCACAGTGAAATAACTATTTCAAATCCAACAGCATAAAATGCTAGAGTAAAAAAAAAGTATGCAAATATATATATTTTAGTTAGACGAAGCCTCATTTGAATAAATAAATGTAATTAATAAAATGCATGTAAGAATATGAGCAATCAGTGAAGATTGATTGATTTTTTTATTGATTGTAAAAACTACACTGTTCACTTGTAGTGTCTTGTATTAACTGTACTATTATTTAATAAACAAACAAACAAACAAACAAACAAACAAATAAATACAAAACATTTTGAGGCTAAACTATGGTCTGTGTATTGAAATTAGTTTTAAAACGTGAGTTAGTTTTCTATACCAGGATTTAAAATAATGACTTTCGAAAGTCGTGTACACTACACAGACCTTTAGGTAATTTAAGGCGATTTGAGGTAATTTGAGCATTAAACTCCACACCCGCCCTGCAGAGCCGCGAAGCTCCGCCTCCATCCGGCCTCTATTAACCGTCAGTCAGCTCTTTTTCTCCGACTCTGATTGGCGCGGCGTAACAAACGGTACCGATTGTCGTTGTGTGATTGGCTGCGCTGGGTCGAAGCCCCGCCCCGGAGCGGATTGTTTGGAGCGGTCACAGGGGCTGATGGTGGACAGAGCAGGATGGCAGCCGGACTCAGGGACATGTGTGAGGACTGAAGTGTTGGGAAATCCAGTTTAGGTGAGCGACACGCTGTATTTAATCGTCTGTAAACATGTGTATTGTGTGTTAATAGCGTTTGAGACATTCGGTTAGGAGAAATATCTCACTTTGAGGGGTGTTTCAGGTGAATGGAGGTGCGTTAGTGTGGAGTGAGAGGATGAGACTGTTACTGCTCTGTGCTTATTTACACAAAATAAGGGGACTAGCGAAAATAAAGAAGAAGACGAACAACGACATCATCATTTACCAGGACACCCAGTCTCTCTCGCTAAGGATACTGACTTATTTTTGTGTTTTGTTAAGATTAACACATTGAACACTTCTTGTCTTTTATTTTATTTTTGCAGTAAATTCCAGTTCATCAATAAAGTAAAAAAGTCAAACTTCACATCCAGATGCATTAACTAA
Source organism: Pangasius macronema (assembly GCA_037577455.1). Taxonomy (NCBI): domain Eukaryota; kingdom Metazoa; phylum Chordata; class Actinopteri; order Siluriformes; family Pangasiidae; genus Pangasius; species Pangasius macronema. The sequence goes on along the minus strand of CM074966.1, from coordinate 15,786,931 downwards.
CTGCTCTAAATAGTGGTGTGTCAGCATAATATTTTAGTTTCACTCACAAAAACAGAGACATATTTTTAAGAAAACCTCTATTGAATATTTATGTCTAGACAAACTGAAAAAATGTGGGTCTTTGGTACTCCCATGTAAACTTTTGCACGTCAGCAAAGGTCATGTTGTCATGGTTACAGCAATGCCCCATGCTACTGTAGTAAATAATGCTATTTTGATATAACGTTAATATGTGTGTGTGTGTGTGTGTGTGTGTGTGTGTGTGTGTGCTAAAAGCTTATTGTGATATTAAGATTAAAAGTAGCCTATTTATTGAAAAAGTCACATCAATGCCATTTTGTCTAATAAACCAACTTTACATTGAACTAATATTATGATATTTGGATGTAAAGTGCAAATTAAAGGGCCAAGCTGAAACTTCTCCTTTTTCATGAGTTAAAATAGGAACCAACCAACCACATTTTATATTACAATTAAAAGAAAAAACTTGTTTGGCATGTAATGTTGATGGCACTTTTATTTATTTATTTATTTATTTATTTATTTATTTTATGAAACAAACTTATACCTTTATAATATGAATCTCTTTTGGCATCCCAGCTCGTTGTACAAGTGTCATGGCTGCATATAATATAAAGTAAGTAAGAGCTGTGTAGTGCACTCCGTGAGGCCTACAGCAGTGAGCTGTTTGGGATTGGGCCATTTCAGGGTGGCAGATGGGGGCTGTTGTGTTGGGATGAGTCTCAGTGTGTGATCACGGTTGATTAGGTTTAGTCACCGTAACTGCATCGCTGATGACATGAAGCTGTTTTATGTTCCACGTCACGTTGCATCGTATGCGCTTTTTGACGGGATTTTGTGTCCGAGGATGTCTGGGCGACAATTTGTGCTCAGGAGAAAGAGGAAGGGGGTCTCAGCAGGGGGGAAAGCAGGAGTGTTTTGCTTTTATTTTGGAGGAGAGAGGGGTGTTAAAGGAGGTTGGGGGAGGGAGGCGAGTCACATGCATGGGAGAGCCTGTGTGTTGCCGTGTGAACGGAGTGCTTATTGTCCCGGCAACCTTTCAGAGTGGCTTCCCTGAGGTCCTCACTTCTCCTCGCCCCCCTCCCCCACCTCTCTGTCTTTCTCTCTCTCTCACACACACACACACACACACACACACATCACATCACAGGCCAACTCACCATCACTCTCTCAGGCCTAGCTGAAACAACACACACACATACACACACACCACATCACATCACAGGCCAACTCACCATCACTCTCTCAGGCCTAGCTGAAACAACACACACACACACACACACACATCACATCACAGGCCAACTCACCATCACTCTCTCAGACCTGGCTGAAACAACACACACACACACACACACACACACACACACAC
>CM074966.1:15723368-15785515 GCA_037577455.1 Pangasius macronema | reverse complement strand
CACAGGCCAACTCACCATCACTCTCTCAGACCTGGCTGAAACAACACACACACACACACACACACACACACACACACACACACACACACACACACACTAAAGTTCTCGCTTTCTCTGTCACACAGTGTCTCGTGTATTTTCTGCTTCTCTTTGATTCATTTTAACACACACATTTTTTTTCTTTTTAAAACTTTTTTAAAATTCTTTTAAATGCAACAGATCTCAATTTACAGAAAAAAATATAACAAGTTACGCAGCAGAAGAAAAGAAACAAGCATGACGGTAATATCAATGTAAACAAATATAAAAGCTACATAAAAGTTTATTATGAAATGACATTAATAATAATAATAATAATAATAATAACAGGTTTTAAGAATGTTATGGTATTTAAAAGTTTTTATTAATGAAGAAAAAACTATTAGGAAAAAGATTAGTTAAAATCTTAATATTCAGTGCACTCAGTATTATATGAGAAGTAACATATTACCTGAAATCACATAAATTTAAATTTAAATTTGGGTAAATTCAATTATATCGGTTGAGTTTTTGAATTTCCCGTTTTTCTGAGCTTTCTTTCCTTGTGGCACATTTTGGAAATGATTACATTCTCAACATTTGTACATGATTTGAACGTTGAAATATGAAAAATGTCATAATGTAGAATATAAGCAGTTCAAATTATATAATCAGTACTGTCAAAAGATTGGAATTGAAAAATCTAGCCAAAGCACATGTCATTTTTGTTACCCCAAGAGTTTTGGAGGGAGCTTCCTGTTAAATGATGACCCTTGATTCTCTCTCTCTCTCTCTCTCTCTCTCTCTCTCTCTCTCTCTCTCTCTCTCTCTGTCTCTCTCTCCATCACACTTTCACTCATAATCAGCGCCGGCTGCGTCCATGCTTCCATACACACCAGAGTTACAGCACCATGGAGAGAAGCCGCTCTTAATGAACACTTTCCGAAACTCACAGATTGTTAACTCGTGAACGATAAACAACGCAGTCTTGGAGTAAAAAAAAACAAACAGGGGTTTTAAATGTCTGCTGCTGCTTGGTATTTGGGTCAAATTTTCTAAAACGTCTCTAAATTTGTGATTCAGTATTAAGAGCAGAGATTTCAGAGTGTCCACTGAGGCTTAAAAAGTCCAGATTTAGATGTTGTGATTTATTATATAATGCTTGTAAAGGAATAAAACATGACAGTGCTTCAGTGGAATGACGACATGACGATATATTCGACTGATAAAAGGTCATTGTCGTACATGCTTCATAACGAGTACATGGTCTCTTGTTTGAGGTGAAAAGTTACAAATTTTAATTTATTTTTTTATCCATTTACAGTTGCATTTATTTTTGTAGAAGATCCACAAAACAAGTGCTTACATTATAGTAGCTATAAACAGTCGTTTGCTCATCAGCCTCTCTTTTTTTCTTTCTATTCAAAAAAAAAAACACAGAGAACGCTCAACTCTGACTGTTACAAAGCACTGACGCTGGAGACTCCTTCCATCCATGTTAAATAAACACGTCCTTACAGAAAGCTTCACCGTATCATCAACGCTAACACATTTCTCTTTGTTAAATAGCAACACTTTGTTTTATTAGACTTGGAGGATGTGGAGCGTCTGCAATACAAGTCCCTGTGAGTGAGTCGTTACTATAGAAACGATAACGTATGATGCCAACAAGCACGTTCATTTAAACCTGCGATTTTAATGACAGCTGGCACTATTGTCAGATCTGCTGTTAGAGAAAATTAAATAACACCTTTGGACCAATCAGATTCAAGAATTCAAGAGCGACGTGGTATAAATGACATGTTGAGCTCTCCTCATGAGCAGATGCGAGGGGCGTGGAGCGAGCCACTATAAGCTCAGCGAACCCTCTCGTGAGTCGGACCCTAGTGGAATGGCATAATGTGACTGTCTACGTGTGTGTGTGTGTGTGTGTGTGTGTGTGTGTGACACACACACACACACAGTGAAGGTTGGACCACAGTGTTTTGTCTATCAGCATCTTTTATTTGAGCACAATGCACTTGATTTCTCCCTCAGGCAGTGGATAAGTGTGTATGCGTGTTTATGTGTGTACTGTTAGTGATGTATGACGGGTGTATCTATGAGCTTTCATGTGTGTGTTTGCCGTGCGAACTCGCTGCATTGTTCTGGAGGACAGGAAGCCAGAGATGGGACACACAGAGGGACAGGAAGCTGCAGGCTGGGTGGGGAGGTGCAAAACAGGAAGCAGGAAGGTGAGCAGATAAGATGGCCACCCCCGAGAAGCTTCCCCACCATCCCTCTGGTCTTCTCCGTCGTCTTTTGACTTTCAGCCCCCCTTTCAGCCAATCACGTGGCAGATGGCCTCTCAGCTGGCCGAGCTCTGCAGGGGTCAGGATTTCACCAGATTCAGCGTTCCTCACAGTGTCCAGTTGACTTGATGACATTTAAGAGGGCAGCTAGAGTGATTTTGCTAGTAGGGCTGGGCGATAAGATGGTAGAATATCAATATCGTGATCATTTATCACTATTTACAGAGATATCAAGGGTATTGTGATATCTTTTTATTATTATTATTATTATTTTAAATAATTACAAACAGACTGGGTGCTTGTTCTTAAATGTGCACTAGGTAAGATTTTTTTTTTTAATTAGGTCTGTAATAGTTAGGTGCGTTTAACATTTGAATGATTGCTGCCTGTGTTCGTGAAGCTCCGCCCCCAGCATCTACGCTGCCCTGTAGAGTAAAGTGTCTGTAAAATGATTGACAGGAGGTGCATCCAAACACAAACATGGTTTCTCAGTGACTTGATACACTTTTGCCGTGGACTTAATGCATTGTTTTCTGTCATGTTCTGTATAACTTCCAGGTTATTTGTATAAGTAAGGAATAAAATGTTGTACTTGAAGTTTTAAATTGTTTCATATTTTAAAATGTAGACATTAAGTAAACTTTTTTGTGCATCTTTCTTTTTTTTTATTTTTTCCATAATTTCCATAATCCCGAAGAGAAGAAATGACAAATCTGATTCAGCACCAAATGTGTGTGTGCATGTGTGTGTGTGTGTGTGTGTGTGTGTGTGTGTGTGTGTGTGTGTGTGTGTGTGTGCCACACACACAAAATTTGACACAATATCTCGACATTCCCAATTTAGAGTAATTATTGTCACATTAACTCTTCACCAAAAGTTTAGCAAAACTGTGAACAGATGGATGTGTGTTAATCCCCAACTGAGCTCCAAACCCAATAAACAGCATGTTGGATGAAGCGTGGATGAGCCCTGACTCTGAGTGTGTGTGTGTGTGTGTGTGTTTTCCATCAGGCTGAGTGTGGCGAGGGAGAGCCATGCCGCTGTTGAAGAGGAACATCGAGCCCCGGCACCTGTGCCGTGGTGCGCTGCCTGTGGGCATCGGTAGTGAGCTGGAGTGTGTAATGAACAACACACTCTCTGCCATCATCCGCCAGCTTAGCAGTCTCAGTGAGTACACACGCACACACACACACACACACCTTAATGTACAATAATGTACAATAAATGCTTTAATCACGATTATTTATCACAATGGCTCAGTTTAAGAGCAAAATAGTTGCCGCCACTATTTACGTTGCTGCACGTTAATTTCCCCAATTTGCTCCAAACGACCACAGTACACACACGGCCTCCATCTTACACACACACGGTTAAAAATAAGTATAACTGAGCCTTTAGTAACTGCCTGGTCAGGGTCACGGTGCTTTAAATTAGACTACTACTTTGTTTATATTTTGGGAACTATATCCAACGAAATTCATTTGAAAATATCGCAAACAAGTACAAACTAAAATATCTTCGTAAACAACCCTGCGCACATCTGTAGCTGAGATCCGTAATGAACTGGAGTGATGTAGCTGAGGCTGAGGAACTGCCAGAGCCAGAATTCACACACCATGATGACGCTCCTGACATCTGATGACATTTTCGTCCGTCCATCCCACAACTGCACCCTAAAATCTGTTTTTCTTCTCAAGCCACTTCGGCGCCCCACCCCTGTGTGTGTGTGTGTGTGTGTGTGTGTGTGTGAGTTGTATTGTGGATGCCTGTAGAGGGAGTGGAGTAGAGCCTTCAGCAACAGCTGTGTGGGTTAAATATAAATGGCTAAGCACAAAAGCCGGTGGGGTGGGGAGGCAAACAGAGACATGGCCACTGTGTGTTTCTGTGTTTGTATCTGTTAGAGGGGGTACACACAGAGACAAGGCCACAGCCTGTCTGTATTAGCGTGTATTGGATACATGGTGTGTGTTGGCGTGGGAACGCATGCAGATGAGTATGTATTTAGCGTGTTTGTGTGTGCAGTGTCAGAGGTCAGGGCTTTTTTCGAAAGAGCCAGGTCACTCTTCCTTCCTGTAAATATTTTCCTGAAAGCGTCCTGCAGGCTTTTGTTCGACTTTGCCATTATAAATAGACTCCATTGTTTGTGCTATCATTCACTGCCACGTATTACCGAATACAGGCATTAGTTCAGCAGCAGGATTACGACATTCTATCAGTTTAGCCTTCTCTAAAGCAGCCCATTGATTTTTCCACCAACAGCAGAGCGTATGCCAGAGGCCATGAGAGTGTGCTGAGCTCAAAGTGAGAGCGGGAGACGCGGGTTTTTACAGGGTAGTGTGTTGGACTTCGACCAAAGGTTTTATTTCGTCACAAGCAAAAGAGGTAATGACATCTTATCTTGGTGGGGGAAAAAAACATGATTGCAGATTTGGTCATATTTTAGTTATTCGGTTATTGCTAGTTTTAGCGTAGTATTTGTTGATGAAAAACTGAATCGTAGAAGACTGGAATACATGATTCAATTTTATAATTTTTTTTAATTCTTCCACATCACATCTTTTTAGGCACACTTTTGTTGCACACTTTACAGTGCACTATATCTAACAAGGAGCAATTTGCAATTAACCCCAGCACTTTGCTTCAAACTTCTTATCCAATGACACACTGCAGCCACATCTGCTGTATTACATTAACAATGGGTAAAAGTTCATTTCTACTTCAGCACTGTTTACATCCCCGAATCTAAAAAAAACACGTAATCGTTGATGTGGTGACGTTTTCTGTTAGGGGAGGTTGATTTAACATTAATGGAAGGAGTCTCCAGTGTCAGCGCTTTGTATCCCGACACAGGAAAGTCTTCAGGACGGACGAGTTTGTACTTTCTGGTTTCTCTGTAACTTGGCAAGCTGTGTTTATTTTTATTTCCTTATTATTAACTTATTAACTGTCTTATTGACTTCAGGAGCGGAAGAACGAGAGGCTGGTGAAGGAAAGACTGTTTATAGCTGCTATAACGTAACTAATCACAGGAACCAACTTGTCTCACGGATTATTTTTTAATCCGAAAAAAGTGTCATTATTTCCTGCAGTTTGTGTAATAAAAATGTCATCATGGTGTGGGATTTTTTCAGCTTGTAAAATCTTAGCAAACTTTAAAAACTCCTTTTACATCCACTCTAATGACTTGTCCTTCTACAAGCTTCAGTCTTCTAAATCATTTTTTCAGATTTACTGCATTAGAAAATTTTATTAGAGATTTTTTCTTCTTTGTTCAATCAATCATTTCTGATTAGGAAAATTTTTATTATATCTTGTCGTAGATTTTGAGTTCAGTGGTGAATTGTTACTCAGTTTCATTTTTTCATTATGTACAATAGCGTGTGCAAATGAAAACAACCAAAGGGCAGGTATTGAATTTGTGGAAACCTGTTTCATGGTGTACTCTGTTTTACTTTCATTTATAAGCTCTGAGTCACAGAGTTTTACTACTCTCTTAAAGAAGTAGATAAGTGCAAAACTAAACGCAGCGATACTGGTCATATATCATGACGTATTATGATATAATATTTATCTGACACGATTTTAACAGCATGTCGCAGCGTGTGCGTTTATTTTCTCATGTGTCTGATCTCGTGTGTAGGTAAGCATGCAGAGGACATATTCGGCGAGCTGTTCCGCGAAGCCAACGCGTTTTATCTGCGAGCGAACTCCCTGCAGGATCGCATCGATCGGCTCGCCGTCAAGGTCACTCAGCTGGACTCCACTGTGGAGGAGGGTAAGGCATTGTGGGAAACTGAACTCCAGGTCAGCACTCGTTACATTTCTGTGCTGGATTTGTTCAGATAGAGTTACACAGAGCTGGCGTGAGATAGGAGACAAGCAGCTCGGACACAAAGTAGACATGAGTAGTAACTTCTGACTCTTAAACCTTTTTTTTGTATTTTGTGCAGCAATGAGAGCAAGAGCTGTCCTTTTTTTATGCAAGCTCGAAAACCGATTTCGAAACAAAATACAGAACACACACTACAACCATCAAAGAATTCTTCCATTGTCTGACTGCGTCACACGTAACGTTTGACATCATGTAGACACAAAAGCACTGAATAAAAAAAAGCAATACAGGAATAAAACAGAAACACTCTGACACTTTGACAATCAAGTTCCGTTGGTTTGTCTTTGGGATGTTTCTTGTTTTTGGATGTGTGGAAAAAATGCTATGTATATAATTTACTTTTCTCTGTGTGTGTGTGTGTGTGTGTGTGTGTGTGTGTGTCTGTGTGTGCGCCGTCAGAGAGACGTCCTGTAATTGTACTCCTTCCGGAAATTCTCGAGATGTCATGTCCTGGTCGTCCACCACAGGTTGAGCAGCGTCCCAATCCCTGTGAAAGAGATGCACGAGCTGAGTGACCCTCCTCCCCCCCTCGACATCCTCTCGCCCTACAGGTGTGTGTGTGTGTGTGTGTGTGTGTATGTGTGTGCTCGCTGCTAATCATTGGTAATCTCAGTCTCAGGCTGCTGCTTTGCATCCCCCGTAGCTTATGTTGCACAACCCCTGCTCGTGATTAAAGTGCATTAAATGAACCAATATGTTTTGTCCTTTCTGTCTCTACAGGGACGATAATAAGGACGGGCTGAAATTTTACACGGATCCCTCCTACTTCTTTGACCTGTGGAAGGAGAAAATGCTGCAGGACACAGAGGACAAGAGGAAAGAGAAACGACGGCAGAAGGTCAGTCTCACGTTGCTCTTCTTTCTTATTTTAAGTCTTAATGCTCCTTCTGTATCTAATGATTGACGATCACTAATTATAGACTTCGTAACACATCTCTCTCTCTCTCTCTCTCTCTCTCTATCTCACACATATATTTCCTATAACAGCACATCCTGAAGTGTTTTATTCCTCTAATACCACAACAGTTTGACATTGTTTATTTTATTAATGTTGTAGACGTCCATGAGACAAGTTTCTTCCTGTTATCACTTACGTTATAGTCGCGATAAACAGTAGTTTTCTCATCAGCCTCTCTTTTTTTCTCTCTCTTGACGTTAATAAGACAAAAAAAAACACAGCTTGTCATGTGACTGAGAAACTGCAAAGCATAAACCTCTCCATCGTGAAGACTTGCACATGGTGGAAAACTTACTGACCGACACAAAGCGCTAACACTGGAGACTCTTTCTATAAATGCTAAATAAATGTGACAGACTTTTTAAATACATACAACATAAGCCTTAAATTATGTGTAGTGTCCACCGTCCAAGTCTTGGTGAACCAAATGAACCAAAAAAAACGATAGTAACTGTAACATATTTGAACAAGCACATTAAAATAAGCCTGTGGTTTGAATTACAGTCAGAACTACCATCAGTTATTAAAAATAATTCAAAATATGTGTGTGTGCATCTTGATGATATGTTTTAATGAAGCACTTGTGAACGCTACAGGAGCAGAAGCGCTGTGTGGACGGCACGCTGCAGAGAGAGGTGAAGAAGGTGCGGAAGGCTCGTAACCGGCGTCAGGAGTGGAACATGATGGCCTTCGATAAGGAACTGAGGCCCGACCTGCGACACGGGCACATGCTGCACCGAGGAGGATCATCTGAGGGCTCCATGTCGCCAGAATACAGGTGAAAGGATATACACACGCTACAGCTACTCTTCTTAAAGAAAAATAAAGACAATCAAAACAATGGTTTTCTATGTTATAATGTAATTAAATGAATGCAAACACGCTTATAACATTTATACATGATCAGCCAGGAGGATTTATTTATTTATCAAGGTTACAAATTCACTCGGCCAGGACACAAGAGCTCAAATTGCTTAGTATAGATCGCGATTCCTATATATAGCAGTCATGATTTTGCAATATTTGAGATGCAACACCAGATGCTCGTGTCCTGACATTCACTGCACGCTCAGAAAGGTACCAGACTGTACAGTTCCTTGCTGCTGGGGCGGTCCCACTAACGGGACATGTTTTGCACCCTTAGTACGCATTTTTCTAGCTTTAAAAATAATTTATGGTACATAATTAAATCTTAAAGACAACTGATGGACTGAAGGTACACCACATGGACCTAAAGATAGTCAGAGAGTTTGTGGTCACGTTTATCTAAAATCAAACAATAATTCATGATTTAGTTTATTTTTTATTACACATTATGTTTGGGTATTGAATACTAAGGAGCCTAAGGACCTAGTAAGCTTTTTATCCGAAATAAAAGCAAATTTGTAAAAATCAGTGACCCACAGACTTAACCTGCATATAAGCATGATCGTGTATGCACTCACTCTCCAAATGGAGGTAAGAGTAGAATGAATGTCATTTATAAATGGAATTTAATCCTCTCTCTCTCTTTTTGTTTCTCTCTCTTTCTGTAGATCTCATGGCCAAGACCACCTGGACCATGGATATCTGAGCATGTCCAACCATGCAGGCCACGCCCACACATACTCTGGCCCTCCCCCCAGCATGGCGGTCCTCTCGGCTCACGCCCACATGGGCATGGAGCAGGACTACAGGACGGGGGCTATGGCGTACCGCTCGGGCACACTGGGGCGTCCACACCAGGCCCCGCCCCCTCCTCCAGCCACAGAATGCATGAACGGCTCCACGCCTCTCCCACCAGTGGACTACAGGTTTGTGCTTGTGGATGGCACTACACATTTTGATCGATGACCTGCTATGGGTTCAAATAAAACTATCATTTACATGGCCGTAATCACAAAAACCTAATCCACACCACAGAAAATCTACACTGTGTAGTTATATAAATGGCTCCACCTTGTGGTGATGATTAAAAAATCATGATCAAAAAATTAATGGGGAATTTCCTCCTGTCTTTCTTTTTACCGCAGTATGGATTACATGAACTCAGCCCCGCCCCCTCCACCCCCAGCTCCTCTCATTCCATCATCTCAAACTGCCTTCACTATGCCCCCCATGGGCCCACCTCCAGGCCCGCCCACTGTAGGCGCAGGTTACATCCTGCCTGCTTCACCTGCCTCTGGACCATTGGCTGCTCCTCCTCCGCCAGGGCCACCACCTCCTCCGCCCAGCACCACCCAACCCATCACACCCAAACGGCCACCCGTGCCTACGGAAGCCCCGCCCATGAACGATGCCCGCAGCGACCTGCTAGCAGCCATACGCATGGGTAAGAGATATTTCAGTCTCTGTAAATCTATTCTGAGTGCGTATTACTCGAGGGAGTAGAAAATCACTTTATGTATAATGTTACCTGCTTGTCATGTTATTTATGGTTTGTATAATTATTCACCCCCTTGAACTTTTCCACATTATGCAGTGTTACACCCTGGAACCTAAAATGGACTGGGATTGTATGTCAAGAACCTAGGAAAAAAAGCTCATACTATTGAAGTGGGGGGAAAATCAATATAGTTTGCAAAATGGTTTTAAAATTAAAAAAACTTTGAGTATTGCATAAGTATTCACCCCCATTGCCACCATCAGAAGTCAAATAAGTATATCAGGACATCAGACACAAAAGTGGACATTTTGACTAACACTTCATGAGGAATTAAAAATCATTTATAAATTAATAATAACTAAAAGCTATGTCTTTAAAGCCAACTTACACTTCCTCATTGTATTACGTGGAACATTTTGTTGCCTTAAAATATAAACCGAAGCAATGCATTAGAGTAAAAAAATAGAATATAAAAAAAGTTTTACTCTTCACTAAAGTAATAAAAGGTCTTTTTTTGCTTTTCACCGCTACTTAGGTACACCATTACAGTTGAGAATGACGTTTGTGTGTGTGTGTGTGTGTGTGTGTGTTTCTACTCCCAGGTATCCAGCTGAAGAAGGTGCAGGAGCAGCAGGAGCAGCAGGCAAAGCGGGAGCCTGTGGGGAACGACGTGGCCACCATTCTGTCCCGCCGCATAGCCGTGGAGTACAGCGACTCCGAGGATGACTCTGAGTTAGAGGATAATGACTGGTCTGACTAGAAACACACACACACACACTTCCTTTTACCGTAACACTGCAGAACCTACAGTACAGAGATGTGCAGAAGCTCTCAAAAGTTCGATCAAAAGGCTTAATCTCGAAAGTTGTTTCTAGGAAAAGTATAAATTAACCACAGATTTTTTATTTTCGAAAAACACACAGCTAGCTTTCTATCCGATTGAAAAGAAATTTTATTTAGAAGAAAAAGCAGTCGAGTGACTTCAAAACCTAAAGACTCGACTGCTCAAGAAGCTGACAGGCTGCATTTTTTGTGCCTTCATATTGATAACTATTTCTAAAATAACGCAGGTTAACGTTAGAGTAAGAGTTATGGTTAACGTTCAAAAAAAAAAGTTAAAATGTTAAAAATGTTCTTTTGAATTCATTTTCCATGAGATCAGGTTGTGTTCAGAGCTGACATCAAGTCTGCTTTAAAGAATCGAAACTATGAATTTTGATTTATTTAACTTTTATTTTGGTCACCGCAACAATCTATACAGATTAGTTCATTTCTCATTATTCTAAAATGTGGGAAATGCTCAAATAAACAAATAAACCTGTAGCAGCGATTAAGGGGTCCAAGCACTATGCCGTGGACTGGCGATGCTCAATGCGTGACTTGAAATGATGAAATAATTCGCTGGATACACTTTTCCACTTTGTATAAGGATGAACTCAAGTTCTTTTCAGATGCGAGAAGATTTCTGGACATATGTCTGTTAAGTAAAGTTGATGGAGGATGTTCCTGGTAATTATGATCATCAGCTTGCGTGGGTTAAGTGATTTCTGTATTAATCAGAGATGGGAGTGTCTTCATGATGTATTCATAGACATCGCACCAAAAATTCCATGTGTATACATAAACATAGTCATTTTAATACAGATTGATTGTTTTAACCTGTTGCTTCGGACGCGTGCTCTTAACCATTGTCTGTATTTTATTGTCCTGTGTTTTAAACTCGCTTGGTTTGGTTCCAGCGGGAGATGATTAAAAAGAGCGAGCTCTTCCTCGAGTGTCTTTATAAAGGAGAAAAAGTGCAAAACCTCTTTTCCCACAGGATGGAACAATGCTACCTGAGGTTATTTCTACTGGCCTTTTTTTTAGAAGGTGAAATATGGTGAAATATACAAAGTAATAGCACCCTCTGTAGTCTAAAATAGTGGAATAATGTAGAACGATTTGGATGGTGATGGTATAAAACATCGCTGCCAAGATATCGCTTAAAAAAATGAACATGAAATATCTTAGGCTACTGAATCAGAAGAAATCGAAATAATGATTCTGTGACAAATGTATTTGGAAGAAATATTCAAAGTATGTTCAACTGTGGCTTGTTTTGCCACCTTTGGTGCTTGGACCCCTAATAAAATATGGTGTGTCCAAATTTTTTGACTGGTTCTGTGCGATCAAACCTACAATATGATGCTCATTCAGCTTTTTATTTAGATATTAGATTTATAAAAGCTAAAAGCAGCTGAGATTCAATGTTTGTGATTGTAATAAACTGACAAAGTTATCAAAATTGTCAAGTGAACAGGTAAGATGGTTCGGTTAAATAGAAAAACACGCCACTGAGCCGTTATAGCTGTGCCTGGAGGTCACATGACCTGGCCATCCCCTTAAGAGAGCTGAAGAAAATGTAAGGAGTCACGGTGACGGCTGCGCAAACTCCGCTCTTATGACGAAGGCTAAAATGAATCATCTGCTCCAGGACCCATCGAGCCCTCATCATAGAAACGGGTTCTTGGGGGACTGGTGTCTCTATGGAAACAGTACAGCTGGGATGCAGATCTCCATGGCAACCGTGGAGCCTAGGTAGCGAGCAGATGAAATAAAACAAGCGCAGGCCGGGTTATTTTTAATGCACAGCACATTCTTTTAATACAAAAATTAACAAGAATCTCTCGATTTTTTTAAACTAACCAAAGCAATAAAAAGAGAGCACTAACACCTTGGAAAAATATACACCACATTCACGTAATGTCTTACAACATCTCAGTTAAATAGTGCATGTTGATTATCAGTTTTTTAATAATAATTTTGCAGATACGTATTTTTGTTGTTGTTGTTGTTGTTGTTGTTGTTGTGCCATTTCTCAAATAAATAAAGTGCATTTCACAGTTAAGACTACGCATACGTCTACACAAGATGCTGTTCCTATTTCACCTAACCCTTTTTTTTTTCCAATCACATCGTTCATGACACACGGGGTGACGCAATTTCAGTCCCAAGAGGACATTTTGCTCGGAACCCTCAAAGAAAGCTTGAGGTATGTGTCATCACAGTAGTCCTTCTGCTTCACCCTTTATCTAAACGGACTCAGCATTGTCAATCCCTCGCAAGCCCTTTGCACTACACACAATATCTCCCTTCATGACACCACAGGTCATTTTTTGCAATCAAAGTCAAGCTCTTACAGTGGATTACAGCGCAGCTACGATTGGTTACATTTATGCTCCCCATCTGTGTCCTCCATCAGAACATGTGATGATGTAATATTACTGATTATAATATTTAAATTAATATTATTACATCACATCAAACTAAAGACTCGACCAGTGTGCAGCTCTGAAGCAGGATCCTCATCCTCTCCTTGTCTTGTTTGTCTTTGTGTGTACGGATCACTGCACATTGATCGCTTCGCCCGCTCAAAACAGACACCGATTAGCTCTCAAAGAAAAAAGGAGACAAGGTAAAGAGGTTACATCGGGTGAAATTGGACGAGGCCCAAGGTTAATTGTTGGCTCAGAGCACCATGACTAATGTCACAATGCCTCTCCGGTGTCTCATGCCTTATTTACAGGATTGGCTCGATGGATAGGACGCCTTGGCGAGTAAACGATAATAACTATTCCTTTATCGTACATTCAGGAAAGGCTGTACAGCGTGTCGAAATGCAGGAAGAACAAAAAAAAATAGAAAATTGATAATAAAATAAATCGATTCTTCAAATGCGTTCTCTTTTCTGATGCTCGTTGTAAAATGTCATCCTCATCAACGTCATCATCATCTGCGATGAAATATTAAAACCTCCAGCATCGGCTCAGTTACACTTCAACAAAAAAAGAGGTCACTAAGGTCAAAGGTCACGGTAGGTAGGCCGAGGCTCAAGAGGCGACGTCTCTGAATGACAGGAAGACTGAGCTTTTTTTTTTTTTAAACCCCATACACACTTTGGGGAACTCACACAGGAGACGTTTGCCACCTCACCTCCGTCCGTTCTGCATGCCTTCAGGGAGACAGGCTCTTTAGCACGACACACACGAAGACATACGCATGCATGCACGTACACGCCGCCATGCAACAAATGCGATCATACAGAGACATGACACACGTTACAGGTCAGAGATTCACGACGGCAGATGCAAACTGCTTGGACATGTTACACCGTTATAGGCAGTAAGACTGCTGTCGTAGCGCCAAAGGTTCGGACAGATCATCATGTCCGGTTCACATTTTGGAAAAATATTTGGAAATATCGCTCATAATGCTTTGGGTTTTACAATAAAAGTTACTTGCAGTGGTCTTGCTTTATTTCCACTCGGGGACATTTGGAGTGTCATATTATCATATGGTGATATTTCTGATTTGCTGGACAAAGCTGTTATTGCTGCTGGAATATTGCTGTCATTTTGGTGAAACACTCAGATGTGGTTATTGCTTGCTCATGGAGTCTGACTTTAGTGCCGAAACGATTTGAGAGCTGGAGTTTCAAAGCATTAATATAATGTGATCTTGGGAAGAAAACTGATTTTTTTTTCCCCCTACAAATGTAGTCAGACAGCCAAAAACATTGCATTCAAATTCTGCTGTTTTTGCACTGGAGCTATAGGGTAAAACATGTACACTAATGAGCACCATGCGAAAGTGGTTTCTACCCTCTTAAAACCGGTTCCTCAGTGGTTCCTAGGATGGTTAAGGTCCTCTAAACACCCACGAGCTGTCAGTGAGTCCAGCTGGTTTTAGACTGAGTGATTTCAGCGACCTTTTAAGATTATGACTTGCCACACTGTGCAAACTGATCCTGTGATTAAAGAAAATTACTATGTTCTGTTTATGTCATCAATCAGCATGATCCTGACTCGTGCACAGAACTGCCTCGCATAAACACAAACTTTTTTCTGTCCATTAGCATGATTTGTTAATGATTCGCCATAATATATACGGTATCTGTAGCTGGTCCGTAGGTTTGGTCTCATCCCATGCCATCCTCCGATTGGTGGCTTTTAGAAGAGCATCATACCAGCGCTCACACCGTGAGATTTTGTGCCAGATCTTTGTTCTTCGGCTTTCTTTGGCCTTAAGACCGCTGACTTCAACTCATGACCAAGGAACCTTTCAGTTTTCCCAGAGGGACAAATCAAAGAATGCTTAAGACTGATTTAGCATCAAGTTTAGAGAGTATGCCTGCAACTAAATAACAAAATTGTAGTGAAAAGGTTCCAATAAAAAAGATCGGATAGTTAAAGGTTCTTTGTTTTAGGTTTCCCCAAGTAGGAAAACTCAGAGAACCCTTAAGAGGGGTAGATTTGGTGACAGGTTCAGATATGGCGTGTGCCGATATTTAAATAGCAAAATTTCTTGTAGGTTCTTTGTTCCCCCAGAAGAACAAGCCATAGATTCTTTAGGGTTCTCCAGGTTTTTACAGGGTATACACATGCTGCTATTTGTGGTCATAAGCTTCCATTAAACCAAAAAGTTTCAACTAAAACCATAACAGGTTCTACAGCTTGTCCTTCTGGGAGCTACTGTAAAACCCTTCACCAGTTTCCCTTCCATAAAACGTTCCAACTAGAACCCTTTTTAAAAATCTGAAAGCATTAACCATGCAAATAGACCTTGAGGAATCCTTTTTGGGCTGAGAACAGTTTGCCTTTATAACAATAACTGCTTAAGATTAAACGTGTTAAAATAACATTAATACTACTTTTCAAATTGAGATAGATTCAAATAGGAACCAATTCTTAGAAAAAAGTTCTGCAGTGGTTTTGTGGATACTGAGCCTTATAGCTTGAGTGCAAAACTTAAAAAAAAAAAAAAGCAGAATTTAGACACAAAACTACAATTTGTGCAATTTGCCCCCCTTCTCTGTTTCTTGGAGGAACAGCAGCTCAGCCTTGGAAAGTCACCATCTCCGCTCCGCAAGCACACATCATAACCTCCCTTATCAGTGAAATCAATGGCGCCAGAGGAGACCAGCGGTGCTAACTAACCTGGTGCTTGTTTGGTTTTTGTCTATAAAGCAGCATCTGTGTTTGCTCTCATTATCTTCCTCATCAGCCGCTTGCTTTCCAGGGAATACTTCACATTCGGGTGATAGAAGGGATTAGGTTATTTCTGTATTTTGTTAAGTAGCCCTGTGTTTCAATTAAAACACTTCAAGTGATTACCAGTCAATATAAATGAATTTGTTCATTTTCCTATTGGCCGTTATTGAGACTGATGCTCAGCTGGAAGTAAAGCATGAAGGGCAGAAACAAAGGACTTTTTAAATCTGACACAACAAATGTCACTAATGCATACATTCATTCAAAGTGAACCCCCTATTCATTCATACACAACTGCTTAAATATCCATGCACTTCACATCCAGCCCAGTTCATTCCAGCCCCCGCTCTTTATGCAGGAGGAAACCAACGCTAGTCATCCTGTGGCAAGAAATGGAAATAAAGGCATCAACGGGTTTTATTCAGGGGATTCTTGTTAGCTCTTCATGGTCTTCTGATTTGGAGGACATTTGGGCACATTTAGGTCAGGGTCTTTAAATTGAAACAAAAAAATAAAACCTCACAAAAATAGCAAGCAGGATAAAGCAAGATTGGCTCTGCTTTTCTCTCCAGCGGATGACACGAGGCGTGGATCACTGATCGCTGCGGCTATTTTTAGCTCCCCATGGCTGCTTGGTTTTCAGCACACGTTCAGAATGCAGCAGAGAAGAGTGAGGCCCCTCGTCTCAGCCTCCTCCCTCACTGAGGGATGCCGCTGAGGCCTTTCAAAGGAGCACTCATTGTTTACAACAGCAAGTTTATCTACATTTTATGTACAGATGCTTGCCGTGAAAAGGTAGGCTTTGGTGGCAGTTTGGTGGCACCAGGGTGAGGGGGGAAAAGGCCATGTGGCAGTGGTCGAAGTTACATCACAATAAGGGGAAGACGTAAAAGAAGGGCCACATGTATGTCCCCTTGTCTCACAACAGCATGCAATCCCAGGACAGAGACATGTATGTTAGACGTCGCTGGGCGTCCGTGCCCGCTGTGCCATGCTGGCCGGGATGCAGCCGCAGCACACCATCCAAAGTGCCTTCTGGATCTCCTGGTTGCGGAAGGCGTAGATGACGGGGTTGATGATGGAGTTGTAGGTGGCGGGAACCAGCGTGGCGTAGGTGTACAACGGTGGGTAGGTGTAGTCAGCAATAAGCGAGTAGACGGTGAAAGGCATCCAGCAGGCGGCAAACGTTCCCAGGATAATGGCGAGCGTGGAGACGCCTTTGCGCGTGGTGACGTAGTGCGGCGTGGCAGCCAGGAAGTGGTGCTGCACGGCGATCTGGTGCGCATGCCGCATTACAATCTTGCAGATTTGCACATAGAGCTGCAGCATGAGCCCGAAGAGCAGTAAGAATGACACGGACAGAACGGCAACATTGTTCTTTGTGAGCGGCCGCACCACGCTGCAGGCGTCCTCCTGACTCAGGCAGTTTACCCCCGTGACGGGCAGCAGACCAAGGCACAGGGACGCCCCCCACAGCAGCACCAGCATGGTGTAGGTGAAGGCAGCTGTGCGCTCTGAGTTGTATGTGAGCGCGTAATACAGCGACAGGTAGCGATCGATGGTGATGGCCAGCAAGCTGAAGACAGAGGCAGAGAACGAAGCCACCACCAGGCCGATCGTGAGCAGCTGGGCCGAGTCCGAGCGCAGCAGGTAGGCAAAGGCGAAGTGGAGCACCAGACCCACACCGGCTAGCAGGTCAGCCAGCGCCAGGCTACCGATCAGCAGGAACATGGGAGCACGCAGAGCCGGGTTCTGCCAGATCACCAGGACCACCAGGGCGTTCTCGCAGGCTATCAGGGTGCCCGACGTGCACAGCACAATATCCCACGGATTCACCAGCAGCTCGGCAGGAGAGTCCGGGCGTAAAATGGCAGGTGGGGGAGGTGTTCCAGCTGTCAGGTTCTCAGTGCTCCCACCACCGCTGCTGACCCAGCTGGGGTCAGGGGTCAGCCAGCTCGGGGTGACTGACACCTGCTCGCTCATTGTGCCTCCCGTCTGAAAGAAAACACATTTATCATTTTAAATGACTGTATTCTTAGAAAACAAGGTTTCTTCCATTTGTTGCCCCTGGTGACGTCTTATATGTTGTGCAGAGCCCTAACAGAGAGAAACCTTACTTTCCAGAAGAGGTGCTAGGTGCTAGCTTAGCTTTCCATGCTAGGACCCTTAACCATCCAAAGAGACACACAGAAGGAGTTTTTTTTTTCTTTCTAAAAATGCAGTTACTTCATAATCACTTACAGATGTTCTCCGAGAAACCAAAGATCACTTCCAAAAGGGGGTTCTACTTCTCCTAAGGTTCTGCACAGAACATATAAGCGTTCTCCCAGAGGGGGAAAAAAGCTTAAGGGCTGTAAATTTCACTTTCGTTTAGAAGGAGGGATTCATGTGAAGCGATATCATTTATTTATTGATGAGACAGTGAAATGAGAAGTCAGCTGTTATATTATGGAAGTGCTTAAAAATAAGTGCATTGTTGGTGATACATTTCAGTTTCAGTTTTACCCACAAACATCATTTTGTATTACATAAGAGCAGCATAAGTTTACATTTTAATCTGGTGTGCGTATGACATTATTATTTTATTATATCTGGCCTACACACAGTCCATGTTTCAGGAATGTAAATCACCTGTTTTTCATTTTAGAACCCAAGAACTATTAAAACATTGATTCTGCTCAGAAGAAAAACTTTTTTTTTTTAAATTCCCTTTCTGAGCCCCGCTTTGGACACATCCAGAGTCTGAATCCTGCACTGTTATAAAACTGTTCTTTAAAGACGACTATGAACACTACGCAATTAGAAGTCTGGTATCGTTATCGTCGCTATTATCATCATCAACAGGCTGTTATTCTTTTCGAAACCATTATGATTATTACTAATGTTGTACTAATAAGACTTTTTACGCTTGCTCTTGCCAGCAGGTAATTATATTAATCTTAACACTGTTGTGTCATTATAACAGACCTTTTCATCAGACTGTATTATTTAACTTCCTTTATGGGCTTTTATTCTAGCGCTCATTACTACAGCACACTAATCTCCGTGTCTGATTAGTATGAGTAATTTGAGGATGCTCAGACTTTATTTCAGTTTTCATTCGTTTCTTTCACCTGTATATGACATGTACATCAATACGTGCTATGACAAATATAAATCGTTTCTATGGAACAATAAAACCCCAGCTAAAACCCCGAGAGACAGCATGCATGCATGCAAGAAGCCACAGTCACTCTCAACCTCCTTTATCTGAAGTATCAGTATTCTTATCATATGGGGTTGAGCGCAAAAGTTACCCCTAGCACACCCCTAGCACAGCACGAAGAAGACAAAGAAACATGACCACAAGCTTCATTATCACTAGCTATGAGGATCCTGAGGTCTGGACTTCGATAACTCAGGAAGCTTTTATTTATTTATTTTTTTTAACTTCTCACATAGCTTATCTCCAGTTGTCCGATTTACACAGCTGAACAGGTAAGTCCCCATAGCTGGCCATAAATAAACACTCAACACCAGGTCAATTTTAAGTTGTTGTATTGTGTTACATTACTGATTAACAACACACGAAGAACGTGATGAACTTCATTACTAAATATTGCACTGATTGCAAAGTATCATGTAACGAGATTCACAAATCGACAGGCACTTAAATCAAAATATTTCACTCAGTAAAATGAAAAGGACTGAATGGACTCACTGCAGTTTAGAGAAGAATGGAAGGAAAAAACAAAACGACTTATTTATAAACAATGTTTATGCTTAATTTGCGTTATAATATACAGTCATTTGTATTGTTGTCTTGATTATGGCTGGATCTAGGTAAGAGGACACTGAGGTCTGGGCCGCTATAGATTTAAAAGGTGTTTTTTTGCATATGTGTAGAGTTTCATGGAGACCAGTAGATCTGCCACTTTTCTGTTTTAGTTAAAATGTCGTTAAAAAAGTTAACAAGCACACTTTCTTATTAAGCTTTTCTCAGAACACTTAGAACTTCAACGCAAACGGTCTGATTTAATGTAAATACGCTACAGTGCGTAAAATAATGAACATCTCAGACGCATCGTTTACAATAACTGGATAAAGTCGTCGATCGATGATAAGATCTCTACTCCACTGTTCTTTAATATATAATCAGTTCACTGAGACTGTATGTGATCACTTTTCAGGCTCAGCTTCAATAAGGAGACAAAAAAGAAATGTTATATTCGTCCAGAAGACCTCTTATACTTCTTATAATGTGCTCCTTTAATATAAAGACAATTCACTGCATCATTTTTAAGAAATACGACACTTTTGTGAAATCAACAGGTAACTCAGGCTTGTCTTGTAAAGCAAAATATTTAACAATAAAAGTAAACGCTTTTATGGAAGGATGGAAGGAAAACATAAGGGAGGATAAGATTAGTCGCTGTACACAGCATTGTGATATATTATCTCTGACACATTTCTGCAACCTGGACCTCACTGAAATGTACATCCTAGTTTCAGCTCGGGTCTTGATCCATCATACACCTCCATGTCATGTGGAATATCTTGGCATATTTATTGTAGATTTTTTTTTTTAAATTGACGATGCAATGCATTTTCCTGTTATATGGGGGATGCTAAGTTTGTTGTATGTTCCTATGATTTTATGGTGTAGACTAAGGACAAGTCATGATGCTGAAGGGCTGAAGGGGTGCAGATATTTATCTAAAGATGGCATTGCTTTTCTCAACGCCAGCATCAGTAAGATTTTACATGCTCCTATAAGCTCTTAAAGCACTGCACTGCAATTTAAATAAAAAAAGATTGACGTTTTTAAGGCTTCTTTACTAATAAACCATTTTAATGGCAAATCTCATAACCGTGATATGCATGCATTATTCCTGGCCTGTTTAGTGCATGCGGTAGGATGCTGTTTTGCTGTTTTGCTGCTTTGCTGTTTCACAGCCTGTAGATCATGTATACATCCAGATCATGTATACATCCATCCATCCATCCATGCGTGCATATACAATCTTAAAAATACCTGACCTCTTTTTTTCCTGTTAAAAAAAAGAAATCCTCCGTTATCCTCCTGTAAATAAGTCCTACCTTGAAATCTTGGAGGTCGAGACGCGCGATTCAGACGCGCTCGCGACCTTGTTGCGTGTCCATGTCCCCCGTCGGCGGCGGCGGCGGCGGCGGTCGGTGCCGCAAGGAGAAAAAAAAAAAAAAAAAAAAAAGGCGCTCGTTTATCACCGGGCTGCAGGCGCGAGGCGGTCGCCGACGTGCTCGTAGGAGCGTCTCGCAGGAAGCGCGTGCTCGTGCTCTCTTTGGCCTAGAGAGGAGGAGGGCCCTCCTTCCTCCACACACACACACACACACACACACACACACACTCGGTATATTGCGTTAGTCACGCTTTGTTTTCGTCGGAGGTCCAACCTGGGGGGAAAATCAAATCACAACCGAGCCGTCCAAAGGTCGCAGAAAGACGGAGGAGTGACGCTCCATGTGGGCCGGGTTGCCAGATTGGATTCTCCGTTTCAAACCTAATCACCGTTTAAATCTGTCTCTAATGAGCTTTAAATTAATTGGAAATCAAATAAAAACAAATTATAGCCTACCTGAGGAAAGGGAAATAATTTTATGATGTTCCTATATAATACATAATATCATTGGAGTGTAATTACCCACTCTGGCAACCCTGAACTAAGTATTTGGGGTGCAACCATTCATTCATTCATTCATTCATTCATTCAATTCATGTTAGTCCTTGTTTATTAGGATCTCTAAGACACATGCAAACCTTCCTTAGGCTCCATGCAACATTTATTCACATATCAGTCTTTCATTCCACTTATACTGAACATTCATTCATTCATTTATTCATCTTCAGTAAGAGCTTTATCCTGGTCAGGGTCGTGGTGATCCCGAGCTTATCCCAGGAACACGGCGTGAGGTGGACACCCGTACATCGCATGGCTCATTGGTGTGTGTGTGTGTGTGTGTGTGTGTGTGTGTGTGTGTGTGTGTGTGTGTGTGTGTGTGTGTGTGTGTGTGACATTCGCACCTAGGAGTGATTTAGCAGAGCCAATCCATCTACTGTCATGTTTCTGAGAGGGAACCGGAGAACCCAGAGAAAACCCAGGAGAACATGTGAAACTCTGCTCAGACAGTGACCTGTGCTCAGGATTGAACTGGAGCTGTGAGATGGCATTTACCACCTATCACGGTCCTGTCCAAAAACATGTTTCTACCATGACTGTTAGAAAAGGACTAGCAGGATTGATCTTTCAGAGATAAACATACATAAATATAAGGTTTTGTTTTTGTCATCCATCCATTCTCTGTACTGCTTATACTACACAGGGCTGCGGGGACACCTGGAGCTTACCCCAGGGGACACATGGCACAAGGCAGGGGACACCCTGGACGGGGTGCCAGCCCATTGCAAGGCACAATCACACATGCACACACACACACACACACACACACACACACACACACACACACACACACACACACACACACACACTATAGACAAGTTGGAGATGCCAATCAGCCTACAACACATCTCTTTGTACTGGGGGAGAAACCTGAGTGCCTGGAGGAAAACCCTGAAGCACTCCACACACACACACACACACACACACACACACACACACACACACACACACATACACACACGGCATGTGAACCCCAAATCCTGGAGGTGCGAGCCAACAGTGCTAACCCCTAAGCCACCATGCCCCCTGTTTGTGTCATCCATATCAGTTTATGTCTCTGTCCTTTTGAATAATTTGGACTTTGGGTGGACAACGTGTGTTTAATCTATCTTGTCTTAGCTTCTCCTCCAAAGGCATTTTGGGGTAATAAAGGATGACAAAGTAGATAATCCACCTCAATCATGTTCAGTATTTCACGTGCAATGTCTCAATCATTGCTGATCACACGTTAGCCTGCGTTCACACTAGCAGATGCTTGTGTCACTTGTGAGTTAGTGTTGTTGCTTCTGGGTGTGCACCATGAAGTGTGTGTGTGTTTTTTTTTTTTACCTGATGAGAAACAGTAGTATCCATAATGTCTAGCCATCAGATAACCTTTTATACGCTAGGCTTCATAATAGCTTCGTTGGTGGATTAGCAAAGTAAGCTATATGTACTAGCTACATACAGTCACAAGAGACACCTAAAATCTCTGCTACTTCCTTGCAAACTTTATTTTCTTCCTATTGTCTCTATACACATTTAATGAGAGGTCATATATGATGTGTTTTTACAGTAATAGTTCACAGTAATAGCTTTTTGTGTGTCAAGCAGTAAATGGGAACTAATTTCAGTTAAGAGCTAAAGTCGTGAGTGGAGAACTGAAGTAACGTCGGACCACACACGCTATAGGATCAGTCTGAGGAATCATTTGAGCCAATCATTTGGATTTGTTGCTTTCCCATGCGTCGCGTAGAACTGAGAAAATCAGTTGTTTCAAGCATGAGATGTTAAATGGATTCACATATTAATGCAACATCAGTCATTTTTTCCTCTATCACCTGGGCGTCGATTTTCTGTCGAGAAAACCGAAAACAGCAAAGAACGTTCGAACCTAAAACATGCTGTCACAAAGCAACAGGCAACTGTTCACTTTCTATGTACATGCACGAAACAGAGCCATGATTTCCACAGTAAAGCGAGAAATCCAATCAACTGGCTTGAATAATTTCTCAGGCCAATCCTCTGGCACGTGCGGTCTGATGTTTCGTCAGTTCGCCATGCACAACTTGAAAACCTAGAAACAAGCTTTCACATACAACCTCTCATTAGATGATGGATTCACATATTTATGCAACAATCATTTTTTGTTGTTGAGATTTTATAGTGATTTAAATATATTGCTTATAGTAGAAATCCCAAAATCACTTCAATATGATCCTTCTTTTTTTGAATCTTTATTTTCTGGCTCATCAACAGCAACTAGTTTTCATGGTGTCAGTTCTGAGTGGGTGTTTTTGCTGAAGTGTTGAAACAGATCGCATTTTCTCTTAAAGTTGCTCACTTCGCTGCTCCCCTGTGACTGTCTATTCTGAGAATGTGCTATTAACAGCATGCTGATGTGTGTCATCCAATCTCCCCTCCAATCGTCCTGTATTTTTTTCCTGCTTTCCTCCATCTTCTGTAACCCTTCAGTGCCTTGCAGCTCTTCACCTTTCTGTCTGTTTACTCTTCAAATGCACCCACTGGTTGCTATGTCTGAGACATGAATGTGGGGGTCTGAGTGATCTCAGCTGTAACATTTCTCACATATTTTTTTGCAGGTAAAATATTCTAAAGCTCCAGTTTGTTGACACCCGATAAACTCCATTCGGACGGGATTGGTTTTACATGTGGATGTGTATGTGGGGTAAATCTCTGGTCCCAATCCTACATACACTCACCTCAGGTGCCAACGAGCTCTACTACTTCTTTCCAAGCTTTATTTTTCTTCGTAATTTCTCTATAGGCAGTTCATGAGATGTCGTATATGACAGGATGAAACGAAATCATGGTTAGAATTTATTTCTTCCAGTTTACACATCAGTAGTTGGGAACTAATTGCAGGTAGGAGTTAAAGTTGTGAGTGGGGAACCGAAGAAACGTTGGACCACACGTGCCATAGGATTGGTCAAGAGAAATCATTCAAAGCCGATCGCTTGGATTTGTCGCTTTGCCACGTCGTATCTAATCTGCACAGAACTGAAGAATGTAAATGTCAATCGCTGGGCATTAGTCACTTGCTGATGTCACAGCTCTGTGATGCACATGTCCACAGAAATTTGTCGCCGTCTCGTGTGAAGGTAGGATTAATGTCACCGCCGTAGCTGGCTGCTGATTGGAGCAATTGATAGTCGTACAACTGACTTCTCTCCCCTACACTCGGCAGATACATTAATCGCAGATTAAACAGGACACACGTGTCTCGTGGTGCATCTTTACAAATTTGATCTGACCGTAGTCAACATCACACTGCTCTACAGCGCTCTGAACTCACTGAAGGCAAATTGATTGAGCATCTAATGAGCACTTGAGCCATTTCACTGAAATTCACTAGCGACTCGTCGGAGACGCTCTTGCCTACTCAGTAGTGTGCTGTTCGGTTTCACAGTTAGTTTTTCACACACACACACACACACACACACACACACACACACACGAGAGAGAGAGAGAGAGAGAGCTCCTGATGGCTGCGCTGATGCAGGCCAGCAGCGAGGAGGTGGAAATTACATTTGATTTAAAAGCAGGCTACGGTCCAGCCCAGATTAACAACACCACCCAGAAATGATGGCTCAGTGAAAAAAAAAATTTACTCATTTTTTTTGTAAAAATAAGGTTTACGTTATTTAGTCGAAACTGTACAAACCACAGACTTCAAGAAATCAAAACGTGGCCCCGTCTGAGGATAAGATACAAATAAACGGACATTTTGTCCTGTTTCTTTCTTTTTTTTTTTTTAAACAAAACAGAATAAGAATGAACCTATTTATTAAAAAAAAAAAAAGAGAAATCCACCAAGTTGAAAATGTGATGTACACGAATCCTGCAACAACAATCTCCAACGTAAAATCAACCAAAAACAGTTTCAAAAGACATCTAGAGAACACTCAACACATTCAGAAACAAAGAAATTTCATTTATGTGTTTCTGTGCTAATGAAGACACGTCCATGAAACACAAGAATGTCTACTCTTCTTAATTTTGTCTTTGGTGTAGAGTGTACAAATTTTTGCACTCGACTATCACCCTAAATCTTTCCTATAGATATTTCTACAAGCTCAGAGAGGAACTATATTATTATGCGCATTATAACTTCCTGCTTCCTGGTGTCATTTTGGGAGATGGAGTGATACCAAAATTCACTAAAGTTAAAATAAATAAGTAAAAAAAAAGACTACACAGTGAGGATTTGTTCACACTCACAGCCAAATCTGCAAATCTGTGACTGCTTCTTCTTTTTATCTGCAAAACTAAAGAAGCAAACGTCAGACACCAAACGTTTGACTAATAGTGTAAAGGTGATCTTTTTGTTTAAATCTGATTTCACCGGGTTAAATGGAATCCAATAAAATGCTCACATTTATCTTCATCTACACTCGATCTATACACTTTATTTCTTTTTCTTTAAAACAGAAAATTATTTCACAACAGGCTGTCTCAAGCAAACCCTCACACAAACCTGCCAAACACCTACAAAACTGTATCAAAAGTGCACCATAGTGTTATACATATTTTCAATGTTTCAATCTTTTTCACCTATATCA
The DNA here is from genome assembly GCA_037577455.1 of Pangasius macronema. Lineage (NCBI taxonomy): Eukaryota > Metazoa > Chordata > Actinopteri > Siluriformes > Pangasiidae > Pangasius > Pangasius macronema. The sequence continues at coordinate 15,759,704 of CM074966.1, read as the reverse complement.
GTAATTAATATTATTATAATTTCATAATATTTATACAAATACCACTATGTACAAGGTAGAAATACATAAACCCACAAATAGCCCCATATGTTCAGTTTATAGCCCCTCCCCTCTGTTCGGGACACGCCCCCTATTTGCCCATGCACAAGCCTTTGGTCAGAAACTCAGGCTTATAAAGGTTGCAGCATGTCAGGACCGTCAGTTATCACAGAGCCGAGTACATTGAACACATTTCAGCCAGTGCGATTAAACATTCTCACGACGTACACACAACGCTGTAACTGCATCACATCCGGACTGCCGCAGGGGGTGGTGGGGGGGAATGCTGGGGTCAAGGGTCAGGGGGTCAGCGCGATCTGATCCAGCCTGCTCAGGGTGGGACGCAGCAGGACTCGGAAACGCAGGTCGGCACGTTCCGCAGGGTTCCACGAGGGGCCGCTGTGCTGAACAATCTCAGTCTCTGGATTGGTAGAACAGGATGTAGCCTGACTCAGAGTTCTACCTCTAAAGGCTCCATTCAGGCATCTTGAGGAGATAGCGGACCCGCAGCTAAAAGACAGCTCTTTTTTGTTTTTGTTTAAAGAACGTCAGAACCTAAAACATGCTGTCACAAAGCAACAGGAGACGGTTCACTTTCTAGATACATGAGTTCCACGACGAAGCAACGTTTCAGCTGAGATTTTTTAAAATCGATGTATGACGCAGTAAAGCGAACTGGTTTGATTAACTTCTCGGGCCAATCCTATGGCACGAGCGGTCCGACGTTTTGGCAGTTCCCCACTCACAACTTGATGTGTAAAAATGGAACTTAAAACCATGCTTTAACACATGACCTCTCATTAAATGTGTCTAGAGACAAAGAGAAAATAAGAACAATAAAGAAAGAAAAATAGCGGTCGACACCCGTTCAGCACACTCAGTACTGTCTGACTACATACGACTGTGGAAGTGTAATAATTTATAAGTGTAATAATCGCACTATCCGGTGTCACCCTTTTGAGTGTCGAGCTTTCTTCCTCATATCTCTGGGAGCTTTTTTCTCACCACTGTAACATCTGGTTTCCTGATTAGGGATCTCAGTATATAACTCTAATTCTAAATCTAAATCTGTATTTCTGTATTGCTGCTTTGTGACAACTGAACTGAAGTGAAGGGCATTTAAAAAAATAATAATAATAAGATGAAGAACACTTTAGCATGCTGGTCTGAATGGTTTGATCCACTGATCTTTTGAATGCATTCAATTACCTCTACGATGTCATCATCGAAAAGTAGCCAGAAGTCGTGACTCTTGACGATGGCGATGTAGTGTCCGCGATTGGGCCCGCTGTCAAGACGAGATCAAAACGCATTCATCAAGCAGGAAATGTTCGTGCCAATTTGCTCAAGATAATACTAATAACAAGGAACAGATGTCGCAAAAAAAATAAAATCTAGAATACGTAATAAGATAAAGAAACAAATGTGCAAAAATCCTACTGAAGGAAAATAATCAGCTAAATAACAAGCTCGGTGCGATTCCCTCCAAACGGCTTGGTTGGAGGGTGTTACGTGGTGGTGCCGCTGCTCCAGCATTTCGGAAAGCCCTAACCAGCGCAGTCCGGATGTGTTGAAGAGGCGGAGCTCCAAAGGGAAGACCACGCGGTAGCTCAGCTTAGTGTAGCGCTGGAGCTGCTCCATGTATTTAAATCTCTTCAGGTGCAGGGCTAAAATCATGGGCAGCTTCTTCACCCTCATCCTGCGACACACAGCACGCATTTACCGTAAACACGCGTAGACTAAACAACAGATGGTGTGTGTGCTGAGTGTTATAAAGTCTAACGGAGTGGTCAGACGTCACAGACGTTCTCTGTACCTTTTGTGTGCCTCTTGTTTACTCCTACATTCCTCACAGTAGTATTTATATTCACTACACAGGGTCTCTGTATTACTGAAGCCCCTAAAGACACAAAAAAAGACAAAATGGTGGGTATTAAAACATGGTTCAGTGTCTGATCCACATCTGATCAGAATTCACGGCACAATTAAAAAAGCAAAAGCGCTTGTGAGAAAAACAGACACACACCTGAGGCAGTGTGTGATTGAAGTGTTCTGCTCAACGTCCACAGACAAATCCAGGAAGTCCTCGTCCTTGCTGCTTATCTACAAAATAAAAAGAACGTTAAATGTTAGATACAAAAACTGTAATACATGATGATGATGATCACTGATATCAGACTCATGAGGAGATCCAGCTTTAACAGCCCACGTTAACCGTCTCCTCATACACGTCTCTGCTAATCCAGGCTGATCCATTACCGTCTCGCAGGTGAGGCAGCGCGTCTCGTTGGTCAGCGTGCCCTGGAAGATCTCGTGCACCCATGTGCTGGACGGAGGAGTGCTGTTACTCTTCTGTGAATCGAGCGTGCCGTTGGCCAGTTTGCCGTTCTGCTTGTCCTGCTTCTTCTCCTCCTGCAGCAGGTCGGCTATAGTGTTCAGCAGGTAGTTGAGGAACTCGTGCGCATCCTGCTGCATGTAGTTATCAAAGAGCTCTGCAACCCGGAGCGAGAGATGTTAAACACTGAATACAGCGATACACACACTCGAACTTACAAAACGATTCTGTCTATAGTTTGCCTTTAGAGAAGGAGTGTGTATTAAAATGTTCTATTTAAATTCTTCACCCTGACTGTATTACATCTGCATAGCATTTTATTACACGTTTTATCTGCATGATGTATTACGTCTTTTCATTTACATTCCTTCTGTGCATGTGAAACGGAGGCCATTTTACAGACTGATGCAATCCTTCTCAACCTTCGCAAAATCATTTCCCTCACCGTTCTCTTTGCGCAGCCGTGTGATGAATTTCTTCGGAGGGATGACGCCCACCTTCCTCTTCTGGTTGGCGATGCTGTGGAACAGGTCGGCCAGGCAGGTGAGCAGGTTCTCTTTGCGCCGGGGCTGACTCCTGTAGGCCAGGATCTTCTCCCGAAACGGCCGGCAGAAGTACAGAGCCTGGAGCACCGAGTTGCAGTAGCAGGTGTTCCCGAACTGCGGGGCGAAAACAAACCACAAGTCAGACGTGAGCACGGGAACGAACGCGGCGATGAAAAGGCGAGACTGAACGTGCGCGTGCTTACGTTAACCAGTCCGAAGTAGTGCTCATTGACAGGGAACTGCTCCGAGCCAATTTCTTTCTCCAAAGCGGAGGCATTGGCGCCCTGCAACATTAACACACACAGCATGATGATTGCATATCGGATTGACAAGTTGTCAAAATGCATCAGACACAAAACACACTCGCATGTTGTGCCAACAACCAGAGAGGGAAAAAAAAAAAACAAGCCTGTCTCTGCCTTTGGATCAAAATAGAATCAGCTTGAACGAGAATAGCAAAAACAACCTCACGACTTAGGAGCCAGGACTCAGAATACTGTGTATGATACAGGATTTATTTACTACTCGCTCGATAAAATATTTACATTACCCGATGTAAAATGTGAAGACGCTCCAGCTCGCTAATTAAAGCTGGAACGAATCTTCTTACAGCCATGCTAGGAACAGAAATCTGATTACCAAGTGAAGGTTTTCATACGACTTGCATTAACTTGCATGTGTTTACCGGATTAAAGCAGATTATTCTGTACATGTAAACACACTCACTGTCACTTATTAAGGATGGCATGACAATAAGAGGGACAGGTTAGTGGACTTGCTCTTTAAATAGACAGACCTGTAACCCTGGGCTAACACACAATACGTAAAATTTACATCCACTGCAGGAAAAAGTGCAAAAGGAAGAAGTCCAGAGCTGAGGTTTTTTTAAAAAATTTTTATGACACTGCAAACCAAAAACGATCGCACTCAAACTTGTAATTCAGACTTTTATATGTGGTACTAAAATCTGATAGCCTGTGTGCAGTAATTCATCTCAGAGGCTGTCCGCATGTATATAGATATTTTTAAAACACTGTTTTTACCCACTGATTTGGAAAATATCTCTGCCCACATGAAAACGCATAAAAGATCTGAAAACGCTCACATGAGCAGTGGTAGCGAAAATGGATTTTTATTTATTTATTTATTTATTTATTTATTACATTTCTGAGTGTTCCCGAAACATGCTGCTTTCAGTGATGCAAAACACCACTCCTGTGTGGACGAGAGGCCAAAACACAGAGAGATAACTGTTATTTCTATGCTATAAAAACATGAAGAAGTGTACGTGTGGATGAAAGGAGCCCACTTCTTAACACTCCTTCGCTTGAGGAGTATAACGAGTCTACCTTTCTTCTCTTTCAGTCTTTGACTTTCCGAGCATCAGTCGATGTTTGGTTTAGTTATCTTTCACACTGTATATAACTAAACAAAACAAAAAAAACTCCACTGACTGAATATAATTTAAATTAATATAACTAGTGGGCTGAAAACACTTGATTGGTTTTACCAAGTATGTGTAGAAATCACAAAAATCACCTCAGCGTAGTGAACATGGAGCCAACACTAAATAAACGATTAGATAATTCTAGAAACTATCAGTCAGGGTTTATTGTCTCGTTTTGAGAAATGTTGGTCCAAATCTCCGCAACACATGGCATTTCTGCAGCACTACAGCTCTATGCTTTGGCAAAATCTAGCAGCTCAGACTCGGACGCTCTCAGACCGACTGTTTCGGTGCGCACCCGAGCGTGGTGGCTGTGTTCTCACCTGCCTAAAGAACGGCATCGAGATGGAGAACACACCAGAGTCTACAGCCTACAGGGCTTATGTCTTACACTTTCATGAGGTTCTCTTTGCTTGGTTGTCTTTGCTCGGAAAAGGCGAGGTCTACTGACCAGAATAGTTTTAAAAGCTGTTCCACTTCTTCTTTCTCATCTTTTTTTGGTCGACGCTGCACTTCTCTAAGCTTAACCCTCATTCTTGTTTTCTGCAATGTGGGTCAGATCAGGCGTTCAGACTTGTGTTGGATTTACAACACATTAACACAATAATGCAGACAGACTGGGAAAAGAAAATCAGACTATTAGCACTAAATCGGAAATCTGGAGGTTCAGAACATGTTTGGTAAAAAAAGACAGATCTTCTTCAGCATTTATGTATGTTATCTGCTTCAAGTCAAGTACAGTTACTTTACAGTTAAATTCCCCATGACGTGGCTTGAGAGCCGTGATTGACTCGTTATGGGCAAGTTTTAAAACGGGGAGTCAGAGCGATGATGTGCTGAAGTGCTTGACTGATTTACACAACAGCCAAAAGCCTTCGAGATACACCACACCCCTGCCGGACCTGAAAGTAGCTTTGGGAACTATCTAAATGACAGGCTTATAGCTAAAGAAATATCATTATTTGCATATCCAGGCACAGTAAAACTGTGTTAGATCAACCTGTAACTAAGCACGGTGTTCCTGATGTTTGTTCTAGCATGACATCTCTGCCAAGTTGGTAAAACACTTCTCTGAAAAGCACCTGTCCACGTTCTTCCAAACGAATCCAAACCAACCATTTCTTTTCTCAACCGAAGCATGGATGGAAAATGGAATACCACGAGACAAGAAGACGCAGAGCCAAAAACACACCTACGATCCATGTTTACTTCTTAGGAGCTGCTACTGCAGAGCAAGACACACCCCTGGGGCAGGGCATAAACCTACTTCAGGGCATTTAACTGAACGAACACAAGACAAGCACAGGATGAGTCATCACAAACATTTGAATCATCTACTTTAACATCTATTTTTGTATTTTTTCCTAGATATACTATCGTATTGACGTCCATAACACTAAGGGACAAGTGCAAAAGGGGTCTGAAACTCTAATCTTAATTTCAGGAGCACTTTAAATAGTTAAGATAGATACGGTGTGTATATATAATAACTCACAATGTGTGTGTGTAAATCACATGTTGCAATACATCAGTGTTGGAAAGGACGTTTACCACTGACATATTATGTTGAGTCCACACACAATACTGTTCTATTTGATCGTAATTCATTCTCTCTCTCTCTCTCTCTCTCTCTCTCTCACACACACACACACACGTACAGTTTTGCTCAGATAATGAGCCAGCTTTTCTCTTTACTCTCTACAATGCATTAATATCAATGAGTCGAGCTTGAGGAAGTGTCAACAGTAAAGAAATGGTACAGTCCGTTGTAGGGGTGTTCAAAAGTTGTGATTTATGAGTCTTTCTGACATGGGTGGTGAAACATATTTTTATGTTAAACATAAAATTATTATTACTGCCTGTAAATATAAGAACTATGGAACTGCTTGTCTTTACTTTGTTTTGGGGAATAAAGTCTTAAATAAGGGCGTCAGACCCCCCAAAAATGCCAAAGTGTGTGTTTCGATGGTGTCACCTACACTATAAGCATCTTACACTATTACACATGTATTATTACTATTATCATTATTATTATCATCATTATCTGACTGCCATAACAAAAACTTCATATCATAGCAGTACAGGATACATGATGAGGGCGTTTATTACATATGCAGTGACCTTCCTGAGCGAGTTTTATGTTATAAAAAGGTTTAATCTCCGTATTACTGTGAGCACCAGCAGGACAGAGTGAGTACCGCAACACCGCCATTAGTTCTCAGTGTTGTTTACTTACTTACTGTTACACTAGGTTTCAGAAGAAAATATATATAAAGCACTACATCCGTATAATCATCTTCAGCATAATCGGTGTAAGGTTTTAAATCAGAACCTGGAACATGGCTGTGTTTTGCTGTTATTCAGTTGTCATTGCTGGATGTGTGTGTTTCATGCTAAGCTACGAGCTGTAGCTTCACTGTAGCACAAAACCGCAGACCTCCGCTTTGCGGTTACAGGCTTAGAACAAGATCACACATGTGTAAAATCCCACCAAAAAGCCCAATAAAACGCGCATTGGACCTCAGTTTACTACAACAGCTTGTTATCAGGCCTACGGAAACATCCATACTCGGCGCACAGGGAAAAAAACAGCTTGCAACTGAAGCCAGCAAAAAAACTGGAAGCTAAAACCAGTAAACTGCTCCGACTTCATGCGAAAGAGGCAGGGGACAGCGAAAAGTGCTGTATAACCCCTGTTAGAAACGACAGATTCATAGGAAATTCACTTACCATGGTACAAAAAGAGGCAAATTTGGAAACTGTCATTAGGATTTCCATTCGGCCAGCGCCATCTTCCACCCAATCGCCGCGCGGAGGCGAAAACGAGTCCCCAGTCAGGACCGATCGCAGAGCCTAACCGCGGGCTGTGTTCTAAAAACCCTCCCGAACGACATCAAGGGCTCTACACAGGACCCGGAAGTGCATCACAAACTACCTACGTAGTGCACTCACATAGCGACTGGGTTGTTATTTGGAATTCCGCCATGATGGACAAGCCACAGGGTCTTAGTGCTCGGTTTTAAGTCCAGCTCATCTGAGCACCTGTATGATTGAGATGTTTTTTTTTTAAAAATAATAATAATAACAACGTTTCATTTCGTTTCTGATGCTGGTAGATGTACGCTACGTTCATCAACTAATAACACGAATTCCATCTTGACGTCTTACGTATTCAAATTTACATGCTATTTTAGATAGAATGCATTTAATATTAGAGCCTTAACAACATTTAGATAGGTGTCTGTGGCCACTGACAACAGCATTTCCGAGTAAGAGAAAAAGATGCGTTTTGGCTATCCAATTTTCCAACCGCATAGCGTCACATTTATAAGACGTCATTTTATTCAGGCAATTATTAGAGACTCCTATTTTTTCCCTTAGAAGGCCGAGCCGCAGGACCCCAACATTCTCTTTCCGCCCTAACCGCCATCTTGCGAGCAACCGGGGGTAAGATGTACTCCCGTAATTGTTCCTAAAAATGGTGTTTTGCACAAGTTTCTCGAATTATAACATCATAGGAATATGAGATAGACTTTTTTTGTCTGGTGGTGTTTTAAAAAAGAGCAGTCCGAGTGCTTTTAAATGTGTTAAATAGTAAAAAATGGAGTCGTGTAGCGTTCGCGTGGCTGAGCATGTGGGTTATGTGTATGAAGAAAAGCACCATGGCGGTGATATTTCCCTCTTTATTTAGCTCAGCGTTGAAAATGTGAACGTATTCCGAGTTTTATTAGTGTCTGTATGCTAGGCAATTACTTATACAAGGTTACTTGATGGGTTTACACATCTGTTGTGTAGTACTCAGGGCTGATCTAGCATGCGCGTAGAGTCAAAGGGAAATTAAGAGTCAGGATCAGTGAAAGAAAGAAAAGCCATAAGTAGCTGTCTTTAAACTCACGTTTGGCGTTTAATTAATGATGCAGTGATAAATGAACAGAAACACAGTCTTATAATAAGCTCATAGGGCCTAAAGGAGTAGTCTTACTGTCGAAACAGGACTCGACAGATTAAGTCTCAGTATGTCCACTAGACAATATAACACGTTGAACAAAACCTAAAATTCTGTAAAATGTCTGATTATCTCTTATCTACGATCTTTTAATCCAGTAATCAGGCACCATGACGAACACAAGAGGCAAGAGGAGGGGAACCAGGTATATGTTTGCCAGGCCTTTCCGCAAGCATGGTGAGTGAAATCATATCCGCATGGGTTAAATCTGATCAGCTGCATTTCAGCAAAACGGACCTGTGTTTATAGCAGAGCTGCTTTTCCTCCACAGGCCCAGTTCCTCTGTCCACTTACATGCGCATCTACAAGAAGGGAGATATCGTTGATATCAAGGTAAGCAAAATGATGTGTATCAGGGTTCATGTAGATGTCCAAGCCTTAAGGTTTGGGTATTGTGTTTGGCACTTGCTTGATTGTGAGACTCTGAAGAGGGGTAGCATTACACGATAGACAACAAGAGCAGTAAAGATGTTCTTGTATGGTAAGTTAGTTTCTTCTTAAAGCACCTGATTTTTGAGTGTCAGATCACCTGCTTGCTAATATTCCATCTTTATGTAACATTAAATCGGCTAGAAAGTTGCAACGCAGGCCAAACACACAGTGTATTTCCCAAGAGCAATCTTTAGTCATAATGGTCAAAAAGGTATTATAACACATTACAAACTGACCACTAGTAAGCCATTAGAGAAGTAACCGGAAATATTTTTGCTGAAGTTGTGATTTTTGATGGCTTCTTGGACCTTTCTGAAATTTTAGACATTGCATCCAGAATCCAACTTGAAACTACATAGTTTCACTCTCCAGGCTGTTCAGACCCTGATATCCGCTAATAAAATGTTGTTGTTGATAGGGCACAGGAACCATTCAGAAAGGCATGCCTCATAAGTGCTACCACGGCAAAACGGGACGAGTTTACAACGTCACACAGCATGCTGTTGGCATCATTGTCAACAAGCAGGTCAAGTAAGTACAACACAACAGCTACTACACTTGGTCTGGAATTAACTGTTAATTTTTTGATGTTACCGTTTGAATTTTTCACAGTGCAACACAAATATAATACAAATCATGGTCCAAACTGACAATTTAAAGACACAAGCTGGTGGTGAGAATCAAAAATTTTAATATGAAGCCTTACCATGTGTCCTGACACATGCATGTGTGTGTGTGTAGCAATAAACAAAAAAAGATGAAATCAAGTTTTCCATAAAATTACTCACTGTTAGTATTTCACTTTAGTAGTGGCTCCGAAGGAAGGTGGCACTGAGACTGTTGCTGTAGTAGGATTTATGGGACAGTTGGAAGTTTTAGGGGGTTGTTGCTGGACACTAACAAGATGAGTAACCAAGGGATATTTATCAGGTTAAAAAAAAAAAAAAAAAAGTTAATCACACCCATGACACCATAACAACCCAAGTGCAGAGTACGTCCCTGCCATGTCATCTTACCCCATGTTCACTTTGCCATGCGGACCTCTTTATGTCCTGTGTGGTCATTCATGTGGGGGAGAGAAGTCCTCCTTATGCACCCTGGCCAGACTGTGACGTGTCTCCACCAGATTGTCTATAAGGACACATTTATTTATTAGTTCCTCCTGAATCGAACTCGAATCACTTCACCTGTGAGCTGGTTCTCATTGACTTTCTATGTTTTCTCCCTGCAAGGGGCAAGATCCTGGCCAAGAGGATTAACGTGCGCATCGAGCATGTGAAGCACTCGAAGAGCAGAGAGAGCTTCCTGCAGCGCATCAAGGAGAACGAGAAGAGGAAGCTGGAGGCCAAGGCCAAGAACTCCTGGGTGGAGCTCAAGCGCCAGGTACGTAGCAAGCCAGCACGTTTTCACAGTGGACTTTATAGGAGTCTTGTGCAGCATTATTGCTTACTTTGTATTTTCCTCCAGTCTCCATGAGTGGCTGAGAGAGCTGCTAATTAAAACATCAGTCTTGAATATTTGGATCCAGGATAGATAAACGTTAGGCTTCAGAGCTGCATGTTAATGGATAAAACAATCATGATTTCATTGGAAAAACTGTACTAGTTTGTCAGGGATGGTAATTATTAATGTACAGTATTTACAGAATTGCTAAAGAACGTTGAAAGTACACATTAAAATGTAATAAAGGCTATTAAATACATCCAGTAGTAAAATGGCACAGCTAGCTGTGTGCGTAGACAAAAATATGATTTTAAATGTATAGTGTCAATTAGTTTTATTTTAATTAAAGTATGATTGATCAGCCAGACACTGAAGATTAGAATGGCTAGAAATCCATCCGCATAGTTATTTATATTTTTTAATATACATACTGCAGTGCTACAAAGATTGATTGTAGGTGCTGAGCAGCTTCTCAGATCTCGACCAATTAAGTGCTGGCTTTTTTTTTAACCATCCACCTTGGTTTAGATTTTGCTTAAATATTTCATTATAAATTCATTGATGTCTTGACTGCTTGTTTCTGCACATTTTGTTTATAATGTATGCCTTTCTTCCCCCCCCTTTCCTCTCTGTCTAGCCCGCTGCCCCTCGTCCAGCCCACTTCGTCAGCACCAAGAACAATGCGCCCCAGCTCCTGGAGCCCATCCCCTACGAGTTCATGGCATAAATCTGCTGACCCAATAAAGATCTTTATACACACACACCTGTCTGTTGATCTGTTTTCTGTGATTTTGTGTAACGTCTGTAGTATTCCCTTAGATGTCTGAACAGCTGAGTCCCTGTCTTCAAACGACATGTAAAGGCTTACCTCTGCATAAAGTACTTAAGTTAGCACTTGCACGCACGAGCGCGTGCGCACACATACAAAAAAAAAAAAAAAAAATCCCAACAGAGTTTTGGACTGATGGGATTCCTAGTTTGTGACCTAGTGAGCCAATATCAGAATGTCTTTTTGATAGACTTCAAAGCACTATTGTAAGTCACTCTGGATTAAGGCATCCGCCAAATGCCGTAAATGTAGTAATGTGTGAATTGAAAATTGTTAGTCACCCGCACTGACTTCAGGTACAAACGTAATCTGTTATAACATGAGAATAAGCTACGTGTCTTTTTGTGCACTTTTCTGGCCACAGCCTTCAGCTTCATGAATGTTGTAATCTAAATGGCTCTGCACTTTTTTTGTGCTGGTTTTATTGGACAAGCTTTTTCACGCATGATAATCGTCACTACGTCTTTTAAAGAAAAGTTTACTCGAGTCTTATAAAAAGTTGTTAATGTGATTCCCTCAATAGGAAAACACCTATCAAACAACCTCTGTGAGACACTTTTTTGGCTGAATTTATTCATGTAACATGTTTGATTCTTCTGTGGTCACTCCATATTAAACTAGGAACTTTTCATTTAATTGTTAAATAAAAGTTTGATGGGTTTCTTAAAATCGATGCTCTCACCCGTGAGGATGCTACATATCAAATACTACAACTTAAATTTGGCTGGAGCAGATCCTGCAGGTTGGAGCGTGTATTCTCATATTTCAACCACTGACTAGTTCTCAGCTAACACTAAGGGGCAGTGTTGGCAAACCAAAAGCTTTGCAGTTCTCCAAGTCATAAGCACAGATGGAATTGGGATTGATTGAGGACCTTTGGCAGTAGTGTGTAGTTTTTCCAAGTAGCAAAGTGTACCAAGGAAAACAGCTGGAGCTTTTATTTTATTTATTTATTTTAAGGTGTATTTAATATACCACAATGCTGAATGTGTACTACACCTTTTTCTGATTTCTAATGTTATGTTCCAAAAACTGCTTTGACTCAGGTTAGACTGGTTAACTTTGTTGGCTTAAATATTAGGGTTCACAGTTTTCTTGCTTGCTTCTCTTTTATTTTAGCAATTACTTCAAAAGCGTTAAAAAATGCCCACAGCAAAAGCAGGGTACATCTGTTAATGCTACTGCAACCACCATTTGCCTTCATAAATGCTCACACTTATATCACTTTTATATTCTCCAGCAATTTCTCCAAAATCTATGTATAAAGAAAATGAAAAGAAGAAAATTTAACCAGTATTTTTTTTTGAAAAACCCCATATGTGTGTTGCATACCTCCCAACAAGCATAGCATCTTGTGTGAGCGAAACATAACGGGTGATTAAGTCTTTGGGCAAACTTTAGGACAGTTAAACCAGTCATCAGTATTGATTGGGTAATATTTGGAATATTAAGCTTTTCTGGATATTAAACTAAATTTGACAACTGGAGATTTGGCTATATGGGGGGAACGTCCAGGCCTCATTGTCCTCATAGCTACCCTATATTTGATAAAAGTTTATGGACACCTGACCATCACACCCATATATGGTTCTTCCCCAAACTGTTGCCATAAAGCTGGAACCACACGAAGTCTTGTATAGAAAGTCTTTATTACAATTTCCCTTCAACTGGAACTAAGAGGCCCAAACCTGTTCCAGCGTGACAATGCCCTTGTGCACAAAGCGAGCCCCATGAAGACATGGTGTGTTAAGGTTGGAGAGGAAGAACTCGAGTGTCCCCCATTGAACACCTTTGGGATGAACTGGAACACACACCGACTGCACCCCAGACCTCCTCACCCAACATCAATTCCTGACCTCACTAATGCTCTCATAGCTGAATGATCACAAATCCCCATAGGTATGCTCCAAAATCTAGTGGGAAGCCGTCCCAGAAGAGTGGCGCTTATTATAACACCAAAGGGGGACTAAATCTGGAATGGGATGTTCAACAAACACATATGAGTGTGAAAATATCTTAAGCAGCTATATGACATTAAAAAAAAACCAGAATGTACAGAAACTGATGTTTATTAATGCATTTGTCTGCTTACTGTGTGGATGGACCCCTTCAGGTGCGAACATCTAATGTAGTGTGTGTGTGTGTGTGTGTGTGTGTGTGTGTGTGTGTGTGTGTGTGTGTGTGTGTGTGTGATCAGTGCATACACACGGCCCACCTCTGTCTGTGTTGACGTTCTCTGTGTAACCAGAGTGGCTGAATGGTTGACTGGATATCTGACAAATATGTTATCTCATCCCTGCTCAGTAAATTTACCCAATATTTACTTCAATTAGGGTTTCCTGAGATAGGAGCCACACGTATACATGCGTGTGTGTGTGTGTGTGTGTGTGTGTGAGAGAGAGAGAGAGAGAGAGAGAGAGAGAGAGAGAGAGAGAGTTAATTTATTAATGTTCTCACAGACAGTTTCACTTCTATTTGATGTCATACACATAACACACCATCCTCACTTCCATTAAATTGCTATATTCTATCAGGCTAGATGGTGCTCAACTTTTGTATCTGCTCGACCTCATGAGATATAAACAAATCTGTTCCTCTCATCTGACACAAATAGACTGCATTTGCACCTGTGTTGTTAGTCTTTGCTGGACACACAGGCCGGAGTGCGAGTGTGTGAGTGTGAGTACGGGGACGATAAGTCAAAAGGGTCAGCGTGTTCTGTGAGAATGTACGGGAAAAGGCTGATAACCTCAGTGAATGCTGTGCATATCCGTTGTCCACAGAGGACAGATGATAATGTGTCCTGTGCTATCATGCCGGTGTTGGTACAGCCACATATTTAACCAGCTGAATGCAGGTGACCGGGTCTTGCTGAGCCAAAAGCCAAAGCAATCCATCAGCAAGTGACACGTCGGCCTGTTATTGATAAGTGAAACTGTTAAATGGCAGGTTGTTAGTACTGGGGCTGCATCCCAGATTTGCCTAAATTCATCCTGGATTCAGGGATAAAACCACAACAAATCCTAAACAGTTGAGATTTTAAGGAATATTTCAGCGTTTTTCAACAAAAGATCTATACACCACTCCTGGAGTGCATGTGTTCATCATCACAGACAAGAAGTGCGACACCTTTCCTTCGACTGAGCAAAAAAATGGAAGTCTAAGGGTAGCTATTGAATTTTGTCAATAAATGTTATCAATAAAAATTCTATAATGCAAATTCAAAACTACAACTGTTACACTTTAGCAATAAAACTCTTAGGATGGAAAGAAAATCTTAACAAAATAACATTGGCGCAATACAGTGAAAAGTAGTTCAGTTTAAATGTAACTATAAATGGTAAAAATAGTACGGCAGGTTGCTGATTAATAAATTACAAATTAGAATTGTACACAAATTGCTGTGATATATGAGGAAACAGCACTTCGGGATATGCTGTTATTGGAAAATAATCAACTTTGCAGAAGCTTATTTAACCCCAAATATGATTATTTTCCTGTAACAGCACACCCCTTAACACCTTATTACTCAACTATTTTAGGCATAACATACACCACAAGTTCTAATCATCTCACAACATCTTGTGCATTTTGTGAAAATAATTATGAGGGAGCCATGGGTGCTTTATAGTGAGTCCAAAAGACATTCTGGACGTTTGGTGTCGTTCATGGCAGGCTGAGTGGAAGCACCATGAATTTTCATATGGTTCCATGTATAGCCAATGATTTCCCATGAACACGCCACAGCACCAGTGGGAGATCATGAGTTCCCACTGTGACCCCTGACCTTCTACTGATAACCCATGGATTCTACTGGGAATCTCATCATTCGGCTCTGTTTAGTTTGTATGTGAACTGCTACCTCAACTTGTACTGTTGTACTACTAATTAATAATAACCATAATAAGTGTTAGTGTTGAGTAGGTTAAGATGGTGTGGTGGTAGAAACGATATATTTTCTCTTTCTATCTTTTTCAGGTTAAATGAATTGTATTTCATTCTCATATATTCTAATATATTATCGTTTCTATAGTAACCGCCCGTCCATAGGAACTTGTATGACGGACAACGTACTATATAACATACTATATAATCTAAGACTAACGTTAAAACGTTACATGCTGTTATTTTAAGAAGAATGTATAATCATTGATATGGTGAAGTTTTATGTCATATTTATGGAAGGAGTCTCCAGTGTTAGCAGTCAGTATGTGAAAGTCTTCAGGATTTTGTACTTTCAAAAAAAGCTGGGTTTTTTTTTGTCTTATTAATTTCAAAGGAAAATAAAGGAACACTTGTGAGGAAACGAGTTATTGTGTTAGCAGTGATAACAGGAACTAAACTGTCACACAGACGTTCCACAATGTTACATGCAAATAAAACTGGTTAAAAAGCACGAGGTGTCATTTGTTAATAAAGTAAATTGTAATCGCTGGCAAATCGCTGTGGTATAAGAGCAGTGAAACTTTTTATACATAGCGTTTATAAGAAAAAAAATCCATTTCGGGGTCATAATAGTGACGCTGCATCACACCACATCGCCCTTGATTAGTTTCCTGTAACAGCACGCCCCCAGGTGTTTTATTTCTTATATATTATTGCAGTCCAGCTATGAACTGCAACACTCCGATTGTACAGATTGTGTAACATGGAACACAACATTTAGCGTATGGCACGTGACTCAGTTCTCCCAGCAGTGCCAGAGGAGCCGAGAGGCGCTGACTCATAAGCAGTTACTGATTGAATAAAGCAAGAGTAAATAGACTCAAGGGAAGAGGAGAGGCAGAGGGGGGGAGACGTGGGGTTGTGCTGGGGAGTGGATGAAAGCAGTCATGGAGTACGAGCTCCTTAATCATGCCTGCTTGACACTCACAGATTGAGGCCGTCAAGCAGCGAGGCAGCCATATCAACCTTGCGTTACATATTAACCACGGCGACAAGCAAACACGCAAGATTAGGTGATAGGAAGACGAGACATCATGCTGTCTTGTCTTCATCATTCCTATTTCGTATACGGTCCCTCACTAGCGTCTGTCTCTATGCTTCTATCCCCTTGTGTGATGACAGAATGTACAACAAGCCAAGGGCTGATCTGAAGGTTTGACCGAGTGCCTAGCTGTTTTGAAACAAACACTATGAATTAAACTCCAGCACTGGCCAGGAGCCAGTGTTTGTCTTTTTTTTTTTTTTTTGCTTGTTGCTGGTTATCAGTGCAGAGCCATGGTCATTCAGATACAGAGACAGTTTTATTGATCCTGTCCACAGAAGGATTGGGACACTGCAGGACCGGATGGGCAAGAGGACAAGGAAGGACGGGGATTAGATAGCAGGAAGGTTGACTACAATGTTACTGTATAGTTTGCAAGTTGAATACACACGACTATAGCTGGAACACATGGAAATGGAAGGCGTCTAGGTTTCATCAGTGGGTGGATATTTTACCAGAGCTGGAGAAACTAATTTGAAAATGTCAAGCTACAAGCTAAAATTGCTAAGCTACAGCCAAACTACACTTTTGATAAAGCAGCTAGCTACAGTACAAGTTACAAAGAAAAGCTAACTAACTACTCTGAACTGAGGAAAATCGATTGTGGTATTTTGATTTTATTGTGCAGCTAAACTATTGTACAAAATAAATTTCACAGGGCTCACATTACGTTCATTTCTGGAAATATCAAGCTAGCTAGATTTGTCATGCTACACTGCTACTTGGTGAAAATCATAGCTCAGCTACTGCCACACTTCTAAAAAATTATATACTTCTAATTGAATCGCTACCTTAAGCTAGCTACTTCCCAACACTGTATTTTACAACATAATTACATCATCTCCACATCTCCACAGAGTATTGTTTAAATGACACCTCAGTGTTGATTGTAAGAAAATCTGAAAAAAATTGTCCATAAAACACAACACCAAAATACACACATTTCCTTATAGAAACAAATACACACAGTACAAAGCTCACAACTACTAAACCTAAAGCTTGATTCTTCCTGAAGTTTCTGTTATAACTATTTTTGACTTTATACTCAGCCTTCTTCAAATCAAATCTGCAGACTGAAAGGCTCATACTAAAACTAATGTTCCAGTGATTTTCCTCAAATGATTACTGAATTTCTTCCAGCATCCACGTGGGTTTCCTCAGGGTTCTCTGGTTTCCTCCCACCCTCCAAAATCATTCCAGTATGTGGACTGGCTCCATTTGCCCCTAGATGTAAATAAGTGTGTGTGTGTGTGTGTGTTATTCTGGGATGGACTGATGTCCTGTCCAGGGTGTATTCCCGCCTTGCACCTAGTGATCCCAGGATAGGCTTTGTAAAATAGAGGTACCTTATTTTCTAGTTTTCCATTCTAATCCCATTAGGGGATGCAAGCTTTTATACTTAACTGTATATATAACTATATATAATTAACTTACATACTTAACTGTATATCTAACTGTATATAATTATCTTATATACTTAACTGTATAGCAGCTCATCAGGTGGAAGATGTTGCCAAATCATCATCTGCTCCAACTGACTTTCGTATATTTCCAAACTGGGGCATCTTTACTTTTGCGATGTATAACAGAGCTATTTAAGTTTATTATATCCACACTATTAAGTTATATTCACTATCCACACTATCAACCTGATATTTAAGTTGATGATCTATGATGATTATCTATGTTTATATATTAAGGCATGGGTGAACAGGGTGCATTCGCTATTTCATTATTTCAATATCAGTTTATCTGCATTATTTACACACTTTATTATCATTGCTATCATTATAACCATCAGCTGAGGAGTTGACACGGGTTGAGGGACATCGAAAGATATGATGAGTCACCACTGAGATATAAAGCTGATAAACAGGGCTGCTTTGGGACTTTACAATGGAAAAAAATGGCACACAGCTGCTGTAAATCAGACATATCAGTACGCTTTACCAGTCATCGATAAACCATGATTGTGCATCATAAACTCTGTGTATATATGTGTGTGGGTGTTGTGTATTATTAGTCGATCATGAATGACAGTCCTTCAGACACAGACAGACGCATTCCAGGAGCCAGTTTTGACAGTTTAATACCCTCCATCAATCTTTGTCGGACTATGCCAAAGACCTTCATCCCCAATCTCATGGTTTTACAGGCCAGCAGATATAACACTGGGCTAAATCTGACAGTTTCACTCAGTAAAGGAGCCTAAAATGTTATATTTATGTCCACATTATACATTTTCACATTAATTTCACATAATGTATTCATTCCATTTTCCAGTAATAAGTTAATTTTACTTGTTTTCTCATTATCTTAAGTTATTTACGTCATTATCGAGGGATAACAAATGTTATCTCTTATTACTGAGAAAACTGAGCAATTAAATTTTTTTAAGATTTTGAGATAATGCCACTTTTTCCCCCTGTTATAATGTTAGTTGTTTTGCCAAGATAAAGAATTCAGGGGCATGTTGAGATTTATGGCATAATAATAATAATTCGATTATGGGTCAATTTTACATACACAAATGTATCTTTGTCAAATTTGCTCCAAGATTTGTGGCATTTAAATATGACTTGAAATTTTTCTTTCAATCCGTAAACAAATGAAAAAGACGAGTGCCTTAAGACTCTGAATGACTTGAATATACCTTGATTAACTCCCATTAAGGTCAATTTATTTTTTATTATCGTTTCCTTTTTATATATTTGTATATATTCAGGTATTTATTATGTGTATTGTTTTTTTCTCCTTGTTAAAGTATGCTGCTTGGATTTACCGTTGGTGTGCTAACAGTGATAGCACCTTTCTATTTAAAAAAAAAAAAGCCATTTGACCGTTTTATACGTCTCGCGAGGAAGTAATGTCACGTGACACGCACGGGTCTGCTTATGCTAATTAGGAATGAGCCATTATTCGTTGCGGTTATCTAGTGAGATTCGTCTAAATGTTTTCTCCCTCTCTCTCTCTCTCTCTTTTTCTTTTTTCTTTCCTATACTGAATTGACTTTGAGTGAGCGGTTATTGTACTACATTTTCATGTCTACATGTTCAGACATTTCCTCGTTGTGCCTGTGCTAAATGCGGTTGTGTCCTCACCGTGTGATAATGGTACAGTCCATGGTTAATAAAAAAGAAGCGAAAAATGAAGCTTCTGGTCGTTCGGCAAAAGGTGAACCTACGTGCCTTCGACAGAAAGAAAAAAAAGAACGAAAAAATAAATAAATAACGTGAATTCATTGTGAATAAAATGGGAGAACGTTTCAAAGATCCGACTAAGAGCTTCTTGTGCTCCTTCGCCAACTGTAAGGCTTCATTTTCCAAGTCATGGAAGCTGGAAGCTCATTACTGCAAACACACTGGGCTGGTAAGAGACAACAGGAAGTAAAGAACATTTCTGTGACCCTTTCAGTTTAAATCTCTGATACCTTTATCTCCTCCATTAGAGACCTTTCGCATGTGATAACTGTGATAAAAGTTTTTGCACCCGCTACCAGCTCACCAGGCACAATCTGAGCCACAGTGGGAAGAAGCCATACCAGTGAGTCCTCATGTACACATCCTCTTTCTCCAGCATTATCATTCCCTTCTGATAAGCTTAATTAACTGTGTTCACGCAAATAATCTGCAGGTGTATAGTGGATGGATGTTCAGAGGGCTTTACCAGTACTGCAGGGTTAAAGAACCATGTTGAACGTGTGCATCAGCACAAGGAGAAGCACTATGTGGTGAGTATGAAGAGAAACACGCACCATTGGTCATGCATGCAACCATAAAATCATCCGAGACCCAGTGTTAGATTATAGTCTCTTGATTTAGTCATAGGGTGCTTCTCCTTTCTTAAATTGCCTTTCCTTGTCCCCTTGAAGTGAGAAGGGGAAGCAAGGAAAGAAAACAAAGATTTGTAGGAATCAAGAACACCACTAAAGCTTCACTTTAATGTAACTTAATTGTGTTCGCTTATTGATGGCGTGTTGTGTAGTTGTATTAGGCCACAGATTCCCAGCCCTGGTCCTGGAGAACATTCTGTCCTGCAAATTTTAGTCACCTGATTGAACTAATCATCTAATTAACAGCCCTTCCTGGGTTGAAGTGGGTATGTTTGAGCAAGAAGAAGCACTAAAATGTGCACTCGTGGTTAATTTTAGTCCCTTTTCTTCTGACAACTTGCATATAGTTTTTATTTAGTGTTTATATAGTTTTGCATGGTTCTCAAACCATTTCAAACATGGTGTGTGCAGATGGAACCAGCATACAATCCAAAAATTAGCAGTTGGTCTTTTTCCCCTCCTTAAATGCAGTACAGATTAACACTTTGTGAACCTGTGGAAAGTTTAATTTGTTGCTAATGCCCTTATGACATGTCAACAACCGGTTGCAAAAAAACCCCCACAACTTTTGTAATGTTGTGGAGTTTTTTGTTTCCAATCCTTAAGTGTTTTAGTAACCTTAAGGTCAACACCATGTGAAATGCTTTCCTTTAGATTATAATGTTTGCCATTTTTCGTTTGTTTTCAGTGTGACTATGAGGGTTGTCTGAAAGAATTTCATAAGCATAACCAGCTGAAGTCTCACAAATGTGAGCACATGAACCAATTACCATTCGAGTAAGTAAGAACCGACTGTGCCTTCGTTATCTCGTCTTCTCAGCTGTGTCTGATTTGCTCAATTGAACTTTTACAGATGTCAGTATGAGGGCTGTGGGAAGAAGTACGCTACCTCAAAAAAGCTGCAAAAACATGAGAAAGTGCATGATGGTAATGGATTAAAAAAATTTTTTTTTTTACAAAGGCCCTTGTCTGTATATTCACCCTCACGTCACTTTATACTGATGTTGAACTCGTAGGTTATCCGTGTGCTGAAGAGGGCTGTGCCTACCAGGGAAGGACATGGACAGAGTATCAGGCACACAGGAAAGCGGAGCACAGAGGTAACCTGCTCCATCTGAGGGTTTGTGTCGTGATCTTGTGCTTTGAGTTGTAATCTCTGCTTCTCTGTGCAGAGGCTCTGCAGTGTGACAGCTGTGCGAAGGTTTTCCATAAAGCCTGGTTTCTAAAGAAGCACAAACTCTTCGTCCACTTGGGCGAACGCCGTGTGTTTAAGTGCACTAAGGAGGGCTGTCCAAAAACCTACACCACACGTTTCAACCTCCAGAATCACATTCTTTCCTTCCACGAGGGCAAGCGCTCCTTCATTTGCTCTCACGATGGTTGTGGGAAAGCTTTCGCCATGGAGGTGAGAAACTGCTCGAAAAGTGACCAAGGAGAGATGACTAATCATTTATGCTTTGATTAAAAAGGGTATTTCCTTTGCATTTACAGGAAAGTCTGAAGCGACATGCTGTAGTCCATGACCCTCAGAAGAAAAAGCTGCAGGTAAACCTCAGTGACACCTCAGGGATTTAAGGAATACTTCTGTTTTTTTCCCTCCTAATCTGTCTATTGCATGTCTGATGATTTTACCATGTACAAGAATCTGGCCATGTTTCCCTTCACTTGGAGTAGAAGTCTAAGGGCCCTTGTTAATCATAAAACAAGTGTGTGCTGTTTGTAGGAAAAAATAATCCACAACTATCCAATGTGCCATTGTAGGATAACCATCACAATAGAGTACTATGAAGGGCAAAATGAACATGTAAGGAGTAAGATGTGCAAATATTCGAATGTACAAATCTTCCAAAATAACTCTTGTGTAGAGTAAAGAAGTATTTGGTAATTTTCACATTGAGTTAATAATAAATATAAATGCAAAATGTACTTGATGGATTTTATTTTTTTTCCCCTTCTGTCCACAGAAGAAGACCAAACGTGGAGGGAAGAAGCTTAAACCAAAGGCGACCGTGTCTAATGCCTCTGAACTGTCTGCACAGCTGCAAAATCTCTCTCTAAACAAGTCCACGTGAGGAATTCCTACTCGACTTTAAATTCACTATCCAGCATAATTTCATTTAAAAGCACTACTAAATAAACTCTCACTTCTCTGCACCTCTGGTTTTGTGTTGAATTGAATGTTCAGGATTTGGATGCTGAAATGTGCCATCATTATATGCACATGTGTATGGGGCTGTCGCATTAATTACGCTCTGACCCGTCCTATGCATGCTGCATGGCCACGTACTGGCTATGCATCTGATCTAGGAACAAGTGTGGTTCAGTTCTGGGTTTGTGTCCACACTGACCTGAAAAATCTGACCTGATATTCAAGGCTTGGAAAATGGGATTAGTGTCACTTCATTCTAGTAATGTGAAGAGCTTTCTCTTAAAACACTGATCTGCTAACAGCTCATGAATTCTCCTTTCAAGGACTCCCTAAGAGGAAAGCTGGGCTGACTCTATTGTTATAGATGAAGTGTTTCACAAATGAATATTGACTGTGATTGGCTGATGTGATGAACTCCAAAAGGAAATTTCAGTGCACTGATTAGGATTTTACATAAAATGAGGTTTTGGTCATTTTTAATAAATGAAAGCAATCATGTAATATACTTTACTATATACTTTGTCAGTGTTTTTATTTTAATGTACATTTAGATTAACGATGTAGCAGATTAGAGTCCATGCTTCTGCGTTTTAAGGAAGCCAATTTTGATGTCAGAATTTAGATATTCATTGTATTGTATGGATTATTTTCATTTCTTTATTTTGATCTCCTGCATTGGATGACGCAGCCCTCTAAATCACCCAGTCTCATCAGAGTCGATAGTCAGAAATTGATTTTTAGAACTTTTTTTTTTTTCTCTCCTCCACTCTTCTAGGGAATGTGTCTAGAGAACTGTATTTTACCCAACAAATTTTAGGTATAAATTGTGCCTGGAGGTGGGACCATTTTGAGATCCACTCATCTAGGGATGGAGGATGGTCATACCTTTAGCTTGCCCTCACACCTGCTAAATTTATACTAAAGAATAAATCTTGTAGCATAAAACGTAAAGTTTGTTTTTTGGAGTTTTTGCTTGTGTTAATTCTTCAATTTTGGAATTGTGCTTAGTAAACTTTTTTTAAAAAAAAAAAAAGGTTAATTTGTTGCTGTTTTGTGTAGCAAAGCTCAGGGCTGATGATCTCAGTAAAAACCAGGTCAGATGTGCACTCGGTCAAACGTGACTCATGTAGGCTTACATAAATCAACCCAACTCTTTAAGCCGTGGCCACACGCCTACACTGCAAACACTGAGCTTTATCACACGCGTATCTGTGGGAAAGATTTATTTATTAAACACCTGTACACATACACATATTCAAACATCCTCACTCGTATTCTCACACACACACANCACACACACACATACACACAAAGATAGAGATAACATCTATATATAAAACCCCTGGCAGGGTGGAGTCATGAGAAGGCCTTAAGGCTGCGTTCCAGAGGGGCGGGGCCTCCCTCGTGGGCATGGCAGGGTTCTCTAAGGCCAGGTTTTATTCAGCATCGAGTGAAGCGTTCAAGTTGTTGAGACTCACACTGACACTATGGCATCCGTGGCAGAGCAGAAGGGACACAGGAATGATAAAACACTTGGATGCGAGGACGGAGAGACTACGCCAGGCTACCAGGCCAGGAGATGACGGTGAGCGCCACCCGACTGCGCTGCTCCTTCAGCATGGGCACGAGGGCCGAGTGACTCATGCCTGCTGTGGGAAGTCCGTTCACTGCCACGATCATGTCACCACACCTGAGGACAGAGACAGGAATATGATCCACCGTTATGCTACGATCAGAGCACTCAAAAAATGTGATATTCAAACGTTTAACTTGATGCAATTGTTTTTCTGAATAAGTGCAGATGCGAGAGCAAGTGGTCAGACACAAACAAAGCAGTGTGTGATGAATTTGCAAATATTCATTCATTCATCCATAGCAACGGCCTGGAATGTTTTCCAGCGTGTCCACAAGCATAAGTAATAAAATAAAAAGATTTAGGCCACACCTGCTTCAGGTTTAAATACAGATACTATTACAGATATCTATAATTACAGAATATTTGGAGGACTAAACATTTACAGATACAAATTTAGACTTTTCTCAGTACTTTTGTAAAAAAGAAAAAAAGAAAAAATTGAGCTGGGAAATATAGGAGCTCAGCTTGTGATCTCATGAAACAGTTTGCTCAAACCTACCAATGCAAATTAACACACAGACCCTGCATGCTAATCGAGCTAGCTAGCTAATTTAGCTCATGTTTGTGAGGCACAGAATGTTAATAATTGTGTTATATTTTTACAGATTTGGCAAGTGTTTAAAAAAAATCACAGGGAATATGACGATGCTAATCAAGACTATCGTTCTGAAATCTCACTTCTGTAAAAAAAAAAAAAAAAAAAAAGCTAGTTTTCATGAGTAATTAACTTTATTAGTTATTTAGGCATTATTAAAACAAAGGAAATTGCATTAAATAAAGTATTATTACTTGGTAATATTTAATATTTAAATGTTGAGAACGTAGTATGTTGAATGTTGGACTCACTTCAGACGGCCGTCGTAATAGGCAGGAGTTCCTAACACAATGGTCTTGATGAAGAACGCCTGGTTGATGTGGTTGTCCTCGTAACCTCCGACAATGCTGAAGCCCCAGCTGCCAGGGTGACTCCGGCGCAGGACAATCTCATGGCTACTGTTCAGGTAGCTGAAAAAACAAAGAGTAAATAATGGACATCATGCTGAGTGTAAAATACATTCAAACTCCATATGGGTGACGCATAGGCTAATGATGCTGCCTCACAGTAACTGCGGTTTGATCCTGCGCTCAGGTCACTATCTATATGTTCTCCCTGTGTCTCCATGGGCTTCCTCCATTTTCCAATTTCGTCTCGTGCAGGAAGGTGGATTGGCTGTGCTAAGGTGTGAATGTGTGTGCGCATGGTGCAGGGGAGAAGGGGAAAGGTTTCACTGCAGTTGCTATTTCAACTCACAAACAGTAGGCCTTTTCTTGATTCTGGCAACGTAAAGCGATAGTTTATTTTTGGGATGCAACATGATTTTGGGATCTGGTGCTCTTTGACAGGGCAGGGATCCTGCCAGGTGAAGATATATGAGCCAATGACAAGATAAGATTTTGGGATTTTGAAAGTCATTTAATATCCCCTGGGCAATTTCAGGAAACATTTCAGAAGGAAGGAATCGGGCAGGAAGAAGATAAAAAGCAGAGATGAAAGTCAGGTTCACAGATGGTCAAAGAAGAAGGGACAGCTGCGGACTGCAAAAAGGAGGGGGGGGAGTGAAGGAAGATTGGATGGAGGTGATTTGGCACAACAACACGAGAAAGGAAGGAGACAGACAGGTGCAGAGGAGAGGGGGATTGCGGAAGAGAAGCACAGTGAATGAGAGACGGAGGAGACTGAAAGCCCTCTGTGTCCCAGCCTCATAGGGAGAGATTGTGATTTTACAACATGGCACTTTCAGTTGATGAACCAACCGCACACACACTGACACATAATCCCTTGGCCTAAATCTCAAAAATGGCACTTGCATTTCTCGAGTCCTCTTAATCAAAATAGCTCCACTTCCTCGACTCGTCTCATCTCTGTACTGTCCTTTGTGCCTGATGACACTCGTTTAAGGACACAAGGAATAAGGAGGTGAACTTAACACCCGGCACACTCATGGCTCTCTGCCACGCCACTCTCCCTGGTGTCATTTTATTTGGATCGCTGCTCACCGAGGCCAGGTAGCTATTTTTAAAGCATCCCAGTAGAACAATTGTTACTGGCCCAAAAATAGAAACGTTTTGAAAAAGCACATCCTGTTAAAGAGCAGTCATGGATCTGTGTCTTCAGTGCTTTGGGGACCAGATAAGCTAAAAGCAGCACTGTTCATCTTCCTCATTCCTTTAACAGCTCCCATGAGACTTCACATCGCATTCCTTCATTAAGCCAACAGGAACTGAAGCCTCACCTGGGCAGGCCGAGCCACATGACCCAGGACGGTGACCAGCTGGCGTCGTAGTCGCTCTCGTGGTGAGGCAGGAGGCCCTCGTCCTGTCCCGGCTCGTCCACCATGCTCACCTCCAGCGCCCTCAGCTGCACAGAACACGAGGCGGCGCTGGATTTCAGCGTGCCCACCGCGTCACTGTGGCTCAGGGATGTCAACAGGACTGGCAACTACGAGTCGTCGTGCAGAGGACTCGTGTGTCACTTCACTTCCAATTACTCGGCTCAAATTTCTGGCGCACAGCAGAGAGGGACCTTCCCACGGAACACATTATCATCACGACCTCACTACTTAATCATAGTGTTAGGTGCTATTTTAT
Source organism: Pangasius macronema (assembly GCA_037577455.1). Lineage (NCBI taxonomy): Eukaryota > Metazoa > Chordata > Actinopteri > Siluriformes > Pangasiidae > Pangasius > Pangasius macronema. The sequence continues at coordinate 15,733,396 of CM074966.1, read as the reverse complement.
TATTATCTACAAGTATATTTTAAACATTTCTACTTTACTTACAGTCAGTTACAAAATTATTGGCGCCCCTCAAAATTAGGGAGAAAAAATGACTGTACAAAATAAATTTCACCCACAAATTGTATAAACTGCTTCTTTAAATGATTCTCATGAGAGCCTTTTCTAAAATAATAGTATTTTTTTCCCTCAAAAATATAATAATTCTAGATTTGACAATATTTATTTTAATATGGGTATTATATGTATTTTTATTATTTTGTTTATTTGTTCATACTTTCAGTCCTGCTTCAAGCATTTGATAATTTTAAATGTATAAAATGTGATTTATTATTATTATTATTATTATTATTATTTTATGTGTAGTCCGTACTGTTTTGAGATCTGTTAAATTTTTTACAATTATTTTATAATTTTTTATTATTTTATTATTATTATTTTTTTTTTCCAAAAAAACTGCAATTCACAATATTTCCATGGACTGCTACGGGCTGCTGTATTTAATGACATTCATGCGACCTTAGAAGTTTAGTTGCTGTCTAAGGTGTTGTAAAACTGGAAAAAGACCGAAAGAGCAGACAGCCAGAGAAGATGGTCGTGTAACTGACCCCGTTTGATTCGCCCATCCCGTGACAAGCAGCCATGCGGTTGGACGCTCGTGACGAAGATGGGCAGCTCGCCACTCTTACTGCCCCGCCCCCCAGCCACGGTCATTCCCAGTGACTCGTGCGGCTCCTTCTTCACAGTGATGTGTTTTTCCTTGCAGGTGACACACTGCGAGAGGTCCTAGCACAAAAATACAAAAACATGTAAAGAGAAAATCTTTCTCAGAGAGGAAGAATGAATTACAAAAATACTAAACATGGCCTAAGAACATGTCACCTTTACCAGTGGAAGTTTATATAATACGCAGAAATATCCATGGTTATGCTATTAGCTCTGCCCTTCTGCTCTACAAAAAATGCAAAAGAGTACACTGGGGCTGTGCAACTCTGTGTTTGACCTCAGACTGACTCCAACTAAAGAATAAAACACTTCTTATCCCAAAGTAGTGCGATGAAGCAGAGTCACAGTTACCACCCTGAAGTTGCATGTTCCTTTTAAAACCAGAAAACACTTTCATAGAGGACAACATGGAATGCCTATTCATCAAACTGAGCTTGTCCATCTGACTATTATTTTTAATAAGCCGGATTAAGATGTTACTCCTGCCATCTCTGGAGTCCCAGTACTGCTCCGTCTACGCCATCAATCACATCATCCTAGTTAGGTTAGTAATTAATGATGGCTCCTGTTTCACCTTCGTTTTGTTCTCGACGACGACATTCTCTCTCTCGACTAACTGTCTAACACTGTCTAACACTGGAATATGAAACACACGCACACACACACGCACACACACACAGACTCACCCTGTATGTGGAAGAGCGGCCGAGCTGCAGGTTGGGTGTGGGATTTGGCACAGCCGTGTGGTGCACCGGAGGCAGGAATTGTTCATGGCACCAGCTATCGCGGACTGAGCTCGAGCCCGTGTGTACAGCCATGGTCTGCTTGCCAGGCCTGCTGATCAGCAGATTCACTCTTTCTCCACTGGCCTGAAGTGTTGCAGTAACCACAACGACATCATCATTGTCCAATGCTATTTAATGCTTTAAACTTTAATGCCAAACCACTGACGTGCTGGCTTCTGCCAAGTGTAACCTCACTGACTTCCGCTGCTGACCCTTTGTGCTCGGGAAGGTATTTAGTCATGCTTAAGCAAGATCCAATGAGAACTGAGTTATTCAAAGATCTTTTTTTTTTAATCCCATTTCAAACCCACTAGCTAGGTCTCCCCTATCATGTGATCGTGAAGGCTAGCGAGTGCTTCCTCCAAGACACTTTTTCCCCCCAATAAAAAATGGCAGATGAGCCAATCGACGTCTAAGTGTGGAATGATGGACGTTTGTGAAGGTGTTTCAAAATCTCTGATAGTAACTGACACTCTCTGGAAGCTCCGCCCCCTTCCCCCATCTCACGTTAGCATTTTACTATTCAGGATGTGGAGAATATTTTGAGTTCTAATTACACTTTATCTTTAGACAATCACGTATTGTTAAATGTTTATGAAAATTATCATTACTATTAATGTTTGCGTCGCACATTCAACAGATTTGAGGTGAAATCTTCGGTCGGTCTACGTTCTCTTCTGGATTTGTAAAAGCTACTGCATTTTGGCGTGCACATTTGTATAAAATGTGACGTCACACTCTGTCGAGTTAGCACTTTTAAAACAATTGTGCATGTGTTTTTTTTTTTTGTTTAATTGCCACATCAGCAGCTTCATAAATGACCTTGCTTCATATCTACAGCTTTTCTGTTATGTCCTGTGAGATCCCAGTCCGATACATACATCTACACTGAATATTTCGAAAGGAAAAATCTCAGTGGTATTTATTTCTGGCCAGCGCTTGTATATATACAGTATATTACTTGGAACTTTTCCTAAAAGGGAAACCCTCGCAACATCCTAAGAAGTATCTTCAAGAAAGTCTCGCACGAGAGACCTTTAAAGAAAAGATTTTTAATTGTAAGATTGGAGCTTATTCACATTCATCTCTCCTTCTCTCTCTACCTGTATAATCTGTGCAGCCTGCTCAGGTGTGCCATGCCTCAGGTCATGCTCGTTCACCGCCAGCACTCTGTCGTTGCTGTGCAGGCGTCCGTCCTTGGCGGCCAACCCCCCCTCCAGAAGTTCCAGCACGAACACGCCGGGCTCGTCTGTGCGCCGCACCAGCTTGATGCCCAGCTGCTCACTAGAGTCCCGCTTGTGCAGGGTGATGCGCAGGCTACCTGGGCTGCCTTCTGGCACCGCGGGGGCAGGAACGGCGGGCACAGGGGGTGGCCGGACGCTGCAGCGGCGCTCTCTGAGCACGGTCAGCTGTAAGGTGGTACACGGGCGAGCTAGTGTGGAACGGGCGAAGTTATGTGGCGTGTTACTGATGTCTACATTGTTCACCTGGAGGAAGAGGAGTGAAGGACAGAAGGAGAGATGTAATGCCTGAAAAGAAGCTTTGTAACAATATCGACTGAATAGTAATTGACTATCAAATGCAAAAGGAATATTGATGAAATTTACATTCATGAGAATGCATAAACACACACCGCTGTTAGTACATGCAAATTCATCGATTGAGTGCTCGAAGAACCGTTGTTCTGTCAAGTACACTGGTGAGTCAGTAACTAAGACATTCTGCTGACGAATGTCTATTCCTGGAGGAATAGGAGCAGTTCGTAATATTTAGAGCCTTCTGAAAGAGCCGTATAATGAAAACACTGAAAGGCTTCTTTTTTCCTTTTTCCTATGTTGAAACTATTATATGAATACCTCATGACTTGCTTTTTATGGAAAAGAGGAAGAGCTGAGCTTGACCGGCTGGGTGCAAAGCTCATTTCTGCGCCGGATCCTTTAAACTGTAATATTTTGAATCATAGTTTTAAAAAATTATGTCATTATACGGGTCTAGAAACATTTGAAACATCACTAACTGCACCTTTAAGCCTATTACCTGTAGTATTTGGTCACCAGCCAGCAGCCTCCCATCTCGAGCAATGACACCATCACGATACACCTCCTGGATTACAATGTTTATAAGAGGCGTCTCATTGCCGCCAACTATGCTTATACCCAACTCCACATAAGGGTTTGAGCGATGAATCTCAATGGTGGTGATCTCGCCTTCAGGCAAAGATGGCAGCTTTACACAACCTGGCAGGTGGAAACAGTACATCCATCACTGACTCTGGTGTATAGATAAGTGCATTCATTCATCTTCATTAACCGCTTTATCCTGGTCAGGGTTGTGGTGGATCCGGAGCCTATCCCGGGAACACTGGGTTTGAGGTGGGAAATGGGATGCCAGTTCATTGCACAGCACCATGAACATACACACAATTACACACCTAGGGGTATTTTAGCGTCACCAATCCAGAGGTATGTTTCAACAGAGATGCAGCATGGAAATAAAAAAAAAGTGGTGAATATAGGCATACCCTCTTCTGCTGATAAGGGCAGAGACTCGACAAAGTCCCACCCTGATGACGCGGAGCTGCCGGTACGGAGAAGGTGGATGCAGGGGTTACTGAGGGGACGCTTTACACGTGGAGGGACACGCTCCAAACCTTGGACACCTAAAGTTTGTTCGGAGTCCAGTTAGGTAAGGGGTATGCTGCTTCTGGTGGAAAACACAAAATTGTAGAGCCATGACTCAGTGTGTATTAGCCTAAAATGACCATGTGGGACAATAAGGAACTGAATTAAACGTAAAAGACACGTTTTCATGTCCCATGCAATCACACTGATACGCTTTTTCCACCCTTTCAATCAGCTAACTCAGGGTTTCCAATTTTATTTTGTAGCCAGTGACCCCTTTACCTGTAAAATAAATACTATACACCGCTTTAGTACAGATTTATTTTCTGAACATAATCCAACTATTCAAACATTAACCTCATTAATAAAATGTGCATATAAAAATGACTTTCTGGCTATTTTTTGGCACAACAGAGCTTTTTAGGCCTGAACTTTCCACTGAGAGAACACACTACTTGTTTTTGAGGTTTGGACTAAACCTATTTAATTAAATAATAACTAATAACCACAAGACCTCACTAACAAATGTAATAACTTTCATAACGGTAGGTTGTAATTTCCTATGGTCAGTAAGATTTCTGACAGGAAAGTTCAGAACAGAGGACTTTCTCTGCAACACAACAAGCTGTGTGTGTGTGTGTGTGTGTGTGTGTGTGTGTGTGTGTGTGTGAGAGAGAGAGAGAGAGAGAGAGAGAGAATAGAGAGGCTCATGACTGAATGACTGTTTACAGCTGCTATCACATAATTATGAACAGGTATTTGTTTCATGGACATTCCCTACTATTAAATGTAACTAAAAACGGTTAAAAAGTATTACACTTTGTTTCAGGAACAAATTTAAAATTGTAATCACTGGCACCTTATCACAGTATAAGAGGAATAAAACGCAGTATGTACCTTGCTTGTATTGCTCTTATTGCCATTCCCATTCTGAATATGTCTAGTTTTGGTTATTTCTTCCTAACTTCTGATTTAATGGTGGGTTTAAATTGACCTGAGCGACTAAATGAACCCTCTGATGGTGCTAGGCTCAAACCACTGGTGGAAAAGTGCAGATCAGGCATCAACACATTGTTAAAAAAAGGCTTTGATGTAACTCACTGTCCTCCTCGGTGCTCTCCTCAAAGGCAGGGTTGTCGACGCCTCGCTCTTCCGTCCACACGGGCACGCTGCTGCCACTGCTGCAGGCGAACCTCGGTCGTCCCCCACCGCTGCACGAGAGGGAGTCGAGCCAGACACCTCTAGACCTCCGCAGGCAGTGGTACCATTTGTCCTCACATCCCTTAACCTGGCTGCCCTCCAGGACCGTTCTTTGACCCTGTGTCCCAGGACACCTGCACACACACACACACACACACACACACACACACACACACACACACACACACACACAAAATATTATTCAGTATAGACCAAATGCTGATGTTGATCCCAAGAATCAATATTTACCATTATTTGATTAAAACTGAGGATGTACATTACATTTAATTCGCTAACTCTATACAGTCTTGTCATCATTTAATTAATTAACCTTTCAAGGTACAAAGAACCTAAAAAGTATAAGATGCTAATAACCATAATGTTTTACCCAGTGATAAGCACAAGCCGAGTTCATATCTCTCACAAAGGCTAGAACAAAGTCCAGAGTTTAAAGGTAACCCAGTAGTTACATTCGATGATTTATCATGCTTAACACCACACCATATTGTTTTGTGTATTAAATAATTAGTGCCTTGGTATAGCAGTTCCATTAGACAGCAGGAAAACAGCAGAGCACCTGCATTTGTATCCAACTCGAGAACTCTTAAATATTTAAAATATTATAAGTCCTGCCGGCTTTTTCTCTCTCTACATAGTGTAGGATCGGTCTGCATTTGCATATTGGAATATGATCGGTGCTTACATTTAATGATGCAATAACACGCGTTCAACACGTCTCAAATTTTCCAATGATGAAAATCTGTGAAATATAATCTTTCCATTGGGTACCGGGTCTCCCTCAATGTCTCCGTCCGTTGGGACATATCTGATACAGCTCCACCGGGAGCCAACAGAGGCATCCTGTTCCCAAACCACCTTAGCTGGCTCCTCTCGATTTGTAAGAGCAGTGGCTCTACCCCAAGGATCTATTACAGAGAGTAAGGTCAGCAAACACTTCATTACCCCGCCTATACTTGCAACCTTATTCTGTCAGTCACTACCCACACTACCCTCTTCATCTGAGCCTCATCCGCAAACTGAGCACCTGGAAGTGGTGTTGTATGTGGCCATGTCGCTGACGTAGTGTAGTGACTGGTCTAGGCAAACAGTTATAGTCCTGACTCTTGCTCCCGTCAGGTAAAGGGAGAGTCCTTAACCCTGGCAGAGGTGATGAAGTATTTTGTGATCTTATTCGCCTGAGAGATTTGAAATCACTTTCCAATTACTGGCTCAAAACCTTAACCTTATTTTTTTTAAATACAACTATTCTACTCCAAAATGAGTCAGAATAATTAAAAATGAAAAATAATAAAATCAATTGTTAACATAAACGTAAGGAAAATTGTGCTACTAATGATTAGCTTTTCAATTCAGAGCTCCTTTTATGAAGTTCAAAAGAAGGTTTTTAAAAATTCCTTGCTCGTTTTTTTTTCTCCGCACATTAATCAGAGCTCATTATGGACAATCCCCTGTGAGCTCTGGTGCCTGGTTATGAACTGATCCGAGTACCATGGCTTCAATAAGAAGGAATCCACCACACAACAAAAGTTATAATAAGCGCATAAAAATGTCATTTTTGTTAAAAACAAAGAAACGAAGATAATTTGCCAGGAACTGGCGTAAAAAAATAAACTCTAAAAGAAAGGTTTCCTACAAACCGTCTGACGAAAACACTTCCGCAATGAATCTTCCTAAATTTTTCCCCGACATTTTATTGTTACTTTTTAAACATCATATTGTATCCAAACCTACAATAACATACTACATATTTCTAATTTTCTTTCTAATTTTAATTTCTAAACATTGCTAGCTTTTAAAACAAATGTGACAAGTGAGCTTATGACGCGTTAATAACATATCATTTCATCATGCCAGAGAAAAGGTTTCATCAGTTAGTGGTGAAGAAACACAATATATAATTATTATATAATTATCAGTTGATAATTAATCTTTCATCATGGAAAAGTAAAGAATGGATTCAGCAGCTGATTGAAGGATATGATTCTAAATACAATATCCCTTCATTCATAATCAATTAGGCAGAGACACATTACTTACATTGTGATAATTAGTGCAAATGTTAGGAATATATTAAAATCAAGCATGCAAATGACCAATGTCTTCTTTCTTTTGATTGACAGAAGCAGTGCAAGCGCATGAAATCTGGACTCGATAGTTTGTTCTCAAAGCATCTTCGCTGAATCCAGATTCTGTCTAAAATCTAAACTTCACATTCTCAGCCACAGAAGTCTGGCACAATCCACCGACGACTCTTGCCAGCCCTAATCCAAGCCAAACCTGAGCACATTCAAGGCACAGCACTCATTTCACACTGTATCGCCACTCTTAATCCTGAAAGCCAATCAGCTAATCTCACAATCTAAACTAAAAATGCATGGCCCGGACTAAAACGCATGTTTACCACTCACCATAGGCCTGGGTTGCCTTTGGCAGTCTTGCAAAAGAAGAAGCTGAAAAGCTCTCTGGAGTTGAAGTTTCCCAGCATGGCCGCAGAAGAAGCGGGCACAAAGTCAGCCAACACATTCCTCCAGGGCTCTGCTAATCTCCTGTCACATGACTAAGGGGCAAATAATCCCCGATGAGATGGCAGATCAGTCCTGGCTTGGCTTCAGTTTCAGAGAAAGCATTCGCATTGATACCACAGACGATGAATGCGTCTAGTCACTTCGTAGTCACGTCTCTAGTATAATTTCCCTATAAGGTCACAAATAAGTTGTTATTCTCTATCCACTATGTCTGAAGTGTGTGTGTGATTATCACAGAAAAGAATTTAAACACGTTTCCATGCACTGAGGGAAAAAAAATAGAAGACCTCTTTACTCCAAACTCAATTATAATGGATGTCTAAGGACAGTTGTTGAATTCCCCCAAATAAAGTTTAAAGTACACGATACGGCCAAACGTTTCTGGATCCCTGACCATCACATTCATATGTGGTTCTTCCCCAAACTGTTGCCACAAAGTTGGAAGCACACGATCGCATAGGATGTGTTTTTATGCTGCAGTTTTATAATTTAGGTTCACTTGAGCTAAGAGGCCCAAACCTGTTCCAGCATGATGATGCCCCTGTGCACAAAGCAAGCTCCATGAGGACATGGTGTGTGAAGGTTGGAGTGGAAGAACTCAAGTGTCCTGCACAGAGCCCTGACCTCAACCCCACTGAACACCNTGGTGTGTGAAGGTTGGAGTGGAAGAACTTGAGTGTCCTGCACAGAGCCCTGACCTCAACCCCACTGAACACCTTTGCATTTGTCAACCTAAGGATTTCTCACCAGCACCTTCACCCATGCCTTTTGACTTTAACAATATGCCAGTTGTTGATCAAATGCTCTGTTATATGCTGGAGTATAAAAAATCAGCAGCACCGATGGTGTCTGAGTGGAATCATCAGGAGGCATCTGACATGTCTGAATGGGAGGCTTATAGCTAAATAATTATCATAACATGTATATGATTTTGTCTAGATTGTTACAGCTTCTGTAACTTTTGAATGTGAGCCATCTGTCATTTTTTAGGTGCTGGGACAATGAGATGATTTTATGAGACTTTTATCAAGAAAATGCAACATTTTCAGAGCCAATGCAGTTTCAGTTGATGCTAAGCGCCAATGTGTAATTTTAGTTGTTTTGAATCTTTTCTAAGAAATTTACCAATAGATCTGAGGAAAATGTTGATAGTCCTGACAATTCTGTCCCATTTTTGTCCCACTGTGCCTTTACATTATGGTATAAAACAGTATAAAACATGCTAGCCATATACTAGCTACCTAAAGGATTAGCCAAAGTGATTAGCTGGTTTGGTGCCTAGCAACAGTCTTCTCATCACTTTAAGCACTTTAAAAGAGAGTGTAACATTTGTCACATTACTCCATAATGTTTTGAGAAACTGTTTAATTTTAGTATATATTTTCAGAACGTTGCAGGAATGTTGTTTTTGTAACGCTACAAGTTAACGTTCTTAGAACTTCTCAAATACATTACCAAATGATCTGATAATGATCTGTTGTCTGAGAAACACTTGTGAATTAAGTATTGTGTGTGTGTATACCTGTGTTTGAGATGTGCCTCCAGGTCACAGCGTGGCATGCTGAGGGAGCAGACTGGCGTGAGCGGGCACGTGACGGACAGTTTATCCAGCAGCTTGTGCACCAGGATGCTGGAGCGTCGGCAGCCCTGCAGCTGCAGCCTCGCACGATCCAGTGGGCAGAAGTCTCGCTCCTGCAGGAAGCTGCGCAGGCAGCGGGCACAGAACGTGTGGCCACACGGCGTGTCCAAGGGCTGCACCAGCGGCTGTAGGCAGATGTGACACACCAGGTCATCATCCACCTCCAGCCTGTAATTGTACAGGTGGTTCTCCCAGGAGCGGTGGATCTGCCCACACTCCGGACACAGGGCCTCCAGGAGAGCCTCGCTAACCATGCTGGCATCCACACCTTCGCCCAGGCTGCCCATCACGCCACTCGACACACTCAACTGATTGCTTATGGGATCGTCCGCTCCATGGGCCTTAGAGACAGCATGAGAGAGATAAAGTGAGATAAAGGTGCATCAGTTAACGTTCTACACAGTCAACTTGAAGGTGGTGGGTTTGAATCCCAGGACCGCTGCTGCTGAGCCCTTAAACAAGAACTCACTTCTAAAAATCCAACACTTATCCAATACAGAGTATCTACATTTAG
>CM074966.1:15701253-15723268 GCA_037577455.1 Pangasius macronema | reverse complement strand
AGAACCTCAACATCTTCAGCTCTGCTACCTCTAGCTCTGACTCCTGTCTCTTCCTCAGCGCCACTGTCTCTAAAACACACTATGTACTGTATACTCCAAACCACTAACAAAGTGTGTGAACACTAGATACAAATTAGCTCCGGCAGCCCATGATGTTTAACCTAACTTGTCAGTTTTATGTACCGTCAGATACTAAGACTCCTGATACTGCATTGAAAAAATAAAATAAATGGGCCTTGCACATCCCTACAAGTCAAACAAAAGTGTGTAAATAATAATAATAATAATAATAATAATAATAATAATAATAATAATAGCATGAACTGTTATAAAAGATTTGGTATGCACTGAGACGGTAAAATTAATGCACATAAATGCACATAAATCCAGGTATATCTTTGTATTTTATGCAGCATGTTAACTTGACAGAATGACTTTTTGATTTGAGACCTACCTTTGTCTCAACAGAGATACTCATAGCTTGGACTGAACAAAATATCACATAATAATTCCATAAGTACAAATGATCATTATAATATGTTTTTGACTATATTACAATCCACTGCTGAAACCTTACATTTTAATTTACAGCTTAAATAATACACTGACTGGCATTATATTGCCTAGAAATGATTCTTTTTGTTAGATCATGTGCGTCTGAAACAAAGAAACACTCGTCTGGAGCATCTCCGATTGTTCAGGATGATCGCAGAATCAAAACCATTTTCCCGATTACTGGTTACCTGGCACATTTCCACAATATCAATACTGCAAAAGCAAACGATGACTACGATATCACTTAAGCAACAATAGCTAATACTGTCCAAACCTCTTGGCAGCGAGCAGCTAGACAACTGTACCTCCATTCCTCCTTTCTGAGTATCCATGGCAACCAGCATCCGTGGCCACCATCATGTTTTTTTTTTAAGAAAGAAAGAAAGAAAGAAAGAAAGAAAAACACAGGCAGAGACTCTGCTGTGTCTTTATCTCTGTGACTGCACGTCTCTGTCTCTTTATCTTGCAGCTGCATATGCATAATTCATGAGGATACAAGGCTCCTCTGTTCCCATAACAAAGCCTTGTCATCGTCTCATCACATACAAACACACACACACACACACACACACAGTATTCCAAGGTATTCCAAGGACACATTAATGCATCTATAGCTCTGCATTGTTGTAATTGAAGACATGTGTTGTAAAAGGGGACGTAGAAAAACACGTGCAATATAGGAAGCGGCATGTGCAATGCTATAGGGTTAAAAAATACAGTACAGCACCACTTGATGTCTGTGTTTTCAATGATTTAAGTGTTCCTAATGAGGTTATTGAGCTGCCTGATGGTCCGAGTGCTGATACTTCTGCACCTTCTTCCTGACTGGATGTGCTGTGTGTGTGTGAAATGTGGTCATGAATTGTTCGTACACTGGTACATTGTACCATTGTATGTAGGCTACTAAACTGCCTGTGCATATATTAATAAATAAATTGGGCTGAGCAGTAAATAGCCTAATTCTAACAAGGGCCTGGCTGCTGTATGTGCATCGAAGAGAGGACATTACATTTCAGTACATGTTTTCTAGTCGTTATTGCTCAATAACACTGTTTATACATGCTGGTTGTTTATAGTCCATCATGTGAGCAATATTAGGCACAAGGACATGTAAACAAAGTGCATCTTTGTAGCTGTAACTGTAAGTCATGTGGCAACTCCTGCACAAGACATGACCTAGAAAGTCACACACTGGTTAGATTTGAAGGCTGAAGAGCAAAAAAAAAAACATCTCAACTTTCTGCAATGGCTGTATCCTTTTGTTTGCCATCGACTCTCTCTCTCTCTCTCTCTCTCTCTCTCTCTCTCTCTCTGTCTCTCATGCCATACTGCTTCTATGGATAATAGAAACATCTTCCTTCCTATTGCCCTTGGCTGATGATGGTGATGATGTTGATGATGTCAGTTTGTCTGATCATGAGCATCAAGAAGGAACCGCCATATAAATGATCCCAGTATACAGAAACTCCAGGTATTTCTGTACAATTGCCAAGTCAGGATATAAATAATGACACCCTTCAGTCCTATACAGACACATATACACCGAGATATGATCAATCTGAGTCTTTTTCATTCAGCAATTTAATGCAAATTTGGATGTATGACAGTCAGCTCTCCTCTCTCATTATTTTATTTTATTTTATGTTATTTATGACGGTCGTAAATGTGTCGGCACAGCCTGCACACAGACACTGACGTCTCATTTAACAGCCTCGATCTGATCATTTTATTGGGAATAACACGCTGAATATGCAGTGTATTATAGTACCTTATCGTGCGCTTCCTCCAAGCGATAAATTCCTGTCCCGAAAGGGGACGATGTTGAGGATTTCGGTCACATCCGCCGCATCCGCTTCGGTCGCGACAGGTCTCTATGCGCTCCGCGGCTCCTCTGCTCCTCCGCCATGGCCACGCCCCTTATCAACAGCGCTGCACTGTGATTGGACAGCTGTCTCCCCTTCTTTCCATCACGGTAGCTCCAAAGGCTGTCAAACTGCCAGGCGTGCCCTCAATAGTGCCTGATTAAAATAGGACGGTTGTTTGGGATTCTTATAGCTTTTCTTTTGAAGCACAACATATGTATTATATCACATTAACACGTATCTTTATATTTGCGTTTTATACAAGTTTATGAATTACAAAGTAATTTGTAATTCGTTTTAATAATTGAAACAGGAAACTCGTTAGGCATTAGGAACTGGGTCCTAATCGGGTCCTCAGCTGCACAAAACCAAAACAGCTTGCAAATGCAAAATGAATCGCTAATAAACGTCGATGTTATTTGCATGTTCTTTGTGTAATGGCTGTGAACGATGATGAACTGGAAAGGTAGGTGACCTTTATTTGTTAAAAAAACAAACGCATTTTGATTCGGAATGTCTGCAATGCTAAGCTAAAACTAGGCTCAGTTTAGATAGCTAGCTCGCTAACTCCGTTCCTAGCTAGCTCAGTTAATAATAATAATAATAATAATAATTATATATTTTTTTTGCCAAAATGCAACAATTACTTTAACGGGTAAGTGTTAAAAGGCGTATTTTTGCCTTTACTCATCAGAACCTAACCTGTATATATCAGCACAAGAGTTTATTTCTATTACATTTTGGTACCCTTATTCAAATATGCAAATGAAGCACGGCATGCATCGCTAATTTGCATACTCATTTGCATATGTATGTGGATTTACTAGAATAATTGTTTATATAATTGTGATGACACACCCCATGGTCAGAATTTCACATAGTTAATTAATCTATTATTATTATTATTATTATTATTATTATTATTATTATTATTATTATTAAAATAATATCACTATTTGTGTATTATGCGTGATAAATTCATATTTTATATGCATGTCAAAGGTTATTAATCCAGCCAGCCAGCCACCCTGTTACGTTTATATCCAGTGTTTTGTGAAAGGAAAACATTTACAAACTACACAACTAAAAGACTTGGGCCCTAATACAAAGTGTTGTAACCATACTTTTTAAACATTTGTGAGAAAAATGAAAGACGCAGATTTTAAAATGTAACTGATGTTGGTGGCCTGTGAATTCCCAACACACAAAGCGATCTTGTTCTTGCTGTCCATGGTTTAGAAAGTGAAGGAATGCTGCTTTCTCTCATACAGACGTGCGGTGGAGGAGCTGCTCAAAGAGGCCAACAGAGGCAGAGTGCGTGCAGAGACCATGGGTCCAGCCGGGTGGTAAGCCCCCCTCTCATCACTGTCCTGAATGCATTTATTATCATACTTTCTCTGCCCTTGTCTTAATGAAGAGAAAACTCTTCCAGTTAAATTACATTTACTTCATGGCTGTAGGATGAAGTGTCCTCTGGGAAGCACCAATAAACGCTTTCTGCTGAACACCCTGCGCCCGTGTGCTGCTGAGCGCCGATCCGGGAGCCGCTCAGCTCCGGCGAGAGGAGCTGAGGACAGCAGGGAAGAGGGAGACCGAGGGTCACGTCACCGCCCTGAGGACAGAGAATACGGCTATAGAAAAGACACCAAACCCAGAAGAGAGCGTCCTCATTCTCATTCCCAGTCTTCAAGGCCCCGTGATTCATCTACGAGTGAACTGGCATCCACAGACGACTCCCCCCATCACGCCAACCAATCAAATAGAACTCGTTCCCGTTCACCCATCAGAGAACGCCTTGCAAACAAAAGATCCACTGACAGGACTCGAAAATGATGTGCTACCTTTTCTACAGAATGAAATGTACTCTCTAAGGGCTGATTTATACTTCTGCTAGGATGCAAGAGAAACAGGAAAGGGGTTTATTGGTAAGTGAAAAAGCCAGTGAGCTGACATGCAGAGCGCTAAAACCTTAGCATGGAGAAATGCCAGATTTGCTAATTGTGATCTTGTCCAATAGGCAAATTCAGCTCTGAGAACTGGATTACTGTAGCTGGGTTAATTCATCACAGATAATTTGTCTCCTGTGCTGACAATGATGATCAATGAGGCAATGATTTGCTAACGACAATGCTACAGATGCCAGGAGACAGCAGAACATTATTTTTATTTACCTTTGGCAGGAATTTTTAGTTCGGTTTGTCCAAAACATTGACACACAACAGAACAAAGCGAACTAAAGTTTCCTGCTAGAGTTACAAAAGTTTCAGTAACAACTGATATTCTTCATAATCACCTGTAAGTTACAAAGAAAACACCCACAAAACCTCTATTAAAGCTCACACAAAATGAGGATTAAAAGAAAAGAAAGAGCATGTCATTCACATCATCCAGTAATGCAGCTCGGCCACTGCAGTGCATCAGCCTCCACAGACACGCCCTAACGCCTTCTCCCATTATAGGGTGTCATTACTTTTGTCATAATTGAATGCCTTTACATTTTACGGAAAAAAATGTTCGTATCCAGCTTGATAAGTCTAGCCCATTGTCTCTACTACAGTGAAATAGAGATGTTTCATTCACAACTGTGTGTTTTTTTTTTTTTTTTTTTTTTGGTGTATGAGTCACTAAAGTGAGCGAGTCTTGGACTGAGTAAATCCTTTATGATTGCAGCTTTATAGTAAGAGCTGCTCATCAGTTAGGGGAAAATGGCGGTGCAACTGGGGAAAAAAGCAAGTCTTTTAAATGAGTTCAAATATCTAAATAAATTAAACTAATAATGTTCACATACTCTCCAGTTCTTTTGTTTTTTTTCTGTATTTTCCGGTTTGGTGCCGCTGCCCCCTAGTGCACACATTCACACTGTGAGCAAATCTATTGGCAGGTGTGAATGTCTGCACACTGACGCCTGCACGTGTTTACAGATTTACAGATGCAGAAGTACAAATCAGCCCAAAGTCGTCATCTGTCTGGATTGCTGTTTGCTCTGTCAGATGTATCAGCAGATTTAGGGTTTTTTTTATTCGAACCTCTCAGCTTGTATCTTGAACTTGTCTTTACATTTGTAATGCCATATACTGCATAGTTGAGCAATATGATGATTAGATCTCACAGGTTTTTCTCTGAGCAGCACGGGTTTGGTTAGTACTGTTAAACACTGACTAATTCCACTGTTACACAGCAACGATGCTGAAATCGAATTTTGTACAACATTCTTTATTTGTTTCTTTTTCTTGATTTATAGAGTTTTCATGCAAATCCACGGAAAGAGAGCGCAAATAAAAAAAAGTTTGCCCTAGTGTGATGTAATGTTTTTGCAGGATGTAGTATTTTTTCCATTCGGTTTCCACCTGTGTCACAATACCACAAACTGGACTAACAAAGTATGTAGATTAAATATAGTAAAATATTCCTGTCTAATCTCATCTACTTTTTAAAATCCTATAAGGACACTTAGCTTCCTGAGTGGAGGGGACACTTACTTTAGGGGCAACAGAAGAACCTGTGAGAAGAGAGTTTCTTAAGACTGAACTTTTTATTTTCTTTTAAAAAGTGTATTGTTAAGTCGTATGTTTAGGTGGATAAAAACAAGACACTGCCTCACCACACTAGTAAAATTCTACTTACCATTATTATTACCTCAATTCCAAGACTAGAGTACGGGGCTTACAACACTCAAGTGTAGGGTCTGAAAAAGCTTTAAGCCTCAGCTCCTTGGATTGCTTCACTTGTTCACTTTCTTTGACCTGAACATCTGAAACCGAATAACTGTAACGCAGTCGCACTCGACACCTGTTTAATTTCAAATCATGAATTAATCATTAAAGGCTCTTAGAAATCGAAATGTTTTAAAGGAGCCACTTTTGCAAACAAACAGAAGACCACGCCGAGGCTCCTCCAGTTCACTCGTTTTTTATTTGCTTTCTCTTTACAAATTTTGCACCCTCTGTCAAGCGATGTGATTTATGCCGTGGATATGTTTCTTCCATGGACGACTTTGAATTCAATCGAAATGTCATTATCATTCCTTTTGCGTTACTCTCAGTTCAACACTGTTTGCGCAGGCTTTCGTTTGTCGCCACTGGGTAAGCAGGTTTTATCGCCTCGCTCTGACATGGATTAGGTATGTATGTGTTCACACTCGTGAGCCTCCCACTCTTCTTATTGTCTCAGAAACAGGTAAAAATATTTCCACCACAAAAACACAGATATTCGTTATTCCAGGTAACAAAAATGCTCGAATGGTGTATTACGAGTGAAAAGAGTTTGCCTCTCCATTTTGGAATATGGTATAAATGTTATAATAATAATAATAATAAATAGTAATATTGCCTTCAACCGCTGAGCTGCTTATAATAATTATGTACAGATTTATTACAAAATCAGGTACAAACTTTTGCACGATACGTGCGTGATGTGGGTAAAACGTACAACACGATGATGAACAGTTTGAACGTACTGTACTCGAGTAAGCGGTTTACACACAAAAAGTCAAAAAGAAATTCCTAGAGTGGTTTTCGTTTCACAAAGACGTATATATCTGTAGTTTTCTAGAGTTATATGACATTGATATGACATGATTTAATTTGCTAATTATTTAAAAAAATCCCCATGCATCAAGGGAAGCCATAAGAATAAAACACAGTACAAACTGAAGTTTATCATTCGCCCTGAAAATGAACCAAATGACCAGAGTATCCTGTTTATTAAAGCTCAGATATACACTATGATAAACTGATTGGTTAAAAATAACCAGCTTGTTATTACCTACACAAATATACATTTCTTGCAGTTGCAATTGATTATTTATTTAATTTAACCATTTTCTGGTTGTTGGTCTGTCGCAGTGGAAAGTTCCAGAAAATGAATCTTGGCACAACATGTCTGTTCCTTTTCAGAGTGCAAATATACCATCTTCTTGAATATTTAGATTTAGATTTACTGCTTTATGAGACAAAGTAAGACAAAACGCTAAACCTTTTTTCATGCAGCACTTTAAATATGAAAGCATCTTCTTCTTCTTCTTCTTCTTCTTCTTCTTCTTCTTCTTCTTCTTTCGTCTTTTCCCTTCAGGGGTCTCCACAGCGAATCATCACTCTCCACCTATCCCTATCTNTATACCTCCTCTTTGGCCTTCCTCTTCGCCTCCTGCCTGGCAGCTCCATGTCCAACATTCTCCTACCAATATAAGATATGAAAGCATGTGATAGATATATATATACTGGAGTCACAGATCCACAGTCTCAATGTTTCAACCGGAGATGTGGAATAAAATAATGATTTAAGGTACATAATTAAGGTTTAAAGCACAGTAAAGCTTACATGTTGCTTTCTAGGAAAAGATTCACACTAAAAGTGCAAAATGTGTACACATTAGGGGAGCCACCTCAGCGACAGTCATCAGGGAACCGTACAGATTTTTCCTGAAAGTCCAGGATCATGCTTCACTCAGGGTTCAGTTTAAAGGTAATAGTTTTTTGAAGTAACGGTAAGCTCTATGCTTTCTTATACCATCCTGTTCATCGTTCTTAAGTGTACGTTGTCTTATCCATCAGCACACTGAAGATTACATTTCATTGTCTTTTTAAATGAGATGGAGAATTACTCTACACATGTTAATTATTATTATTATTATTATTATTATTATTATTATTATTACTATTTTAAATTGATGTTTAGTGAGAAACTAACTAGTCACGAATGGTTCTGCTTGTGACTTGCACGTGCCATATTACCCGATGTCCCGTAACACCCAAACCCACCCTATTGTAAACGGTTTCACGATTTATCCTTCTCTTTTTCTGTAAAAGCTTTTTAATCACCACCTGAGCTCACCTAGCAGTGCTTTTTAAAATTTAGTATTTTCATTGCTGGCTGGGCAACGCTCCACTCCATATCACTTAAGACCATTAAGGCTCTTATAACGTCCGTAGATGTGCCATCAAACCGCGCCGTGTCTCTCACGCTTCATAAACCTCATTGTGCGCCTCCAGCATTGCCGTAATCACCACGGATAACTATTTCCTTCCCTTTCAAACGAAAGTCATATATAAACACCATTAAGCTGTGCTACATGCAGCTGGTGTGAGAGGAATGGGTTTGCTTGTACTTTTATGGCGCAACATCGAGAGCCCCATTTTAGATACGAAAAAGTGCCATTATAGCGTTTGAAGAGGTGCAGGCAAACACAGCATTGTATCACAGATGTTCTGAGCACTGGACAGCCACAGACAGGTTAAAAGGCAAATTTGTACTGTCTATTTTTTTTCTCTCAGTTGTTAAGTGTCAAAATAGAAATTCACTGTATCTTATATAACAGGATGTCCATTATGCTTCCACATGAATGTTAATTTAATTCAATATTCCAAAATATACAGTGGGGTCCAAATAAATCTAAAAAAACAAAAAAAGGAAATGTGCAAAATTTTGACTATTCAATATTAAATTTTTTTTTCTAGGTCACTAAATTTGTGATATTGAGCATGTTAACCCCTTTGCCTCCAAAAGGTCAGATTTTCCATGAGTCCTATCCTCAGACAACAGACCGATGGATATGATCTAACATGGATCATCAGGTTTTACACAAACTTGTGGAGTCTGTGTCAGCCCGAGTGCACACTGTCATTAAAGCAAAAAAAAAAAAAGGACAGACCAAATACTAAGAAATTCTGAAATTCATGTAAATATTGCTAAGATTCTATTTTCACACGTTATTGCAGATATCATTTGGTCTCTGGAGGACTAGTGGTTAGGCCACGGCGCTCTCAGCGTCGCCTAGGTTTGACTCTCAGGGAACCAAACCCAACCCCAGCACACGATAGTGAACTCCCAGTGCCGGTCCCAAGCCCAGATAAAATTGGGGAGGATTTCATCAGGAAGGGCATCCTGCGTAAAAACCGATGATCCAATTATCCTCTGTGGCGACCCCTAATGGGAGCAGATGAAAGAAGAAGAAGACACTTCTACACATCTACATGATCTAGAAAATCCAAGAGAAGCACTCCAGGGATCACATTATCACATTATTTCAGCCTCAGGGATAATTCATGATGCTAATACCATCTTGCATCTTACACAAGTGGTTAAGCATGAAAAAGTGGCACGTGCCACAGTGTTAAAAATGCCCTCGCTCTCAGATATAAAGGTACCAAACTGTACTTTTCCTTGTCACTTCAGAGGTACAATCAAGGATACATCTTTTGTGGCTTTAGTATGTATTGTTCATCTTTAGAAATCATTTAAGAACCTCTGACTTGCCTGTAAAACCTTACTCTGAAAACATAATTTAAAGGTACACCACATGCACTTTCCTAGGTTAAAAATGCATATTAATGGTACTTGATATATCTCCTTGATAGTACCACCCCAGCAACAAGAAAATACAGTTTGGTACCTTTATTTCTGACAGTCCAAGGCTAGCATAGCTAATGAGTAAGACAAACCAGTTAGCATTGTACAAACTGGATGCGGAAATCATCATTGCCTCAGTTATACATCAATAGATAGTTCTACAAAAATAGCAGCTACACTTCATATAATAAATATATAAACTGAAATAAATGAAAAAATGGTGGCCATTAGCTATGCAAGGCAGGCTAGTTTAGCTAAGTACTGTTAGAGATAGAGATAGAGATAGTATGCTATACAATACAGTGTAAGAAACTACATAGGTGATGATTCTGTTTTAAAATACTTTCCATAATGACGCAACATGGTTAGAAACAAGTGCGTGATGGTTCTTTCATGTTGTTTGCTAATTGTTGAACTAGACCCTATAAGCTTACAGTACTTTCAGCTACATTAGCCTCGTAGCTCTGATGCTAAACTAATGAAGCAAATTTCAGACAACAAACATTAGTTACTTATTATAGTGTTAAACAAATAACTCGGTTTGTAAAGGTTTTGTGCTAGTAATGGCTCACCTGAGTAAAAATTTAAAAAGAATGGCCAAGAAAATTACTGAAGTAAAAGTAATTTTTTTACACATGTACAATTGACACAACTAATCTGAAAAATCTATATCTGATGAATGGATTTTTGAACAATTATGTTAACTAACAAAGTGAGCTATGCTGAAGTGAAAACCACCTTGAAAGGTAACGTTAGCTGGCTAGCTAACTTAACCAAACGCTGCTGTGGTTTCAGGAGCTTGCTAGGTTTGTTATCTAGCTAACTAGCTTGCGATAATTCACACATGGTTCTAGCGATCTAGCAAAGATGCTCCTTACAAAAGATATGGCTAGCTATGTTGATCTGTGAAGTACTTATGTGTTCATGGGGTTTGGCTCACATAGTTTGCACATCATTATCATGCTACTTCCTTACAAGCATTTAGAATTGAAGATTATACCGGATAAACTGAGCCAGGGACGCTCATCTGTCTCTCTGTCTCAGACACTGCTGCATTTGGAAGTTTAGGAAACTGATTTATTTTGATTGGGTCTTGAAATGTAATTATTTTTCATTTGCAAAAACTGGCTTTTAGATGGCTTACAGTCTTCTGAGACTAAATGCATTAGTGTTTTTATTTTTAAAAAGTCCTATGATTTAATAAGTTACAGTGAGCTATATACTCAAGCACTCTAACCATAACAGAATACATGCAGTCCATCTTTCCTCTCTGGTTCTTAGACACTTTACATGTTATGTTTTGCACATGTTGGTTATGTGTGTTTTTTTTTTTTTTTTTTAACATGGGATCACATTCTTCGTATGATGCCACATACAGTAACTACTTTGAATTTACGTGTGCAATGTACTATGGTGAAATGCATCTTCACATGTTTTTTACATGATCACATATTACTCACATATGGAAAAACTTATGATGATGTGAACTGTATATGATTTTTCTGTAAGTGTTTCCACAGTGTACAATGTTTTATGACAATTATCTCAATTCTGATCCTGGAGCATTTTCACTCTGAACACTTTTTGGTGTTTCCCCTTCCCTCAGCTTATTAACAAGCCTGTACCAGATTAAACTGGGTGAATCAGAGAAGGAAAAAACACCAGCCTGAGCAGGCCAGTGGTACTCCGGGACCAGGACTGAGGGCTGTTTTAGGGCATTTTCCTGTCTGTTTTGGCGATATGTGGTTGCTCAGTGTCCATCCCAATGTACATTTCAGTGCTAATTGAGTTCTTTGTCACACTCCACGATAATTGGTTTACTTCGAACATCTTGGTTTTATTTAACCACGAGGGCTTTAGTTTAATGGACCGACAGCAGGCGTGCCTAATGGTAGGTAAACGCAGAGGGACGTGGGGCAACAGGTAGAGAGGAAAATGTGTTCTGGTGATTGTTGCTGGTGTCCATAACAGACTGTGCATGAGAGTTAGAGTTAAATGGGCCATTTGATGCGACATTTTATAAATCTCAGGCGTTGCCGTGAGCGTGTCAAGCAGGTCTCGTGACACATAACTTGCTTTTTCTCTAACCTTGGTTTTTTTCTCAAAACAACAAAAGAAAAACAGCATAAAACTCACTGCTGGACAGAGATGAACAATTAATTCAAGACAGTATATGTTAACTCAACACTGGACAACTTAATACGATTTAACTTCTCGGTTTGCAAACTCTGTTTTGTTTTCATCTCTTTGTGCATCTGTGACACATCGATTTGTTTCCTTCATCCACCATGTCTTGATAAAGCAATTTACACTGAATGATAACAGTCCTTTTTTTGCAATAAGGGACAGTTCATCCAATACCACATCCAATTTTGGAGCAAAGCTGTTGTAGTATTTAAACTGATCAAGACATTTGCGTCTCAGCAGCACGGAAGGCAGATGCAGGAGTCTTTCTCTGTCTTTCACTTTGTGTCTCTTCACTCGCCCGAGACAACTGCAGGTGTAGCCTTGATAAGTCATGGGCAAACAGAGATGTTTGTTAAAGCCATTGATCTGAACACGGCCAGTCCTGTTCAATTATTGGCGAGCCCCAAAGGAGACACGAATGAAAACTTGTTGTCGGCTCTTTGTGTAAACAGTGACACCAATGGCTAAGGTGAAGCAGGGTCACATGGTGCCGGTGACACACCTACTGGAGGCCCTAAAGCGGCGCCAGTCGCGCAGGTACAGCACAGGAGTCTAACGCACAGGGACAGGACACTATTCCCGCTATTGCATTACAGGCATGAATCGGGAAGAACATTACTACTCAGCCAGTCACCTTTACAAGGACTCCTGTGCCTATCAGAGGCCACACAATGAGGAGTACAGCCCAAGCCCGCCACCGTGCCTTTATAT
This sequence comes from Pangasius macronema, assembly GCA_037577455.1. NCBI lineage: Eukaryota > Metazoa > Chordata > Actinopteri > Siluriformes > Pangasiidae > Pangasius > Pangasius macronema. The sequence goes on along the minus strand of CM074966.1, from coordinate 15,710,606 downwards.
GACCAGGCAGACCCAATCCGTCTACGCTTCTCCTGCATTAGGCACCCAGGACCAACACAACCATCTTCCTGATATCACGTCCTACGTGCCTGGACGAGAAGACCTGACAGTGCCTCACCTGCACCACTCACAAGCCCAACAGCTGCCCCTCCAAACTTTCACGGGTTACGGAGACTCTCTGGACCTGTGCTCGGAACGAAACAGGTGCCATCTTCCTTTCCCTTGGATGAAATCGACAAAATCGCACACTCATGCCTGGAAAGGACAATGGACAGGTAATGGGTGTACTTTGCCCAACAATCTTTACCCACAGATTTGTATTATGGTTTTTAAAACCTTAAATCTAAAGTTGAGAACTAAATCTGTAAGAATCTGTAAAAATCTGTAAGCATTGTTTGAATAAATTAATCCGGCCCTTTAGCCTTTATCTTCTGTAGACAGTTTTAGATATACTTCAGCGTAAGTCGGCTTGGTCTGCCATGGATAGGTGACTTGATTTGTTATTGCCTACCATGGAGGCCTTTGTGAAATGCTCAGAGTAATTATCTAATTTACACACACTAGCCTAATAGCGTAAACGTTGGATAGTTCAGTGGTTGGAAGAATGCTGTGGCCTGTTCTTTGTATTCGTTACACTCCTGGCATTGGCACGTTCATTATAACTTTATTAGGACGGAATATTTTTGTTCAGGTACTTTTTTTTTCGGCTCTTCATACGATTCTCATCCCTCGTTTACCAGCCTTGGTGGTCTACGTAATATCATTTTATACGTTTGTTTAAATGTCAGCAAATAGTAAAAGGTAAATAGTAAAAATTGTGGATATTATGGTAGCCTGTATGTATATAGATCGGTTTCGAGGGCTGTGTAAAAACAGTATGAAGCCCAAAGGGTAAGGCCAGAAAGCTTTCTTTAAAAAGTATTTTTAATCAAAAATATCACCGAATTTAATGGAATGAACTGAGTGAAATTTAGGTGACGTTAATTTTGCTAGTAGTTTAGAAGGGATTATATTATATTATATTATATTATATTCACTTGCACTGATGCAAAATTGGTTTGATAATAAAAAATTAAATTGACCATAAAACTAAAAAAAAAAAAAAAAAAGATTATCCTGTACTTACTACTATTAGTTAATTATTATATAATTATTACCCTAAGCAATTGCATCATAAGAGGAAGTGCTTACATTACAATACCTCATTTACAAAGATTTTAGAGTTTTAAGAGCATAACCATTTACAATTAAACCTTGTTTCATATCATCACTTGTAATCAGATAAAGACATATACTGTATATAAGCAATGTAAGAATTTAACAGAACTGTATTAGATGATTTCATCCCAACACCTGGCTTTTCTGTGTAAGCCGTATGGGTTTGTGAGAATATTTTCCTTGCCTTTAAGTCACATTTGTTTAAAAGTTGGCTCGAGGGACCAGAGGGGTTAAGAAGGGTAGACAAGGGGTCCATCATTTTCAAATTTACGTTTAATATGTTAACAGCAGTCGGGACTCTTATTAAACCCATTATAAATCACTTTAAAGTTATTAGCCTAATAGTTATTAGATTATTGTAACCTAAATAAATATTAAAGTCTTCACTGTGTCTAAAGTCATTCGATTAAAATGAGCTTAATAGCCTATAAAACCTGTTAAAGTTTAAGAATATGAATTTGTCTAGGCCCACTGTTTTAAACATGCTCGTAATATTGTACGATATAACTATAAAACATTTTAATAACCGTGTAACTTGCTTGGATTCTGTGGGAAGAAAGTTCAGGAATAAACAGCTCTAATAAATAAATAAATAAATAAATACACCCTCACACAAGGGTATCCAGCTGTACCTTTCCTCGTGGCTGGAGTGGTACCTTCAGGCGTACACGTTTTATAGATTTAATACGTGTCTTTTCCGTAGAAATGTGCATGTAGTATATCTATACACAAGGTTTACTCTGTAAATTAACTGTAGTCTAGTTATGTATGTTAAATCTTTTTCTTAAAGGTACACTATATCCACAATTCCAGGTAAAAGACACATATTAAAGGTAGAAAAGATAAGGGTTCTTCCTCAGCGACATGGAAAGATGTTAGATTTAACAGTTTGGCGAAAAATTAGATGCACAAAAAGAGCAAACATAGGACACTTAACATGACTTGGCTTTTCGATTATGTTTAGGACAAGACGAAAACTATGTAAACTTGACTTTTTTTTTTCTTTACACTGATAAAACACACACAGATTGAATGCCAGCATCATAGGGCTGATGTATAGTTTTATATTTTTACAGACTATGATGAGCAAGGAAGAGCTAATCCAGATAGGAATAGGAATTTGATAGGAATTTGTGTAAATTGGACATATTGAGCAAGTTCACACACACACACACACACACACACACACACACACACTTATGCATGGAATAAGGTGTAAAATAAATTTGTGCTGCAATCAGTAATTTGTGCTATACTGTATACACACACACATATACACACACACACGCACACACACACACACATTTATGCGTGGAATAAGGTAAAATAAATTTGTGCTGTAATCTGTGCTATACTGTACATACATACATACATACATACACACACACACACACACACACTTATGAGTGGAATAAAGTAAAATAGGTTTGTGCTGTAATCTGTAATTTGTGCTATATACACATGCATGCACACACACACACACACACACACACACACACTTATGCGTGGAATACGGTAAAACAAATTTGTGCTGTAATCTGTAACTTGTGCTATACACACACACACACACACACACACACACATGCATGGAATAAGGTGTAAAATAAATTTGTGCTGTAATCTGTAACTTGTGCTATACACACACACACACACACACACACACACACACACACACACACACTAGGCTCTCTGGCTGTGAAAGCTTTGTGATAAACTTTTGTGAAGTGACTGCGACTGTCTCGTGCGTCTCGACAGGTCCGTACGCGGCGGAGCCCGAGGAGAACAAGCGCACGCGCACGGCCTACACGCGCGCGCAGCTGCTCGAGCTGGAAAAGGAGTTCCTGTTCAACAAGTACATCTCGCGGCCGCGGCGCGTCGAGCTCGCGCTCACGCTCAGCCTCACCGAGCGCCACATCAAGATCTGGTTCCAGAACCGGCGCATGAAGTGGAAGAAGGAGGAGGACAAGCGGAGGGCACGCGGCACGGATCCCGAGCAAGACTCCTCCGTCACTTCCGGCGACCTCAGAGACGACGCGTGTGGCACGCACGCGGCACCGCCTTCACCTCTGCAGTCTCACACCACGCCTTCGGTTCCGCGAGACCCCGCCTGAGCACTTCAGCAGGGCTGGAAGGATGAAGCACGACATTTGGGACACTGTGCATGAATACTACAAACTCTCGGACTCAGAAACTCCAGCTGTAAATAAAAGCTCTAGGTGACGTCACCAGCAGTCCATTGTCCAGAATTACAGCAGAGGAGGGTGAACACTAACCCTAGTGAAAAGAGCACTTTTCTGTCTCTTCACAGGACACCTTTATCAAAAGCTTAAGATCTGTCTCACGCTGTTCAAACGCAAAACTGCTGAAATGCCACAACACACGTGCAATGGTGCTTCTTACAGCCTCTGTTCATCCCCCTGTAATGTTTCATGTGATGCTGTTATTGTGGGACAATTACTGTCTTTACTCTCAAAATAAAAGTAAGTACAGATGCTAGTAATCTAATGAATAGATTTCATTGTACTTTATTTGGCTTGAAATATGCATTAATATAAAAATCTTTTTATGCAGCACAGGTGTGTTAATACTTTTGGCACCTGGAAATATACAGTGACCAAACTCTTTGCTTCCCAAGCATCAGCTCAGTAAAGATCACTGACGTACACACAGGTGAAGATACAGAGGATCAAGCTTAAGTGTCCCACTTGGCCAATATTCACCTACATTAAAAAGCACTGCACTTGAGATTACCAAACCAAACACTTCGTCATATGTTAGATTCGAGTCTTTGGCGTAAGATGAAATGTGCAGGTTTTGCTCCCTGCTGAAGGTCTGACCAGCTACCACTTGCCAAAACACAGGCCGAGCTGGTCATACTGGTAGTCCATGTTTCCCAGCTGGTTATTTTCCGACTTATTACTGATCAATAAATGATTGACATTTTCTAGTTATGTTACTGCTGCATTATTTTATTAAAAACAACGTGTCTCTGATAGAGCATTAGTGGCAGTAATTCAGAAACTGTTTCTTTTCTGCAAGCACTTATCATCTGCTAACCGTGGTCTGCTAACTGTGGTCTGCTAACCGTGGTCTGCTAACCGTGGTCTGCTAACCGTGGCCTGCTAACCGTGGTCTATAACCGTGGTCTGTAACCGTGGTCTGTAACCGTGGTCTATAACCGTGGTCTGCTAACCGTGGTCTGTAACCGTGGTCTGCTAACCGTGGTCTGTAACCGTGGTCTGCTAACCGTGGTCTGCTAACCGTGGTCTGCTAACCGTGGCCTGCTAACCGTGGTCTGCTAACCGTGGCCTGCTAACCGTGGCCTGCTAACCGTGGTCTATAACCGTGGTCTGTAACCGTGGTCTGCTAACCGTGGTCTGCTAACCGTGGTCTGTAACCGTGGTCTGCTAACCGTGGTCTGCTAACCGTGGCCTGCTAACCGTGGCCTGCTAACCGTGGTCTATAACCGTGGTCTGCTAACCGTGGTCTGCTAACCGTGGCCTGCTAACCGTGGTCTATAACCGTGGTCTGCTAACCATGGTCTGTAACCGTGGTCTGCTAACCGTGGTCTGCTAACCGTGGCCTGCTAACCGTGGTCTATAACCGTGGTCTGCTAACCGTGGTCTGCTAACCGTGGTCTGTAACCGTGGTCTGCTAACCGTGCTCTACCAGCTTCAGCAGCTAGGCCTGTGTTTTGCTAGCTGGTCAGACCGAGCTGGATTTTTCCATGCAATCGTAAAGAAGCGTAACATGTCAGGGGTGATGTATTTTACATTTTTAAAAAGGGTAAAATTAGATTTAAACTGGATTTTTTTTCCCTCTGAACTATTGATTTACACACCTTTCTACAATTTTTGGTTATCTTCTTTGTGCTAATATAAAATGTAACACCCCATCCACAAGGACAGTTACAGATATATAAGAGTCACAAGATATATATTAGAGATTTCCTTTTGCTTACTGAGGTTAAGGTTAGGGTTAGATTTAGGAGCAGGCATAAATATTATTCCAAATGAAATTCCTCACAAGGATAGTAATTTTCTTTCTTTCTTTCTTTCTTTTTTAAATTTATCTGTATGATGATATTATGGCTCACACATCAGCCATGACCAGTGTCATTATAATAACTGTGAGTATACAGACTAGACAAGACTGCACCAAATCCTCTTTTTTAGAAATTAAACAATAATAAGGGAAATATGCTTTTTTTAAAAAGTGAAATTGGCCCCCAGGCTCAACCTCTTTACTCTGCCAGGAGTTTTCATCCTTCACTCCACTTTATATTCCAGGGAAGGCCATTTAAATCTTAGTGTTTTCATGATTTCTTTTTTTCGTGCACACCTTCCCAACTTCCATATTTAAATACAAATTGATTGATGCAAACTCTTACACATGTTGAGCCGCTCATTTCAATCCCAAAGTAACGAAGTGATATCTAACTAAATGTGTATCTGGGGTGAGGCAACCTGCGGCCTGCGCGTTCGCCACTAGAGGGCAGCAGCAGGCTGAATATTTTCCTGTGGACACGTTTTATTTCAGATCTCTGAACGTCAACACAGAATATTACGAAGATGACACCAAAATCCTGAATTAATCTGTTTATGCATTTAAACAAAATGAGGACCAAGTCTAATTTATTCCTGGGCGATTGCCTCATAAGCCTCTAGATCACTAGATATGTTTATGCTATATTATATTATGTTGTCATGTTGTTGTTGTGTCATGTTATGTAGTGTTATGCTATTCATAATTTTGTATATTTACACCAGGCTGCTGTACATTACACGAGTAAAAGGCATCTGATGCTTTCATTTTTATTTGCAACGATTCGTGAAGTGAAATGAACCAAATAAACAGTTTTTTTTTTTTTGCAAAGATTTAAATGGCATTAGACATATACCTTATTTTCCTTATTATCAGACCCAAATTCCTTGACATTATTACCCAGGACATGATATCAGCTGTAGGATGTAATTTCTACTGTGTGGAAATCATTAAAAAAAATGTGTATTTTAATCAGTCAGATTTCTATAGTCACGTGACACATCTTAAACCACAAGTGTCACTTTGCTCTGTATGTTCTGAAAAAAAAAATATATACACCACATATCTATTTGAAATAAGGACATTTTTGTTTATTAAAAAACAACAACAACAAAAAAGTAAAAAAAATAGACATGGACTTCTGAGGATTAAATAGTACATGTTGTTCCAGGGCTGAATTATTTACAGTGATTAGTTATATAACTTGGTAAGTTTTTCTATAAAAGTCATATTCATAATGAAGTGTGAACACATTCATATCATGCTTAATACTCTCCAAGACAATATACACGCTGTCCTGATTATTTATGAAAATGCAGAACACTTTATGGCTATGAACTGTGAACATGATGCATTATAAGCATTATAAATTACACACTGATTACAGGCTTTCGCGTGATTATTCCTTCCGTCTTCACGCAGAGTTCACGCAAAGCTCGTCACCTCAGAGCTTGTTTGCGGAGTCGGACAGCACGAGGCTGCGCAGCCGCAGCGCGCAAATCTTTTTCACCTCGCCGATGGCGCGCGCTCTCTCCGCCGCACGGTCGTTGCCGAGGCGCTGAAGCAGCTCGCGCATGATGTCGCGTTTGGTGTTCAGCCGCGCGCATATGACGAACGGGAAGCCGAAGCGCTCCTTGTACTCGGAGTTGAGGCTGCGCATGCGCGAGACCTCGGCAGGCTGCAGGTCGGTGAAGCCAGCCGCGTGCTGCTCCTCCTGCGAGTCCCGGGTTAACGCGCCGCTCTGCAGCTCCCTGCCCGCCAGGTCCGGGTGGCACCGGAGGATTCCTTCTTTACCTGCGGCACAAGCCCACAAATCATTATATGACCTGAAGACAGTTAGCCAGGGCTGGAATCCAGTACTCGAGTACACTACTTTACTTGAGTTTTGTCGAAACGGAATACTCCATCTTAACTACACTGCCAAGAAAAAAACAACTTACGTTTACTCCTAATGATTTTATACAGACCTTCAGAGTATTCATTCCAAATCTTCTCCAAATCCAGCTAACAGCTCCACCCTATGCATCGGTAAAGTAGGCTAGTTTTTTATAAACATTTAGGTTTAAAACATCCACCCAAATTCATCAGTGTAGAAAAAAACAAAAATAGAAAGAACATTGGATGAAAAAACTCCAGACTGCACCCCGTGTTCAAGATCGATCCCTGGAGCTGCTGCACCATCATGTCACCCATCTACACTTTCATTTAAGTATCATTTCTCAGTACTTTTTCCACCTCCTGCAATTAGATCATCATATTTCTGCTTTCTGTCAAGTGAAAGATTTTGTGCACTTGATCCACCACTGTACCTGATTCAGGTAGACTGTCGATGAAGTCAGATATGTGAGCCTCAATGTCCGCTAGGCCTGTGAACGGACGGTGGATCCATATCGCAGCTGGGATGATGGGACATTTCTCAATCACGTTCCCAAATATTTCCAAAAAGTCCTCATATGAGAGTGCGTTCACAGCATGAATGTCCATGATGTCTCATGCAAACTCCACTGTGAAAGCTAGAGGGGAAACTAAAGCAGGGTTAATGGCCTCGGAAGCGTAGACTTCAAACCCCTTTTGTTTGTTCATGTGCCTTTGCCAATAAAAACTTCAGCACCCAAGGGCCTAAATTTGGGTCACTTAATTTTGAGTAATAATGGGACAAGTTAAATAATGCTTCCAAAGAAACAGGACCGTTCAGACAAATGTCCTTATTAGCTGTGTACTAGATTATTTAATCTAGTATCTTAAATCCAGATATCACTGAGTTCAATTCTCTGAAAAAAACTTCCTGATGGAATCCCAGTTTTGCTATTTTTATTATTCTATATTAACAGTGCTGCTGTATTATAGTAATACTTCCAGTAGGATGAGTGTTACCTAATTTCACTCTTGGGGATCCAGCGCACTACACATTTAGGTTGTATCCCAAATGATTGTATTTGATAGAGGACTGACAAGAATTAATTCTAAGAAAGGCTAGGGCCATCACGTTATCAGGTTTTATTGGATTTACGAACAATATATACATAACAATACTTTGTCAGCCCGGATCATTTGAGGACTAAAACATAATCATAACATGAGTTACAGTGGCACAATTCAAAATGATGTGGAAAAGTTCAATTTCCTACCTTGTTATACTAATAAAAATGTGGAAGCTAGAAATTGTCCCCCCATCGAATGTTAGTAGATGTAAAGGAAGAAAGTACGGTCTTGTCCCGTATTCGTTAGGACCTCGAAACTAGGACCTGTCACCTCTGAAATGAATTTGGGAAGGTTCTTCCCTCTGAAACTAGAGCACTGGAGCTTGATAATGACAGGTATCAGATACACTTTAATTACTGGCCACTGCCAAACACAGATTCACCCCGTAGAGGTATAACACCAAAGCCAATGAACTATACTAACTGCGGAAATGCACTACCGGAAAACTGGAAATTCCTGAATGCTGCGCTCAGAATCCGGTGGCGACGTGACTGTTGACTGAGTAGAGCTCCTCACATAATTTTATGTCTTCATTTCCAGTCAGCATTTAATGAATTGCAGCAAAAGTCCAGTGACAAGCAGCAAAGTTTCAATCCTTCCAAAAATGGAGCCTATCAGTTTAATCTTTTTCAATTCAACTGCAACCAGGGCTGTACCTAGGAATACGTGTGTATAACACCACCCCTCTTCTGGGCGTGGTGTTAATGATGGTTGTCAGTCAGTGCACTAGGAGAATGGACTTTAAAGTTTATAATTTCTGACCACCACCTATACACATATATGACTAACAGCCAGCCCTCATCTGAGATTCTGAACCAACATCTAGGTGTGGCGATCCTCTTACCTGAATTTTCAAATATTAACAAACACTTGTTCTGTAAATGTGGTGTTATCGACTATACTAGACCTCAGCCAAACTTCTGAACTGAAAATCTTTGTGTTAAAACACTTCTCTTCTGGGTGTGGTGCTGATGCAGCAGTTCATCTTGTGATCCTCCTGCCTGAAATTTCAACTATTAACAAACACTGGTTCTGTACATGCAGTGGTAGTGACCCAGCCAACCCTCAACTGATCTTCTGAACTGAAAATTCTTGATTTAAGGAAATTC
>CM074966.1:15678898-15698492 GCA_037577455.1 Pangasius macronema | reverse complement strand
AGCTCGATCAAAACAATTTCTTAACTTAGCCACGCCCCTATTGTGACCACGCCCTTTGCATGAAACTTTGCAGAAGTTTGTTGTCCTGAGAAATGTATTGAATTATGAAAGATTGCAAAAAATTATAGCAACGATAAACTCAAGTGTTACGGAGAAAGTGCCCACACACTTTCAGTCTTATGTAGGCTTTCAATATGATGGACAAACAGAGTATTATTGTTAATGTGATACAATAAAATAATGTTTACCTAGTGCTACAGCTCCAAACTCTGTTTCAAGTGTGTTGAAAGAGACAATTTTCAAGCACCTAAACAGGAACGAGCATATACAACTACACAGCTATTAGTTATTTTCTACCCTTTTTGGGTCAAATAGATTCACTGAATGAGATTTCAGTTCTCAGGGTTAAATCCAATTTAATACCCAAGCATTGAGTTCTTTGGCTTTCAATTCTTCAATTCTTTCTTCCCTTCTTTCTTTCTTTCTTTCTTTTATTAAAGTATGACAATACTGCAGCAGTTTCTAGGGGAAATCGTCTTGTGCTAATACAAAAAAAGCACACAATCATGACAGAAGGGCCTGTGTGTGGGTATACGAGCCAACAACACAAAGCAGATCTGTGTAAAACCTTTTTCTCTCAGTTCTGGGTTATTTCATTTTCATCTTATTTATGTTATTCTGCAAATGATACAGTGGCTGAGAAAACATTTTAACTGTTCATTTTCTTGCTTGTGAGTCATGCTGAACTAGACTGGTTCTGTTGCATTTACTGCATTCATGGAAGAATCCGGCTAATCAAGTCCAGTGTCCTGAGGTTCTCGCTGTGAATATTGCTGACATCATAGATAGGTTCGCTTTGTTTCCAGTTTAACTACTTCTCTAATAATAAGGTTGGTTGGAGAAACCACAAAACAAAATCATTAAAAGTATAAATGATTGTTTTCTTGGTGTGAATTTAGCTAGATTAGTTTATTCATTGATACTATTTTTAGAGCCAGTGAACAAATATGTGAACACATCATTTTGAGAAAAAAAAAAAGTGCAATACACACTTTTGAAATAGATAAATAAACAATACATAATCATATGTGTAAAATATCTAAGAGCAGAACGTGACAGAAACGTCCTCTCATGTGAAGAATGGTGCGTTCCCTCCTGATCGGGTTGGGCCAGGTAACACTCTTGTCGCCAGGTGAGGACACATTTCCAACCCGGCAACACAGCAGCACCCATCCTACTGCAGCATTTCTCTTGAAGGCATCATTTAAAACCTATGCTGCTTTATTGTTTTATTTCACCTGATCTCTACAACTGGTCCACATTTTGTTTGGAGCTTCTGATATCTGACCAGACTGAGCACAGGTAGGAGCACTTTCCTCTCTACTTTAGCAGTTTAACGCATAACCATATGGCCAAACTTTTTGCACTTCTTTGTAAACCTTCTGGCAGATTGTGCTTTTCTTACTCAATAAAGTTGTTTTAATGACACTGATTTGGGAAATGGTAGGTATCACTTTAATTTAGATATCCTTTGATCAAAGTATTGGTTGAGTATAGTGATTTGATTTGGTTTAAATTGGAATAGATGAACGAAACTGGCAACCTGGAAGTAAGCTGTTAGTGGCAAAGTGTATGCAGAGTATATATTATGTAATAATGAAATAATATGCGACTATAAACCTGTCAACGTGTGTGGCATGTAGAAAAACCACAATTACTAGCTTCCTTTTATTCCGTGGTTTTTCTCCCAGAATAGGTGAATTTGGGGTCTACTGACTTTCTGGTTCCAGGTGCCTTAGTGCCTGGATTGAATAGCACTGACTGTTCACTAATATCCCAAGTGTAAAATGATATTTCACAGTGTTTATTATAACACTTTATCTGGGTCCAGCTGAACAAATACAAACAGTGCAGGTGTTAATAGGCTGTGGCTGTTTAAGCTTCCCTGGAGTAACTCAAACCTTTTTAGAGACAGGTGACGGGACAGGACAAGCCAGTTTTCTTCTTCATGTTCCGGTTTATGCCTATGCCAATTAGAACATCGTACTTTGCATAGCTAAAGAACCTGTCATGCCATGCTAAAGGAACAGTGCACTGAGATCCACCTTGGTTTTACAGTTTCGCCGAGAGTCCGTTGAGCCTAGTGCGATTTTGCTTCTTCACCCAGGTGAGAGGAAGATGACCCATGTAACAAAATCAAAAACAGGCATCGATAGCACTGTGGAGAACAGTCCATCTGGAGACGTTCGAGTGATCGCAGAGGAGTATGAGGTGAACAGTTTTAGATATCACTTGAGGAGAACTTCACTCCTTGATTATATTGAACGAGGCATGTCTCAGCTGCTTTGTTGGTATGACCTTTTCTTTTTACATGTAGTAAAGAAAATGTAGTAAATTTTGAAAACACTAAAGCCCCAGACGCACACAGTGCAGTATTTTTTGTGTGTTTGTAATAAAAAAAGACACCTTTTACTGCCCTCTTGTGGAATTTAGGTATTAAATTTAATTTGTCTATGTCTACATATTGTAAATCTGTAAAGACTTGTAGACTTGTAGAGATTGGCAAGCACTTGTGTGTCTGTCAGGCCTAGTTTGACTGACCAACTAGATTGTTTTAAACATGTGTGAAAGTCAGTTTGACAAATTACAAATAAAAAATAAATATTATTGGATTTGAAATGCCGTAGTCTTAGACTGTACACCATTTAGGTTACTCTAATCCATTTTTTAAAAAAGTATTTATTATGTGATATAATCTGTTTTGTAAACATTTCACATCATGTCTCACCCTCAATAATATGAGCAGAGAAAATAAAAAAAAATTCTGAGGTCCCAGATTCGATCCAGGCTTCAGGTGACTGTCCGTGTGGAGTTTTACACGTTCTCCTCGTGTACATGTGGGTTTTCTCTGGGTTCTCTGATTTCCTCCTCTTAGTGGATGGGCTAAGATAAATTGGCCCAAGGTGTGAATGAATGTGTGAATGAGTGTGTGCATGGTGCTCTGCAATGTTCTGGCATCGCTTCAGGGTGTATTCCCCACTCGTGCCCAGTGTTCTCATGAATATTCATTCATTCATATTCAGTAAGCTTTTTATCCTGGTCAGGGTTGCAGTGGATCTGTGGAGCTGTGAGGCAGGAACTCTAGCTGCTGCACCCCTATTCCTCCCCTAATATAATTTATAATTCAATATAAATTCAAATAATAATTCAAAGACATTTGTGTTTATTTACCATTACAGGGACTGAGTATTGCAACTCCACAGTTATCCCCCACCAGCTACAAACAGAGGAGTGAGGAGTTGAGGAAGACTTTCAAAGAACTGTCTGAGTCGGAAAGACTTATAGTGGGTGAGTGAAAGGGAGAGAGAGAGATTAACACATAAGCCCACATTGAGGCATTTACAATATATAATATATTGTATACATTCTATTAATGTATTGGAATGTGTTTATTCTATAGAGTGTCATTTCACAGCTCTTTTTTCCCCCAGACTACAACTGTGCTCTGCAAAAAGAAATTTTACTCCAAGGACGCTTATTCCTCACAGAGAACTGGCTCTGTTTCTACAGTAATGTTTTTTGGGGAACAAAGGTAAGTGCAAAAAAATACAAAATGATGTCACATAGACTGAAGATGTGCTACGAAGTAATTTATTTCAATGTAATTTCTTATAGATTATGGTGAATATGAAAGATATTGCATCCATGTCAAGGGAGAAGACAGCTCGACTGATACCAAACGCCATTCAGATCATTCAGAACAATACAGAAAAGGTAAGAAACCTCTAATATACACCACACTGCACATTAGTGTCCTATAAATGTCTATGGTAGGTTGTACCTGTGCTGTTTGAAACCGTGTGCGTTTTGTGATATCACTTCCTCACCCCCTAGCTCTTCTTCACGTCTTTTTCTGCAAGGGAGAAAAGTTACCAGACCATTTTTCGTGTATGGCAGAATTTTCTGTTGGAGAAGGTAAGCCTGATGCGTTCACCACCTAACAAACCATCACATAATAATAACCTGTTTATTCAGATTGACCCAGCCTTAGTATTCACATGCGAAAAATCTCTGCTCTCACAGGACTGAGCAATGTCAAATGCAGGCTACACCTTAGAAATATTTTATAGCCTATTGATACTGAGCATGGGGAGTGGTGCATTGTGTAGTGTCTCCGCATCACAGCTACAGTATCTCCGGTTCAAATCCTGAGCTCAGGTTTCTGTGTGCTTCACAAGATCTCCCTGTGTGTGTGTGTGTGGGTCCCCATTGGGTGTTCCAGTTCCGTCCCACCTCCCAAATACATGCCAGTAAGTTAATTAGTTGTGCTAAATTACCCATGAGAGTAATAATGAATCCATGAGTGACAATGAATATCGAGATCAGGGCCAATACTGGCCTGAATTGCAGGATTAGGTTCTGGTTAGATTTTTCCCATCCAATCCAATACCATATGGTTTTCGAGTGCTGTACGAATGCGAATGCATGACAGTTATCTAGTCTAGGATCAGGACCATCTTAAGCTGACAGATAATATTAGCAAAGTTCCTTACATTACAACCTTTTAAACTATTCAGCAACAAATGTGAAATAAAAATGTACTGGCTCAGATCAGACATCAGCCAGATTTTATACTGGTATAGGCTCAAAGATCAAATAAAATGGGAACATTGCTCTAAACTAACTTGTAAGTGAGGAATAATCCAACTGAAGCATAAAGCTGAGATCAAGGGTCTAGTTCAAGGGTCCAACACTGCAATCCTGAGGTTTAACTAAACTAACTGTGGCTCTTAAAGCAAAGGACCACCATGGAACACAATGAATATCGTTAGCCTCATAGCATAATTGCCCAAGTCATATTTGGTTCAAATATGACTTAGGCAATTATGGTATGAGGCTAACGACATATTAAGATTGAAATGCTTGTGATGTGGTTAGAGATTCTTGGGGTAATTTGTTGGTTGGTGCTGTATTTTTTGTTACACCCATGAGAAATTAGTGTAGTGATGCCATGTCGATGTAATCAGGAGACGTTGTCAGTTACAGTGGCATTTAATTGGAGAAAATGTCAGAGCTCTAAAGTAAAAAGGATAACAGTCAGGTTTCACTAGCACTAGGTTAGCATCTTAAATAACAGAGCAAGAGCGTCTTTTCTCACTTGACACTTTCTTGTATACTGTAATATTAATGAGAAATACAACCCAAAAGTAGTGGAGACGTTGGTGCGAATGCTGGAATGAAAATTCCTGAAAGCAATGTCGCTGTATTAAAGCAGTTGAGATATGAGTCAGCTAGTTAGTGATGTACGAAATATGAGTGTGATGGTGTTGACAGTGATATTAGCATGAAAGTTGAAGCTTTGTAAGCTGATCTGTTTGAGCAAGGTGTACAGATGAGGAGGTGAGAGAACTGGACAGACTGTAGGAGTAAAGTGCTGATGCACCGCTCTCTTTGGGCAGAGACGAGGCGAGGGCTAAATCCACTGGCACCAATATGACGACATTGTGAGTAATGTAGAAAACCATTAACCGAAGTGGGATTAGACCAGCATGTCAATAAAAGAAGTTTAGACTGCAAAGGTTAACTTATGACGTTAAATTATGTGGATAGTTTAAGCCATTGCATCAGAACAAGTGTATTACATAAATGAAAAATATCCCAACAGTTTCGAAACCTGCCTTCTGGTCCAGAGTGTTTATTTGTATTTTGATTGACCTCTTGTCAGTCATTTTACAGACATGCCCCCAACGCCCCTTCACATCCTGCTAAATCATTATGAGATCTTGAATGCTTATAGAGTTGGGGCTTTCATAGTAACTTGGCTTTCAAGCAGCTGAACATCCAAGTGTGTGTGAAATTGAAAGTTAGAGGCCTATATTTCACAAATCTTACCTTTAAGTGGTTTCAAGAGAAAACCTGTCTGGAAAACTGACTTCTGGTCCAGAAAAGATCGATAGATAGATAGATAGATAGATAGATAGATAGATAGATAGATAGAAACCTACATAGAAACTGATTCCAAGGGAAAATGCAGATGCTTTCGAGTGTTTGGAATGCTTGTTTGTGTTTGGATTTGACTTCTTTGTTTTAGGATTTTACAGACACTTTACTGTAGGGCCACTGTGAATCCTGGGGGCGTGGCTTAGTGACTGGGGATGGGGGGGGCAAGGCGTTAAAAAAACAAAACAAACAAACATTTAAATGTTTAATCCACCTAGGTAAGTGTTAGAGATCTAATCTTGAAGAAAAGAAAAATAGACTGATCTTACCTAATGCACCTTTAACTGCTTTAATGACAGGTTGTAGCAATGTAATGTTTTTATTTATTTATTTATTTGTTGCCTTAATAAACCGGAAGTAGCAGATTAGACCCGTGTTTTGTGTGTGGACGGAGAAGCAACGCCAGCAAGTGCATGGTGGGAAAAACAAACCACAGTCGCGTCAGCAGGGAGTTTCACACAAACCAGCAGAATGAACGTGAAGTTCAGTGAACTCTCGGGGTGTGTCTTTGAGCTTTCCATGATAAAACAAGGCGTCTTGTCAGAGTAAAAAACAGCCTGCATTCTCCCTGTGTGCTGAAATGGAGCTGCCGAGGTGTATAGAGGTGTATGTTAGGAAACACTGCTTCACTTAAAGCAACGTTTTAACACTTGTATGAACATATGAAAGAATAAATTCACACAAAAAACGTTACACATGACCGTGCTACACAATACCTATGTGCAAACAATACACCGATTATTTATGTTAATTATGTTCCCATAGCTATTAACATGTTTTAATTAGCATGGGAGTGACGTTTTAAGGGTTTAATCAGCTTCACGCGCTTAAAGTCACACGTTTGTTAAGTTTCCTGGCATTAATTTTGCAACTTTTCCTGTTTACTCGGAATTTGTAGTGGAAACTGTCAATCTGGTAACCCACCGAAACGAAACCGCTTCCTGATTGGTTACAACAGCAGAACTGGCGCTCAGTCCCAAACGCCTTCCTGTTGGACGTGCAGTGTGCTATGTAGGATGCTAATACCATCATTTTGTTCCCTGAGAAGTGCATTTATATAGGGAGCTCGGCGGCGTTTGGGAAGGAGCCCGGGTGTTTGGTGACGGAGGTCACTTTCGTTCATTTGAAGGCCCCCGACAGGTAGCAAGCGCCTTTGTATTCAGGAACTTGTTCGTAAGTAGTTTCTCTCAGAACAGTAGAATAATATGTTGTCATACAGTTATATCTGTCTGGGACATTTTGGGGAATGTTGTAGTTTTAATGTCAGACTGTGTTGTGTTTGTGCTGTACGGTGTAGTGATATTTTATGGTGTGTTTATTCTTGTTGCTGTTCAGCAGGTCGTTTCTCGTCTTAACTGTTTTTTTGTTTGTTTGTTTGTTTGTTTGTTTTTGGACGTTTGGTTGTGTACTGAAGGCTTCTTTCCGCTTCGGTGGAGATGAGGTTATCTAACACTTGTACAGAGCTCTTCATGTCCATTATATTAGTGTGGTTATGAGTGAAAGGGTGTACAGCTGTTTGTCTGAAAGCAGGTGGTGTTTGTGGCCGTCATGGCTACAGCAGGGAAGAGCAGCTGCTTTACACTCAGTCTAGTTTGGTTTCCTTCTTCTACATGCTTACTAATGCTGAATCCTGATTGTTAGAGGAATTAAAATGATCAAACTGTGCTGGATTTCAGGCATACTATCAGAGATAGAGACAATGACCACCACAAGTTTGTCTTCAGTGCCAAGTGACTTTGTGGCCAAGTGTGGTGACCCATGCTCGGAATTTGTGCTGTGCATTTAACCCATCCAAGTGCACACACACAGTAGTGAACACACACACACGTGAAAACACACCCGGAGCAGTGGGCAGCCATTTTAGCTGTGGCGCCCGGGGAGCAGTGGGGGGTTTGGTGCCTTGCTCAAGGGTCTCACCTCAGTCGTGGTATTGAGGGTGGCAGAGAGCGCTGGTCATTCACTCCCCCATCTACAATCCCTGCCGGACCCGAGACTCACAGTGACAACTGCCAAAGTGATACTATAGCCAAATAAAAAACAAACACACTTGTCATGGTCTGATGTTAATCACACCGTGTCCAAAAAAAAAAAAAATCTGGTTATACCATTATGTGGGTTTTTTTCCCCTCAATATACTGCATGTTTATTGTTTCCATAAGCGTGAGATAGCATTCAAATGTTCACCTTGGTCTTTGGTATTATGATTTTAGGATATTGATGATATGTTCCACAACATAAACTGTAACTATAAATGGATAAAAAGTATGATGCTTAGTACTTAGAACAAATTTAATTACTGGAACACTGCTGCGGTGCAGTATAAGAAGAATAAAACACTTTAGGACATGCTGTTGTAGGAAAATGATCAACTTTGTGACAGGCTAGATCACACCACCCACTTTATTATTTTCTTATAACAGCATGCCTCGGAGTGTTTTATTCCTTCCATCTCGCCCATCCTTACTTCATCCCGATGCTTCAGCTAGCCTGCTGGTCTCGTTATCAGTGAAATTATTTGAACTGCGCTGTGGTTTAAAAAAAACAGCATCATAAATAAATCATAAAGTCATAAATTTAGACTATGGTGTAGGTTATCTGTTTTTTTAAAACCAATTTTTGAACACTAGTGTGTTGTATAGCCTAAAGCTAATTTAAAAGTAGGTTCTGTCAGAAGTTATCAAAAGTTTAATTTACTTGCTGAAGAGTATATTTACTATGGCAGCCCTTCATGCCTAATGACTCAATGCTAATGAGTACAGAGAGTATTAAATACTTTGTCACATTGTAACACTGGCTTGTGTGTTTGTAATAAAGGACTTTCGCACCATCAGTGTGTTCATTCTGGGAAAGATTTAATAAACTTGTCTTAACGTGACCCGCTTTACAGAATGTCATAGTGATCTTGTCTCTGCAAATAAGTGTAAATCAGGTTAGGTGTGTTTTCCACCTGAGCGTATGATGATAGTTTAAATCAGGAATGAAAGGTGCATTGTGCCAGGTGTGGTGTAAGGACCAGACCTGACAAACATTTCTGTCTTACCAGGGAGACAACGTGCCTTTGTTACACAGGTCCCTCAGCTCATTCTGTTGTTCATTGTTTCTTTAGCAATTGACCAGGCAAGAGCTGTGGCAGATGGTCAAACAGCATTATGGCAATGACTTGGGTTTGAGCCAGGAAGAGATGGACAGTATGCAGATGATGGTAGACACAGTTGCACATAACCAGCCCAGGTAAGACACCCGCTTTTGGCCTCAGGATTTTGGCTTTGATGCAGGCCGTGACTGATTTATGCTGATTGCAATTTAAAAATCGAATTTTTCTTTGTTTAAGCTTGAACATGAAGGCAGAGGATCACGGTGTAAAATTAGAGAGACCTTCCTCTCTACGAATTCCTCAGATCGAGCAGTCTTCACACGAGACCTCGACACCACAGGGAGACGACACGCAGTCGTCAGTAGGACTGCAGAGCATGCTGTCTCCGAATGGGGTACGGTTCATTTTCCTACACAAACTAATCCACATGCAGTTTGTTTTACATTTTATTTTCTGAACAAACAGAAGTACAGTTTAACTTCCCTCACGGGGATTGTGTACATCTTTAATTAAACGAGTCTACGTAAAGCTAAACTTCAACCTGAAACACATTAAACAGGTGTAGAATAAAAGGATTGTGATGTGCCTCGCGATTCTGCTTGTTTGTTGTTGAATTTTTTTATGTTCATGAGAATTTAGAGGTTGTGTGTTGCACTGATGTCAGAGTTAATGCTAGCACAGTTACAGTAGCATTTAAAGTGAGAACTGAATTCAGTTTAAAACCTGTTTAAAAAAAGGTTCAACTGGAAAGAGTCAGATCAGAATAGTGTTACAGAATTAATCGTGGACTTTAAGATCACATGCTAATTATAAAGATTAATCTGCAAGTTGTTGACGTGTTTGGCAGAGGTTCAGATTAAATATGTGTGTGTAATCACACTTAGGATGATGTGCGGAGCACACCGTCGCAGCCACGCAGTCCTAATCTTTCCCTGGACCGCTTCAGCAATGAACAAGTGTCCAAGCGCTCTTCTCTGTCCTTGGATCTGAATGCCAACGAGGACCGACTCTCAGATAATAGCCTGTCTGATAGCATGGAGGAGGGTAAGAGGCACAGTTCGTGTGTGTGTGTGTGTGTGTGTGTGTGTGTGTGTGTGTGTGTGTGTCTGTGCGTGCGGGTGTGCCGGCACACCTGTGTGTATGCTTATATGGTAATGTGTGGCTGTTTTGTTTTATTCTTTTTGTCCTTGTGTGCGGTGCAGTGGAAAGAGAGTGTGTGTCCCAGGCGTCTCAGGGAAGGCTGTACGTGAACAGAGTGTTCCGTTTCAGCGCTGAGAAAATGTTTGAGCTGCTCTTCACTGATTCGTATTTCTCCCGCCGGTTTATGGATGCCAGGAAGATCAGTGGTAAATATTAACGTTGTATTCTTACGTGCACGTCTCATGTTCCATACTTGTCTATATCATCAGGAAATACAGCTACACATTACTACACTATACACATCACTGTATAAGCAATACTGTACATTAGAAACTGTCAGAAACAAAAGTGTTATACTATACACACTATAATGTGGACCTTTATCCTTAAAGACAATTCAGAAATTTTATTTCTCCCTGTAATTATAGTTTAACAAAGAAGCACTTTTGGTAATAATTGTAGGTGTATAGCATAATTACAATATCTGTATCTGATTTAAACGTGAAGTGGGTGTGGCCTAAAGCGAGAGGGTTTCTTTTTTAATTAAATAACTTTACACAGAAAACACTGGAAAAGAGAAACCCCAGAGGTAGAGATGCCGGCTCTGTCAGCAGGGTCTGTTCCTCAACATTAGCAACATCCCTCGAGTTCATAATTGGTCTTAACTTAAAAATATGCACAGGAATATATTTTAAAATTTACGTGTGTAGTTATCATTTTGGCTCATTATTATTTGCTGTAGTTACTAACTTGTATTTTGACCCTGTGCAGGTGCAACCTCTTCGTCTTGGCAAAGGGACGCCTCTGGCTCTATGAAGAGAAGTTTAAATTACACCATCACCATCACCAACCCACTAGTGGGTAAATTTTCCACTGCAACAGAAAACCAGGTCGGTCTGCTGTCTGGCAATATTAATGAAGCTCACAGTGCACTTTGTATCTACATCCTGTGTGCTGCTGTTTTGACTGATACCACCCACTGTTTTCTTTAGACGCTGTATAAGGAATCTAGGGAGGGTCATTACTACTTGGTGGATTCAGAAGTGTACACACATGACGTTCCGTACCACGACTACTTCTACACTCTGAATCGCTTCTGCATCATACGCAACTCGAAGCGCAAGTGTAGACTTCGGTAAGCGCTTGACTCTTTAGCTTGTACTGCTCTCTGACTGTGCTGTGATGTTAACCGTTTATCAATTCTGCGCAGGATTTACACTGATGTGAAATACAAGAAGCAGCCATGGGGATTTGTTAAGTCTTTTATTACCAAAAACTCTTGGAGTGGCCTGGAGGACTACTTCAGGCACCTTGGTTAGTGTCAGACTTTCAAACGTTTCACTCTTTTGTGCAAAGTTTTTGTGCTTCCATCTCCCTGACCTGGTCCACAGCATGAGCTGGCTTCACTGTTGTGTATATATAAATTACTGCTGATTTATTTCCTGTTATAGCATTGTGTGTGATCCACAGCCTCCTCCAGACCTAATTATAGTGCAGCTGATTGAATTTGTCTTTATGCTTTAGGCTTTTTAAACGTAGGTATATAATCTAAACTGCAGGTCTGTTTGAGTGACTAGGCTTAGCATTTTCTTTATTGAGGCTGCGTAGTTTTTCTTCTGCTGATTGATTAACAAGAGTTAGCAGGAGAGTAATTAAGAGAAGTGATCAGATCAAAGTGCCTCTGAATGACTGTGAATAGAAAGATCCGGCTCAGATTCCTCTATCCCTTAATAAAACTCCTCAGTCATGTGTGTTTCTCGAAGGTAATGCTATACAAATAAGTTCAAGGAGTAGCGATTTTTGATGTGTGATTATCACAGACAAAAATTTCTAAGACTTGCGATAAAGCTGTTTATTCCAAGCTCCCTTTAATGAGTGGTAGTTAAAGGATAACTCCAGCAGTTTCCACTCAATTCAGAATTCAGTGCAGTGTAAATAGAGATGTAGTGAAATGTAGTATGTGGGATTACCATGGACAAGAATTGTGACTTTTCCCTGTAATGAGGAAAAACCTATTTACTCTAAACTCATTTATAATGGATGTCTAAGGGCAGCTGTTGAACTTCTCCAATTAACGTTTATGTAAAACACACATAGTAGAACAAGTTCATGAATTCTTCATTCAAATATCTTTATAAATCTCCTAAACCTCCTTTTGTATGGATAAAACTCCATAAGCACTTGCAGTGACAGAGTTCAACTGCTGCCCTCAGACATCCATTATAAATGAGTTTGGAGTAAACTAATTCTGCTTGTTCTTTTCTCGGTACAGGGAGACATGTCGAAATTGTCATCTATGTTTATCCCACATACACTACAGATGTAGGAGGTAGAAAATAGGTTGGAACTGCTTGAGTTAGTGGCTAGCTCCCAGTGATGTACATTCTAAATAAAACATAATAAAGTCACATCTTTCTTTCTGCAAACAGAGGCGGAGCTTCTTGAGGAGGAGGCGGAGTTGACCCAAGGGTCCGGCGATGCTGGAAAAGGCGGCTTGCGTAGAAGGCGGAGGACCTTCAGTCGCACCCTGCAGGAGCACATGAGACCCAGCAGGCAGTACAGTGTAGACCCCGAGCAGCACAGAGAAAGCTCCATCGGTATGAAGTTGCCCCGCGCCTTTACTGGGTTTCATCCATACCATTAATTATAGACTTGTATGAAACTGTGTTTAATATAGCTCACTTTCTTGGCTAAACCTGACACTATGTCGGTACACACGTATGTGTATATCGGATGTGTATTACCGATCATGTAGCAACACTATGCGGAGACTCTCAGATTATGCCAAAACGAATTTCTGGGCCGGAACAATGTTACAAATGAGCTAGCAATAAAGTACGTAGCAAGAGCCATCCCATGGCAGTAATAAGAAGCACTGTTTTTCTAAGGTATCTCGAGAAAACTATAATTGTTATAGGTCTAGAACTGCTTTCAAATATCGCACACTGCACCTTTAAAATGACTCGTCAAAAAGTCAAGTAGAACTTTATAATCCTAAGCTCTCACAATCCAGACAAAGTACATCGAGGGCTTTAATTAGAGATGGCATGATGTCACTTTTTCTTTTCTGATACTGAAAACAATACTGAAACCTTAAGTGTCAGCTGATACCAATACTCATCTGTTACTGTTTTCTTTAAAAACTGCTATTAATCAAACCCTTTCACACAAAAATATATATATTTTTAAGTCTCTTTACAAGAAAAGTGCAAGACCCTTGCACTAGTAGCTTTAGCACATTTTTGCAGTTGTGCACCTTTTTTCTCCCAGCATGCCGTGGTTTATAAGAGTACGCCACACTGTGTGCTTTGCTGTAATATACACTGAGCAAACTGTATGACTGATAACAGGCTTGGTCTTTTATTTCAGGTGCGGCAGACACGAAGAATACCCAAAAGTGGAACATCACTTCCATTATAGCTGGAATGAGCTTAATGTAAGCCTGCACAACACATCGTACATGTGCAGCGAGGTGCAGTGGTTGTTTAGGATCTCATGTATTGTGTTTTATTTATATCACAGCGCTGTTGAAATCTTGAATCTGATTGGTCAGAAGGTGGTCACACGTTTGTATTAATTCGATTGCTCTAACATATTGTAATTTCTGTGGTTAAGGATCATTCAGAGATAATAATATACAGATAAAGATGCTTATTTAAAATTCATTGAAGGAGTCTCCAGTGTCAGCGCTTTGTACCATAGGAAAGTCATCGAGTCAGAGGGTGTTGCCCCCTTTAGTTTCCCTGTAATATAACAAGCTTGTTAATGTCAAGAAAGAGAAAAAATAGGGGCTATTTAGGGAATGACTGATTATAGCAGCTGTATCATAAGTGAAAACAGGAGCTAACTTGTCTCGTGATGTTTCATAACGTTAAACATAACATTAAATGTTAAAACATGTCATTTGGTAATACATGAATCTTGCAATTATTTCCCCATAAATTCAAGCCCCTAAGTGTGTTAATCCATTTAGATATGTACATACAAGGAAGTTACGTGTGATGACATTCTGATACAGAAACAGGAAGCTGGTTATGTTGTAACAGTGACCATGAACGTCTGATAAAGGATTGCTGAAGAAGCTACAGCTGCAGCGTTGATAAAATGTTAATCATTTCTAAGATGCAAATTGAGAGCCTGAAACCTTGTGCAGTATAGCAGTGATCCTCTGAAGAGGTTCCCTAGCAAAAATATTCCTGCCAGTAATTAAAGCAGTATTCTTTTATCCGGCGGTTAGATTTGCCAGATGTCACTGTTATGCAAAAAAAATTGGTCCACCACCTAAATAATATGTGTTCAGCAGTGTCGGTATGCTGATCTCTTCTCAACACTGCAGTGTGAGATGCTACAGCTATGGTACAGCTCAGGTTTGTAATTCCACTTATATTTTTCCAGACTGTTGATTCTGACCATACTGAACCTGGGACTGTTTTTTAAGCTATGGGCCATGGAGGACGTGGCGCATCGTATGTACTTGAGCACAAAGCAGCGAATGAGGGAAAGAGCCGAAGCCAGGTAAGGGACACGCAACATGTCACGTGAGTGAGTGGGTACTAGAGAATTATGTAGATTTAGAGTGAAGCGGGATTATATATCACAGCACCATATTCAAGAAATGATGAGAAAAGTTAAAGGAAACATCTATCGATCTTCAGTAGTGTCCAAAATTCTGAGTCTACCTGTTGGTCTGTTGTCACTTTGGTTAATGGCTTCCTGCATTGCCCACAAAGCCATTCTGCCTCGTTCATTCCTCATCTGTACATTCTGTTCAACCATATCAGTTCAACTTACATACTAACACCGCCGTCATCTTGTGGATCGCTGTCTAGCAGAGCCGAGTCTCTGCTGCAACTTGATGCAGTTGCATTCTAGGAACGTTGAACGTTGTTGGAAAATGGTGAATGGCAAAAGAGGCTATTTTTCTTTCGTTTTCAGGACCCAACAGCAAAACCTGTCTGATCACACTTACGTTGGAATTATTTTCTCCTATTTTAACTCCATACGACGTCAATATAACGGACAACCGTAAACCTTTTGCCGGAATAGCGAAAATACAGCAACGCGCGATGTCACTATTAGGAAATATTTCTGTATAAAGATATTTATTGTGTTTCAGAGTGGAATTTTTCTTCTTCCCACAGTTTGGCACCTGACCTGGGCCCTCGACAGACTACATTCCACAGGAGCCAAGAGGAGACGCGCTTACTGAGGGCCGTGCTACAGGACTCTATCAACCTTCTAGAACAGGTCTATTAATATAACGCGCTTCAGCACGTAGCAGTGTTTTTATCTCCGCACAGATTGAGCTATGCTTTGAACATGGTGTACTTCGCTGCCTCAGCAGGGAAAATTCTATCTGCCCTTATGCTTTGGTGCAAAATATCTTTCTCTTCTCTTATTTCGCTGAGAGGTCTCTAGTGTGAAGGTTGTTTTTTTTTTGCCATTCGTGACCGCTCCTCTTTCCCTCCACAGTTACGCAACTCTCTCATGGTGCTTCAGCAGAACTTCCAGGGGCTCAATAAGACGGCCAATCAGGTATGACACGCTGCCTGGTGACCAACGGAGTGCAGGGGAATTTGGTCTACAAGGCTTTGCCCACATCAGGGGATGTTGTCATAGGCAACGGTTACCTCAGAGATGCTGTTTTGCCATCGGGTGTTACTACCTCAGGCCTTCTGCACTGTGGATGTTTTTGAGCCATGTGTGGGTGTGTAGGGATTTGTGGCGGCACAGGGAGCGATGCAGGCCCATTGCCCCTGCAAATTGTGAGCTCAGGGTACATTTAAATTCACACGTGTTGCCTTTTCCCTTTTGATTATAGTGTAAATGCTTGTAGTCATCAACCTTAATTATTGAATGTATCCTGTTTTGGCCTGTTGATTTGCACAGCAATTGTTCACACCTCTGTTTATAAGCTCTCTCCAGGGGTGTGTGTGTGTGTGTGTGTGTGTGTGTGTGTGTGTGTGTGTATGAGAGTAAGAAGGTACAATGACTAGATATCGATATTCCGTTATCGCACTGTTAATCAGGGCATAACAAAGTTTAAAACGTGTTTTTACCATGTTGGTAAATCTGCTAATAGCTAAGAAGTGATTTTGATGTTTGTAGAAATGTTTGCACCTCTGAACACTGTTGAACGATGTATATTCTGCCTAGTTGTATATGACATATTACAGATGAATGCAGAATACAGATTTTTAGTTTTTTTTTTTAGATTCGGGAATATTTTATGTTTCTATGGAGAAATACGTGTACAGCAACGTTATAAATAATGTGGAGTGGGAATGCATAATTATAGATGATTTTTATATTTTAGCTATAGCATGTTTACACTACATTTTGATGTAATTTGTAATTGTACAGAAGGTTATAAGGACTCAAATAGTAGTAATAACATTTGCACAACAGATTCTCCAAAGATGGTAGAATTTAAATGATTTTGTGGTCATTTTTTTAATCTGAAATGGATGTCAGAGTGTAAGCCAAGCCTTGTAAAAGCTTTCTCAGGAAATAATGCAGTTTTTTTTCTCCTATATGAACATTTTAAATAAATTTGCGATGTATATTTATGCCTTAAATCAAAGCCATGTTTGTGGTGATTTTTATTTTTATTCTTTCCTAGCACGCATAAGCCACGTGAAACTCTGACTGTTGCCGATCACTGATTTAGTTAAAGCAGAAAGCACCATCACAAAGGCCCTTAACCAATCAAATCTGAGCTTTACAAAGTAAACAGAAATGTCATGTGTGTAAAGTGAAGAACTGCTGGAACCACACTATAACCAGCACTATTTTACTAACAGAAACTAGGCCTACAAAGGCTTTATAATTAGCTGCTGATCGTTCAGGATGATACATTTTGGAGTGATGTGCCCCAATCAAGTGTCCTTGTGTCTATTTTGTTCAAATGTTCAGTGTTAGGAGGCTGCAGAGCTTCACCACTGGAAAATGAAAGCTAATCAGGAAACTGAACAGGCAGGGCTCCCTCGATGTTGCCAAATTGGGAGAAATCCTCTATCAAAAATTAAGCTTTCAAAGTTATAAAGAGTCAAGAGGAATTTATAATGTCGTGTAAATACTGTAAAACAACAGGAGAATATCCTTGCTATCATCTTGTTACCCTATTTACACATCAGATCAAAAAATATGAATTATTTTTTACACCAGAAATGTGTCCTTTTTTGATTATATTCAGTTTGAGTATTATCTATAGATTATTTATGATTGTTGCAATAATTAATTTCATTCATTTCCTTTTAAATGTATCCAAATCACCAGATCATTAAGCTCCACACAAGTGGACGTGTAAGTCCATCAATAGGTTAGTCGATTAGTACACAGTAGTCGTGTTACATATTTTAGTATGTCCTACAGGTCAAGAGCTTCAGTTAATGTTCACATCAAACATCAGAATGGAGGGAAAGTGTGATCTCAGTGACTTTGACCTTTGAGCATGGTTGTTGGTGCCAGATGGGCTTGTTTTAAAAAAAAAAAACATTTTCTCAGTGGCAGTTCTGTGGGCAGAAACACCTTGTTAATGGAAGAGTTTGGAGAATAGCCAGACTGGTTCGAGCTGCCAGGAAGGCTACAGTAACTCAGATAACCAGTCTTTACAACCGTGGTGAACAGAAAAGCATTTCAAGCCTTGAGGCAAGTGGAATCAAACATCAATGTAATTTTCCAGTCTTAAACTTACTCCTAGGTTTGTGTGAAGTGAGTGAAGTGTGTGTGTGAAGTGAAGTGAAGTGACTTGTGGCCAAGTATGTGGACAAGTGGCCAAGTGACTTGTGGCCAAGTATGGTGACCCATACTTGGAATTTGTACTCTGCATTTAACCCATCCAAGTGCACACACACAGTAGTGAACACACACACCCGGAGCAGTTGGGGGATCGGTGCCTTGCTCAAGGGTCTCATCTCAGTCATCGTATTGAAAGTGGCAGAGAGCGCTGGTCATTCACTCCCCCACCTACAATCCCTGCCGGACCCGAGACTCTTCGGGTTCACCTTCGGGTTACAAGTCCGACTCTCGAACCATTAGGCCATGACTTCCCCTGTGTGTGTGTGTCTAATGCCCTGGGATAGACTGATGTCCCATCAAGATTGTTTTCCCAAGTGTTCCTGGGATAGGGTCCAGATCCACCGCTACCCTGATTGAGATGAATTAATCCTGGGGTCTTCAATCTTATCAGCAAAGGGCGGTTTTGGGGGTGCGGGTGTTCATTTCAAATAAGCAGGAAACAAACATGATTTTACTTGTTTAATCAGTACATCTTAGTCTCTGATTACCTATCAGGTGTGCCTCTAAGCTGGCTGTAATGAAACCCTGCAGATAAGATTGAAGACCCCTGAGTTAGGCACAATATGTTTAATGTTCAAAATAAAAAAGAATAGGAGCGGGGATTTCAATGGAGGGATCTGGCAACCCTGTTCAGTGCTTAGTTGACTACATGGAGCGGACATGAAGCGAATCAGAGGACCATGTGTGAGATAACGGCCGGAGTCCGGTCAGAGGGTGTCCGCTGTGTTACTGATATACATCCTGTGGCAGAGAGAGCGAGCCACTTCGACGTTGGTTAATGAATTCTCGCTTTATTTTTGTTAAGGAAAACCGAAGAGACTAGAATGTTTTCGCGCAGGGAAAAAGACGCGACCTGGCAACCTGACGGGCGGGTGCGCTTCCGTGGCTGAGCGATTTCCCAACATGTCACATCGCCGAACACAGGTAAGCAGCGATAAACGCGTGTGTGTGACGCCGGTGTTGGTGTGGGAGCGCGCTGGCGACGACGGGGAGCTCATCCCGACCCCGTGGGGAGCACTGGGAAGTCCCTCAAGCTCGCATTGTAGGAGATAACTTCAGAGAAATGCAGCATGGCTCTACAAACATCGCTTCACTGTCATGCGTGAACTTTTCCGACTGGAACATACACACCGCAGTTTTCAAACACGGGTAAAAAAACAAAAAAAGGATAAAAACTACTGATTAATGACTAAACCGTTTTCCTTAAGCATCTGCGTTGTAACACAGTCTCTTCATGAGACGTGTGTAAGGTGGCAGGTTGAGAAGGAAACACTGTTCAGGGCGTGTTTATGTTGTCAGTGACCTTGTTTCTCGTCATCTATATTACACACACACGTGTGTGTGTGTGTGTGTGTGTGTGTGTGTGTGTGTGTATGCACGTGTATATGCACACATACATACATACATACACACACATACATGTGTGTGTGTGTGCATATACATATGTATATATATATATATATATATATATATATATATATATATATACACAAACTTAGAGTGTGTGTGTGTGTGTGTCTCTATATATATATATATATATATATATATATATATATATAT
>CM074966.1:15667560-15678798 GCA_037577455.1 Pangasius macronema | reverse complement strand
CACACATACATACATACATACATACACACACACACACATACATACATACATACATACATACGTGTGTGTGTGTGTGTGTGTGTGTGTTGCTGTGTTTCTTTGATCCTTTCTGTTTGTGTCTTTTACACTACAGTCAGTGCTGCACTGGAGCTTCACACTTCAGCGCCTTTAATGAATAGACCTGAGCTTTGATCTTGACTGTAAGTTGGAGCGATGTGTCAGCATTACATGTGGCCATTATAGCTTACTAAAATAAAAAGAAAAAAAGAAAACTTGTCCCAGCCCTGCTTTGGTGATCTCAGGTAGAAATGTAGACTATTTTATTTATGTCAAACAAGATTTTTAAGATTTTAGGATAAACTGCATCTATAACAGGTCTTCTTTTAAATTTAGCCAAAAAAGCAAAAAAAAAAAAAAACCTGTTAATTTAACACTTTAAACTCTGCCTACTAGACACAATGACGCCATGTCACAAATCCCTGTTAGGGGGAATCAAACTGTTTAAAAAAATCACACTGTGCTGTAATTTAAAACAACACTGAGCTCATTTTGTCGTAACACACAGCTTTTTTATTTTCTCAAATGGACAGCCATTGCTCACTACCAGGGACATTTCATTTGAAGCAAGAAAATTCAAGGTTAAATGTCTTGCTCAGGTGAACAATGGCAGCACCAGGATCTTATCAGTTGGGATCAAACCCTGAGCTTTTCTTGGCTCATGGTTCATGGCCTGATTGCTGGGCTGAGCCCACGGGATAGTGTGGCTACATTGTTCAAGATTGAATGAAGCGCTTGGGTCTGAAATCTGAGCCATTACAGCAAATGTTGGCAGTGGAATAAAGAATGTATAATGGATGAGGCTGTAGTGTGTAAACAAGCTGCCGGCTTCAATTCATTTCTGCTTTTCCCGTTTCCCTAAAGGTGAACGATGACCTTCTGAGGCTTGTTGGATGAGCTGCCGTCCATCATGAAGAAGCGAGCCAATAAGGCGCTGGAACCGGACGATCCTTTGTGCTGCTGTGAGTATGTGGATCGGCATGGTGGGCGGAGTCACATGGCAGCGTGCTGCTGTGATTGTGAGGATCTGGACGAGGCTTGTGACAGGTGAGGGAGGAGCTGCGTGGGATGGAGGGCCATCACTTAATAAGGGAATCATGAGTTAGATAGGGTTTATTTAGGGTTCATTCTGAATTTATGAAAGTGACAGAGCAAGCACAATTCATTTAGGGACGGAGGATACTTCAATTCAAGTAGCAGCTCTGATAATGTACTGTTTGTGTAGTATATGATGGAAGCAAGAGCAGCGTGTGTTTTCTTTGCCAGATTGATTTACTTAAACCACTAAGAGCAGACAATTGGCACCTGTTGTAATAAATTCTCTGATGTTTCGCAGATGGATGAAGAGAGAACCCCAGAACCCGGACTCGCTATCTCGAGTTGCGTCCACGGTGACTGATCGTCTGCGAGTGCCCTGGATTTCAGGAGCTAAAAAAGTCGACCTGTCTTTGATCCCGCCTCTTATCCTACTTCCCATCCTCTTGCACATCGCTGCTCTGCATTACCTGCTGGGTATCGTAGTGCTGACGGCGCTCCCCGGCATGGTACTTTGGTATTACTACTTCACCCACCGCAAGAAAGGACGCACGCTGTTCTTCCTCAGCCTGGCACTGTTCTCCCTGTTCTACATGTACTACCTCTTCCTCACCGAGGTCATGCCGCGAGGCGACGTCACTAACGTACAGATGGGGATCATCACGCTAGGCGTGGTGCTTACCCTCATAGCCCTTGTGCATACCAAGAAAGGGCCAGGCTACGTCAAACCCAGTCCTGCTGACACGCACAGCACAGTGACGTATCACAGTCCTCCCCCAGACGTAGACCCCGCCTACCACAACGGCTCACGGCATCAGGTGGTGATCGCCAATCGGACGAGTCCTGCTGAGCAAGGAGCTGAGCCCAGAGCTGTGGCAGGTGGCGTGCTGGAGAAAGACAGCAGCAGGAGGAACTGGTGTCCGTTCTGCAAGCTGGTGCGACCTCCAAGAGCCGGCCACTGCAGGATCTGCGGCTCTTGTGTCCTACGCCTGGACCATCACTGTGTCTGGTGCATTTCTTTCACTTATTTCTCTGGCCAGCATCCTCCTTTACTACAGTGTGGTATAGGTCGAGTATTATTATAACAACATTAAATAAATAAATAATGATTTATTATTATGAGTTTAGTACATTAAAATGCAGCTCAAAATGCTTTGCAAAATAGAAGGCAAACGATAAACAGCAAAAGGGAAAATATGTATAGGAAAGCAAAATAATAAATATAATAAAGCATAAATCATTCTAAAAGTAATAATAATAATAATAATGTAATGGGTTAAGCAGGGATCTGTAGCTCAGAAAAAATAAAATTAATTAAAATTAATATTTAAAACCAATTTAATTAAAAATTATATACATCTATATTTTATTTTTAAAGTAATTTAAGAAATGCAGCTTTTTTTTTTCATTTTTACATTCCAGTGTAAAATTTTTTTTATCAAAATTAAAAAACTAAATTAATCACAAATTGATTTTATGATATATTTATGATAGAATTTATTCACACCTTAGGCAAGTTAGTAAAACTGCTGTTATATTCGGCTTATAACCGTAATAACTAAAATATAACTTTAACAGTAATAGTTGATGGGGGTTTTAGTGATCAGCTCACATCATTAAAACTAAATCACAGAACTCCTGACTTTTTTGTCACAGACCCCAGGGGTCCCACGTAGAGACTCACAGCTTAACTGAATGTGAGTTGAAAAATTTCAAGTCAAGTATAAAATATCAATGCGAAAATATTCCTTTTAGTAATTAAGCAGGTGATATTTAAAAACGTTCGTACTTGTAGCAGAGTAGCAGAGCCAGCGTTTATGAAAACCTAAGCATGTGTCCTAATGCGGGACGTAACTCCTCACGAGCACGATGTAGCCGATGCCTTGTGTCAAAACATCAACAGCAAGCAGCAACATCATCTTTATAGCACCACAAAGTTACTTTCTTCTGTCTTAATACACAGTAAGCTAGCAGTGAAATGTGTGTACTCATAGCGCTCATAGTAGCAGACGAGTTCATTACATCAAAGTAATTTGATTTAATAGCTCATTCACTAATGGACTTGGTTCCCCATTGAGAAGTAAACAAGAAGTAATCTGTTGTTATAAATTGCTAATTTCGGATCTTTCCTAAAATATCTAATATCACTCCCGAGTGCTGTTAAAGAAAAGTTTTCACTCTACCGTCAAGAAGTTGCGAGTTCATATCCCGCCAAAAAAGCCAAAACTGGCTGTGCTCTCTGGGTGGGAGGGATGGCAAACTCTCTCTCACCTGTCAATCATAGTGACACTAACCAGTCATGGGTGTCTGTGAGCTTGGATGTAGAAGAGGGTGGATAGTCCTCCGACTGTGTTACAATACATGAGTGGCAGAGTTGACAGGTGAAGTTGTCACATGTC
Organism: Pangasius macronema; assembly: GCA_037577455.1. NCBI lineage: Eukaryota > Metazoa > Chordata > Actinopteri > Siluriformes > Pangasiidae > Pangasius > Pangasius macronema. Next base: position 15,675,307 of record CM074966.1, on the reverse strand, counting down.
TTGGAGGAAGCACATGTTAGGCCTCATGTGTAGCCATCCGTATGACAGGGGAGAAGGGTGTGAGGATCGTAATTGCAGAATTAGGGAGAAAATGGGAGGGGAAAAAAAAAAGAAAAATCTAGAGCATTATACAGTTATATGAGTGAAGGCTGTAATCAAATCCTGACCTGCACTGTTGCTTGGACAGGATTAACAGCTGTGTGGGTCAGGCCAACCATCGCAGCTTCCTGCTGACGCTCGTCTTCTTCCTGTTGACCTCGCTGTATGGGATCAACCTGGTCCTGCGCAGTGTGTGTCCCACCCAGAGCCTCCTGACCGCCTTGCTCTACTGCCCTGATGTCTACAGTCAGTCCAGGTGGGAACCCTTTTACATAGCTGCTTTTTTTTTTAATAGTATGAAAAAGGATTTTCACAATTTAAGGTTTTGCATTTCCAAGTCCAAGACGTTTTCAATGACGAGGGTTCTCAAAGAATTCTCACAGGGAATTTACAGCAATCTTGTGGAACAGTACATCAAAACGTTGACAGAGGAGCAGACCGAAATGTGTCTGGTATGAATTTAAAGACTGTATCCGTAACATCATAATGTCCTGATGCCTCTTCAGGGTGGTTACGCTATAAGAATAAAGAATGGAGCTATAAGCCTAGATCGTTTCATGCACATGACACGAAGCAGTAAAAGTGCCGTGATCTTGTAGTGAAGCGAGAACATTTGTCATTCTTTGTTTTAATTACCGGTAGTTATAAATTCAAAGCATTAACAAAATAAAGGTGTCATACTATTAAAATCGTTTACATTAAAATCGTTACAGCAAAAATGTTTAAAAAAAATCCAACTGAAATTAGGATTCGTTATGTACTTATGTACAGTTTTAAGGGTCATTGAGTGTAAGAGGCACGCAATAAATAAATAACGAATACATTAATAATCTGCTAGACTGAAAAAAATAGTATAAGTGCTGGCAATCTGTGGCAAGAAAAAGTTTTTTAATGTTTAAGGAAAAGTTCAAGCTTATGAGATGTCAGCTGTCTGCCTCACACAATGTAGTGACGCGTTGTAAATTTCTGAAAGCCTTTGGAAATGCCTGTGTCGAGTGTCAGTCACTGTGTTTAGTGACAGCTCAGTTTAAAAATTTGTCTATCATCAAAAATCTAACCGTGTGTGTTTGTCCAGCTCGGCCCTGTGCTTCACCTGTGCCTGGTACAGCAGCATCGTCACAGGAGGACTGCTCCACCTGCTGGTGCTGCAGCTGATCAATGTCAGCTACAACGTAACGGAGCGTGAGGCTCGGATCGCTCTGAGGGACAAAACGGGACGCAGTCTCATCTGGGGCCTTATCATCGAAACGGGCGTGTACTCCCACGGCTTCCGCGCCAACTGGACTGAATTCCTCACCATGGGCGAGATGTTGGAGCCCAAAGCCTTGAAACCCACAGATCTGGTTTAAACGTCTGCTTAATGTCTGGCCTTAAAGAAGTGTGACTTATTGGAGGTCACGAAAAGCTGTCAGACTGAAGCGTTACGCACGTGCAGATACACCGCAGGCCCAAGATTAGTTTTATTTCCCTGGTTTCTACTGCGTGGCAGAAAGGTTTTAGTTATGTTTTTGTCCACTAGGTGGCAGCAGTATAATGTATTTCATCTGGCTATAACCAAATCGCAATGCCTCATCAGTGCACATCAGCAGTGAAGGAGTCTGGGTAAAAGACTGTTCACCAGACCCAACATCTGTGTGTCCTAAGCCATATAAAGTATGCTATGAGACCATAACTTTCAGAGCTACTGTGTGTCTCTGTCTCCGCTGCCCAGAATGTAAAGTAGTGTTGTGTAGACACCATTTCATGATCTGGCTTTGATTTAGTGCCTTGCTGGGACATGGGAGAAAAAAAAAAACGGAGACAGCACCACAATGCATTTCTTGTCCAGAATTCCAGTCGGCTATAAAACTCCGACGACGTCGCAGTGAAGGTGCAATAACGTCGGCAGATGTTGTCAGAGGACGCTGTGTACGTGTCTTGTGTTTTTATACTCCTCGAATGGAGATGGGTCTTTAATATATGTCTTAAACTAACAGACAAGTTGCAGTGTTTAAGAAATCAGGTCAGAATGAACATATGGAGTTTCATCTCATTTTAAAGCCTTGTTAAAAAAACACACACAAGCAAAAAAAAAAAAAAAACGACTTCACAGAAGAACACAGGTTTTGTCTGTTTTACCCAAGCAGTGTTTGTTCTGATCTGTGTACCATGATGCATCAGTGACAAGCTGCTCTAATTGATTGTGACTCACAAACAAAAAAATAAAAGTTTTCAAAAAGATTAAACAGCATGAATTCTTCATCAAATTATTTTTTTTTTCAAGAAATAGGAATATTGGGGTCTTGATTTGGTTAGATGTGTGATGCCGGGCTCCATATGGCGTCCAGCGGTGAGGATCGGAAGTCCGGGAGGATCTCGGCCACTTTGCGTCGGAGCTGCTCTCTCCGCTCCTCTCGCTCTCTTTCCTCCTGCAGCGCCTCCGGCAGACGCCGCCAAGCAGCGAAACATCTGCTCACCACTCGCCTGAAGCACACACAACACCGAGTCAGCTTTTAAACCTCAGTACAAGGCTTGCGTTTTGTCGTGGTTAGTTTGCTGACCTGGCACTGTGCTCGTCAGCCTGCCGCTCTCTGTCCCGGGCCTCCAGTCTCTGGTGGATTGCGTGATCCAGCAGTGCCTTGAAGACCTTCCTCTGAGTCTGTGTCATGTAGAAGTGCTCGGCTTGCACCTCCAGGTGAGACTGCAGGTGCTTAAACTGAGTAAAGACAGCAGGATTAATAAGCATTGATGCAATAATGGTACAGATAACTTAGACTCCTGAAANTCCAGCTGTACAGGGCTCGCCGGAGCAGAATGCACTCGTATAGACGGTCTGCACGGCTCTTTTTCTGCGCCAGGTCCTCGCCTGTGGTGTGTCGCCAAAACAGAAGGCAGCGTCTCTGTAGAACCTGTGTGTGATGCGCCACAGCTTTCTAGTGGAGGTAATAAATGAGACATTAACATAATTACCATCACAGCCCGATTCCCTCAGATGGTGCGGTTGGCAAAATCACTGCCATTCCATATGCCGTGTGTGTACGGGAACGACTGAGAAGTGTCTCGCCCTCAGTGGGAGGGATGAGCGGCTCCGTGTGCTTCGAGGTTCTCTGGGAGGATGACGAGCCTCAATGGATTTCTGTGTCTAGGTTTTGGAAGGATGCGATGCTGTGCTTCACACACAGCAGAGAAAGAATGTCAAGCCTGCCAAACCAATGTGTAATGAGACTATGCATCAGTGGACATCCGTGTTTTCAGACTGCACCGGCCATCTGGTTGGCTGTCACCTCTTGCAGCTTTTGTGACTAATAGGGTTTGGAGTACACTTCTCTCTCCTCCCCATTTTCTCCTCCAGCCACAGGCTCAATATCCTGTCTCTGCTCGTCTGTCTTGATAAACGTATGAACAGGTGTAAAACCCCGGTATGATGGGAACATCAGTAAAGCAGAGGACTGAACGCAGCGCTGTGTGAAAGGCAGCAGCTGGGATTTGTGCAGAATTTGTGTGTCGATGAAATGTGAGGCTGCGAACGACTGNGTGTGTGTGTGTGTGTTCACCTGAGCATTGGCATGGCTCTGCTCCACCAGCCGCTTCCATGGTGTTATTCCTCTGTGCAGCAGCAGGGATCTGCTGTAGTGCTCTCCTGCCTGCCTTAACAACTTCTGCTCCAGCTCTGTTCGCCTCTGCTTCTCCATCTCCCTCTAAACACACACACACACACACACACACACACATTTTAAGCAGCTGAAGCACAAGACATAGTTCATCATTTACAGAGCTTTATATTCTGAGGCAAACCCTCCAAGACACAACAGATTGGCTATTAAAATACTCCAGTGTTGATGTTTTTTCTTCCCTAATTACAACTTTATAAACTTCTCGATTCTGATTGGTCAGAAGGTGCTGATTAATTTCCTATAACAGCAGCTGTGTCAGTAATGCAGGTGAAAAATCACATTTTATATCAGTGCACTTGTTCTAAAACATTAGCATTTCTGTAGTCGCAACTCTTTCACAAGGACTCGTGTGGCCGATGCTGCACGCGATCTAAGGCTAATAATAAACGTGTTGTTATTTAACAAAGAACAATTAGCACTGTGTGATATGGCGAGACTTTCTATCAGGAGACGTTTATTTAACATTTATGGAAGGCTTTCTAACAGTCAAAGCTAAAGTTGTAACCTTAAGATTTCCACCACAGAGGGATTTGTGTAATTGTTCCGTCCTATGAGAGAATTTATAGCTATGACGTAAGTATAACTGATTACAGGGATTAGCTTGTTTTGTAGATGTTTATTAAATGTGTCTATAAATTGATAAAAAAAAAACAAGTCTGTGGTGTTAGTTGACAATTTGCTGTGGTATAAGGGGAATAAAACACTCAGGGATGTGCTGTTATTCGCGTCAGGCTGCATCACACCACCCTGTTGTTGATTTCTTTTCCTACACCAGCACGCTCTGTTGTGTTTTATCACTTATACTGCCACAGTGTTTTACTTGTATACACTGTGAGATCAGACCAACACAACTACACTCCTGACCACAAATTCTGTCCCCTGAGAATGTAGTCCTATCTCTCAAAAGATAAATTATGCAACAACTGCCCTTATGTTTTATCTGTTCTTTTCTCAGTACAGGGAAACATGTTCTTGATGATCGCTCTACGGGATGTGATACTGCTGCTGCGGCGGATTCGTTTTTATCTTCGCTTTTGAGTTTGACACTTTGATACAGTGTGTGTGTGTAAGTCAAATACTAAAGCTTATTGAAAGGTATTATTGCAGTGTAGTTAAAGAATGGGTGTACAATAGGATTAAGAACAATAAATGCAAATGTCTTACAAATGATAAAGTACTGCTGGAGTATGAATGAATTTTACTGTATGCAAGGGTGAAACATTTTCCTAGCTGAATTTTGATTTATGACATTGTTCTGTATGTATCTGAGAACAGAACCTTGGTGAAACGGGGAAGCTGCCTATTTGTAGTGTTGCTGTGTCAGTAAAAAATGTGTTGGAAGCAGTGTATAAAGTTAGGAAGGCGCAGATTTTTGGAATTACTTTCGTCACACACACATGGCAGCCCTGCTGATAGGCTGCAGGTAGACCTGCTGTTCTTAGGACTTTGTTAAAAAAAAAAAAAAAGAATATAATTTTAGCACTTATAAGAGCTACAGAACATTCAGCAGAAGAAAGGTATTAACGACCAGGGAATACTTACACGGGTGTCAAATAAATGAAGTGATCTGTCTTGTTTAAATAATATAAACTACATAATTTGACCTGTAGAACTTCATTATGTTAAGTGCATATTGCCTCGTTCGTTTTTATAGGCCAGGAGACGGTACAAGCCCCAGGGGTATAAAACTACAGCTGCTGACTGCGAAATACATGTTTATGTAGCTTTAATTGAATGTTTTCATCATAAAAAATATGTGCTATAAAAGAACCAATATGCCCTTGTCTAAGACAAGTTAAGAACACACACACACACACACACACACACACACACCTCCTTCTTCTGTCTCCTCTCCTCCCTCCTCTTTTCCGCCGCTACGCGCTTCTCTTCCTCCTCCTGCCTCAGTCTCTCTTCCTCTTCCGCCTTCATCTGAGCCTGAGGGGGAAAAAAAACATTGATGGATTCATTAATTCAATAAACTTATGCAGTCTCCTCTACTGAGCCTCCCAATGCTCACCAGCTTCTCCTCCTCCCGCCTCCTCTTCACCTCCTCCACCTCCCTCCTGCGCTCCGCACGCTGCCGAGCTCTCTCCTCCATACCTGTGAGAGAATTAAAAGGTCAAGACAAAGGTCAGGTATGGGATTATCAAGCAAAATCTCAGTTCAATGTCTCTGTGTACTATGTGCCTCCGCCTTTATTGCACAATCAGCATTCTAACATTAGCATTCGTTTATTTGGAAAAAGCTTTTATAGCCTTGTTCAAAGACCGTTCCATTGTTCTCGGGCTCCAGTACCCTTTTTCCCATCATGATGCTGGCGCTTGCTTAGGGAAGCAGCGCGCTTTTCATGAATCAGCTCACGCTTCTACCAGCTTGAGAGCAGACGTGGGAGTCTCTTAACGCACAGCCAAAAAATAACAACAACAACAACTGCTGAGGATTTTACAAACATATCTCTGATTTGAGAATACACTTCATAGACATAGACATAGACAAGAAAACAGCTGTACAGCTTTATCAGCTTTATCAAATCACCTTTATCCTGGTCCAGGTAGCAGTTCCCCCCAAAAAACACTGGAAAAACTGTGTGTGCGTGTGTGTGTGTGTGTGTAAATTCACACCACCTGTATGGCCCTGTGTGACTAGACTTCCGCTCTTATTCTCAGTCCTCCCACATGGTACTAAATTCAGCCTGCGAGACTTTGAAGTGTGACTTTTCTCATGGATTATTCTCCCTCAGAACAGCACGAAAGGATCTCAGAGCAGCTGTCAGCTCCAGTGGCAGAGGTGTGTGTGATTGTGAGCGTATGTAAATCTGACCTCGTACTGCAGGATGAGGGCTGGCCAGACGACTGTCATATTCTTTGGGGGCTGGACGACTGGCGCTGCTTTCACCTGAGGCTCCTTTTGATCCATGACTGTGAAGTATATGAATACCGTATTTACAAAGCTTTCTTTCTGTGGATTTCTCTCCCTTTTACAAAAGGCATCAGCCGTAATGGATTCAATGGATTACAATGCCGTCACTCTCCACTATGAATTCATTTGTTATGCAAAGCAGGCATAGCTCAATCTTGATAGAATTTTACAGTGTGACATTTTTATTATTAGTATTGTTTATTTATTTTTACAAAAAGCCGCTGCTTTGGGATTTCTAGTGTGTGAAACATGCCAGGGAAAGTACCTTGTCTTGATAACATTCTGAGATGCTGACGGTTTGAGCTGGACTGCTAGCTGTTCAGCTTTTTCTGCTTCCTGTCTGAGCTCCAGAAGTTTCTGTCTCTCCTGCAGCTCGGAGATAATATCCTGCTGTTCTTTAAGAAGGCGTTTCTGCTCGGCGATGGTCCTCTGCTGAGCCATGTGACGATGCTCAAACCGTCCACTGCGCATCTCTGCGCTCTGACAGCGGAGGGCGCCACTCGGGCTCCGCCCCTCCCGAGCCTCAGCTAAAGAGAGTGCAGCGTGGCGACGAGTCACTTGCCAGGCCTGAGTGGGTGGAGCTGCTCTCCTGTCAGTCAAAGTCGGTGGAGGGGGAGCTGAGCTGGTTCTTTGTACTGGTACCTGGGTCTGAAGTTGAGGTGTTGATAGAGGAGTTGGAATTTTATAGAGATTATTATTTTAATGTCTCTGTGGGGCTTGTTACGCAGTCTCGGACATTATGCACCTTCTTTGCAAAGTTCTTTTTTTCCTAGTATTTTAATTTTTTTTAATTAACTCCATCCTTCATGTCTCATTGAACACAAAAAGCACAAAGAGCACAGGAGATAAAATTAACAAAGTCCAAAGGGACAAATTTTACTGCCTTGGAATAGTCAATAAGGCGAAGTCTTTTCTGCTGAGCAAAGAAAAAAAATAAGCAAGGTGTAAGATATGTTTTAATTATCCATGAGGCCTTACATAGATACTGAACAAAGGAATGAACTTTAGAAATGTCTTATGCTTAAATAATGTATTCACACTTCGCACTGGTGGATTGTAACCAGGTTGTAAGAACT
>CM074966.1:15643727-15665309 GCA_037577455.1 Pangasius macronema | reverse complement strand
GCAGAAGATAGGGATAGGTGGAGAGTGATGATTCGCTGTGGCGACCCCTGAAGGGAAAAGCCGAGAGAAGAAGAAGAGTCTGCAGAAAATCAAATCAGGCATGGGTTTATGCTGTCTTTTGTAATATAGCCATAATTACAATGAAGTGTTGAAAGCGTAGACATTTCCTTACCTGCAGGTTGAGAATGTGGACCTTGGCCTCCACTTCTTGCGCTCTGTGGCACAGCTGCCTCTGTGTGACAAAGTCAGGTTTTGGCATAATAGAGTTCTTGATGGTGTTTTGTTTCTCCAGCCTCTCTCGTTCCCTGTTCAGCAGAAATGTGAGCGAAGCACAATCATCTTTATTAGCTGTTCTAGGCCTGTCAGGATTACAGCTGATAACTGTTTGTCATACACATAATTGCAGTCAACAGTTTAAAGGTCTTATGTAATATAAGCATTACAACAATGTAATAATACACACTCACACTCACACACACACACACACACAAAGTGAATTTCTGTCTGACTTTTAAAAAAGATTGTAAACAACTGGAAAAGGAAGACAGCACAAATACCTTAATAATGCAAATATATAAACATTTTACAGAAATGTGCAAATACTTTATCGTTTCTATAGTAACAGCTAATCCACACAGACTGGCGGTGGATTTTTTAAAAACTGTGCAATCATTGATATGGTGAGGTTTTCTGTGAGGAGATGTTTAGTTAACATTTTTGGAAGGAGTCTCCAATTTCAGCACTTTATCACAGTTAGAAGAAAAAAATGTAACTTGAAATGTTTAGGACACATTAATGTACTCAATCTCATCATCTACAACATCAGCTGAAATAATTAAATAAGTGATATTGTAATAATTGTGACAGGCCTACTCTGTACAACAGTAATGATTATGAACCTCTTTCGTGCCAGCTGCTCCATGCTCCTCTTCTCCTGCATCTCTCTGCGCAGGCGCACCACTTCCTTCTGCAAAAGCTCCTCCTGTCTCTTAGCTTCCTGTTTCCTCCTCCTCTCTTCCTTGCGCTCCAGCCGCTTAGCCTCCTCCAGCGCTTCCCTCTGAGCCTCCTGCTCCCTGTGCTGCCTCTCCCGCGCCGCGTCCCTCTGTGCACGCCGCTCCTTGACCTGCTTGTGGCGGATCTCCATAGTGACGTTCGGATCAAGGCCTCGCTTCTTCTCTTTATCCGCGTCCAGCCAGAGCGCCTGTACTGTCTCACAGTCCATCACGTCTGTCTCCATCAAGTCCTGGAGGAAGTGGTGCACCTCAAAGCTCTCATCTTCAGGCGCAAGCTGGGAATACATATCTGGAAAATACAGAGGGAAAATAATCAAATGTGATCCATTAATATTGCTTTTTTTTGCTATATCACACAAATCTGTACCATTAAAGTTTTTGTAGTTCAGGTTTGCAGGTTGATCTTCAGCCAGCTCTTCCTCTTCCTCGTCCATTTCAAGCTCTAGGCGCAGCTTCTTGTTCATCCAATCGCTAAGAATAGTCTGGGCTGTGGGATACAAACCAGACGAGGACAAATTAGCCAGTCAAAACAAAAAAAAAAAAACACTTAATAAAGACGTTTTGTAGCTAGTCACATACATCCAGCTGCATAAAGGTGATCAGGATTTATTTTGTGATGATAACCATCGGGATGTACAATCGGTCACACAACAATTATTTGAAATGATTGTTCATTACTGGTTATAAGCTTTCATTAATAAATATCCAATAAAACCACACAGCAACAGAATTAACAGATTAGTGTATGTAACATGTATATCATGAACTGGGCATGTCTGAGGGAAGATTATTAAAGTTAAAAAAAAAAGAAAAACAACAACAACAACATTTTCATAAACTATAATTAAATGATGTATTACAAGTTATAAATAGTATATCAATAATATAGATTGACATATTGATGAAAAAAAAAAATCCTGAAACCTAAACCATTGCCTCCAAAATGAACTGGTCAAATTCATTCATTTCATTCACTCATCTTCAGTAAGCGCTTAATCCCGGTCAGTGTCATGGTGGATCCGGAGTCTATTCCAGGAGCACTGGCTATGAGATGGGAATACAGCCTGAATACACGAGTCCAATACACAGAGTGCCAGTTTAGCGTAGCCAGTCGACCTAATGATATGTTTTTTTGGGAGGATGGAGGAAACCAGAGACCCTGGAGGAAACCCATGCGGACACGAGATGAACGCGGGAAAACCACTCACAGTAACCTCAGTTATTCTTATAACTACAATTACTAAACCTAAAACAATGAGTAGGAGTCGTGGGTGGATGAGTACCTTCGCTGTATGCGTCGTCATGGTCCCGGAGCTGATCCATGCTTTGCAGGGCTACGACGCGGCTCGGTTTACCAGTGTGCGGTTTCTGTGAAGAAAGCACTTCAGATACAGCGAACTCCGATGCCATCTCGACCTTCTGCGAAGAGTGGGAATGGGTTAGCAGATCTCTCATTCTGTAAATACTTATTTTTTTTAACACATGCAAACACTAACCTTTATCCAGGCGTTTACATCCCCATCAGTCAGATGCACCTGAAAAATAGTTGAAAGTTGGGATTATAAATACTTTGCTTTGTAGTCATGTCTAGAAATGAATGAGGTGAACCTGGGTGGAGTTTATATTCCATGAGAAGTCTCATATATTTTTTTCCTTCATAATATCTGGTAGTGGATCTGCCTAATCTGAGAGAGACGTGATATGAACCGCACCACATCCCTCTAAAAATTGCTTTTCACAGGATTAAGCAGGATGGAGCCTCTATCTGGATGAGCACATGAGGAAGTTGTTTGAACAGGATCAGATGGGGGAAAGGGAATGAGGCAAATCTGGGGTTTGTATTACAGGATCAAGCAAATGTCAGAAACACAGAGAACTTCTACACACACTGAGAATACGAGGCTCATCACTTTTATATGTGATAGAGACCAAACTTTATAAACTAGTCAAACTTGCCTTGGTGCTTGCTTGAGTTCCGGGTTTTGAAAATCTTCTCCAGTGAAACATATCAGATGGATGTGCCATTTCTAAGTCATACAGTTCAGCTGATATATAAATAGACGGAATTTAACTCCATAACACACAGAGAAAAAATAAACATTATACTTAAACTAAATTAAAATGTCGTGTAGAACTTTAGCACGGGCGATATAAACTTTCAGACTTTTTCATTCAAAGTTTTAAATCGATTTAATAACCATTTTACAGCGCCTAATCCATTAAACAGTCCGAGTCGTTTGGTGCCCGGGTGAATCATGGGAAATGTAGTACGAAAACTAAATAATAATTTGTTTGCACACTGATTTGCTTCTGCATAAAACTACAAATCCCCAAATCCTGACGAAGCAACCCTTTCGTAGCCATGACAACCGTTTTCCGGATATTTTTCACCAACACTTTTTATGAACACGTCCTATATTCCTTTATTTTTCCTTTTACTTTCAACTATGTGGAGTTTTTCTATAATATGTTTTGTATGTCATGTATATACGTATATATATATTATATATAGATTAGCGGGACCGTGAACAGGACAACAGAGCAGGTTTACGGTGACGTAATAAATGTGCGACTCTACATCCGGGTTTGCTCATAAATCTGCGACTTGTAGTATTTACGTTCACGTGCCTCACACTGTGCTGGTAAGTAGAGGATGTTCAAATGATCTTGTTTATAATATTTCGAATTAATATATGCAAATTGTGTTCATATACTTTTGGAACACTCGTAACTGTTGTAGTGTTTATACAGATTGTTAGCATTAGCTAGTTATCTGTAGCTAACGAGGTTCTCTTGTCGTAAATGTATTCGTGTAGCATCACATATTTGGACTGAGGAATAAAATTATTCTGTAAAAACATTGAAACTTAATCAGCTAACACATACTTCTGTCTGGATTATAAAACCAGTCAACCAGCAAAAGCAATCCAGGCAACATTTTTCTGTTAGGACTACAGTAACAGAATAAACTTAATAACTAAATAAACTTATACAACCTATATTTATAAACTAAATATTTATAAACTTTTATTAAACTTTTAAAGCTTGAGAAACTAGACACATTTAATTGCAACATAATAGCATTATAATGCAAACTTTTATTATAAGTTGTTTGAAAACATTTACCTTTAAAGAATAAATAGCTTAATTTATTAAAAAAGAAAACACTACAATCCAAATTATTCGGTTTTGTGCATTATGGCTGTGTAGAACCGGTCTTCAATCCCTGTATCATAACCTAGCCTGTATCATTATCTATCCATCCATCCATCCATCCATCCAACCATCCATCCATCCATCCATCCATCCATCCATCCATGAGTATCAGGATATGAATCGAAATAAGCCAGTGGTGACGAATGTCTTACATGCTTAGTATCGATCATGTTACTATGCTGGAACAAGTTATAATGTCGTTGCATAAATAAGTTATAATGCCGTCTGCCAAATGCCATAAATGTAAATGTAAGCATCGTGAACAGACCAAAAAAAAAAAAAAAGCAGCAGTGAGGTAACCCGGCGCAATGCTACTACTGTATTACATTTAAATAATAATTCATTTTCTGCAAGTTATTTTTCCATCATCAGTGTTTTGTTTATTATTATTCAAATATTTTAGTACTATACTTCCAGTTCCTTGTTTATGCTATAAAATTGGACTTTTAAAAGTTTTATATACTAAGCTTTTTTATGTATTAACTGTTGTCATTCTACTTGACGTTTCTTATAGATGCTGATTGATGCACTTACTTAGTTAACCGCTCTCGACTGCACTGGAGCCATGAAGCTGGAGCTGTCTAAGGTGGTGCGAGGTTGTCGTCTGGGGCTTTTGACCAGCGTCGGGCAAACCAAGCAGCATTCGCTGGAAGTTCCAGGCTGCCTCCTGTACACCCGCTGTGCCACAGTGCCCCATCTGACCCAGGACACGCTTCACACACTCAGCAACCTGCCTGCAGTTACACAGGTCACACTGGAGAGCCTGTAAGTACCCGCTGATCTGATGTTCTACTTGCTGTACGTGTCTGCGATATTCAGATCTGCGCCTCAGGTCTGGATCTTGACATCACTTTTGAAATGTGCTTAGTGCTAAGATGCTTTCTTTTGCAGCGCAGAGCACCAGGAAGTCCTGGAGGAGTTTAAACATGGTGTAAGAAAGTTTGCAGGTTAGTAATGTTCTCGAATATCACACTGATGTTTTGCTATTTTAGATTTGACTTCTATTTCAAAATTGTGTGGAAGTCTGGGGAAACCTTTCGTAATGTTGCTCTGGTTGAATTTCTGTGTCAGTATACCTGAGAGTATGAGGTCCATGAGGACGAAGGCTTTCAGACATTGTAGTGAGAGCCAGCGAAACACAACGAGCCCTGGCGCACCCGCTGCACAGACATGAGAAGTGGAATTAAAGTTGCGGGAAGTCACCTACATGGGGGATTAAATGGAATAATAAATGACGTTTTCCTAAATTCTATCAAACACCTTTCACTCCTTTTTACTTTATTTCTGCATCGTCAGTTGTCTTGGTCTGCTCAGAGTGATGTAAATATACTCTGGCATGATCGAAGTCACACTCATCAGCGGCACAGTTGGATTCATTTTCCTCTAAATTCATATAACTAGCGCTCAATTGAAATCGATGAGCGATGTTGCTGTAATGAACATTCCTGCTTTATTTAGTGCACTCCTTTCCCAGCCATGCATTTCGCATTCACTATCCGCTTCATGCATGTTCATAACAAAGTAGCTTAATGATTCCAGCCAGCAGCTGGATTTGCAGATCGATTTCATCAGTAACTTGTGCAGTGCTCAGCAGAGTGCAAATCTCCGGGCCAATTTATTCAGGGTTCATACAGACATCTCAAAATGCTTGATTTCTAAAGTTACATTTTCAAGGTGGGAATTGCTGAGTTTTGAATAAATGCCTGGGGAGCTCCATTACACTTTTCCGACAGTTTTACTGGCAAAAGTAGAATAAAAATTCTGTCTCTATACACTGAAAGGGCTGTAGCCCTGAAAAACATGCTGCAGACTATACAAGAATAAAAAATCAGCAGCTTCATGACATTTGATTTGTGCCCAATAACATTAAAGCGTTTAACATTCAAGTGTGTTGGGATGAAATCATTAAAAATGACAGATGTTAGATGTTAGATAACTGGCAAGCAGTGTTGACGCATGTGCAGATGTTCAAAATTATTCAAGTCATTTCAGTTAGAAATGTAGTGTTTGGCAAAAAAATTATGACTAACTAAATAAATTATACTACATTGTACTTTGAATGGTGTGATGTTTTACCTAAAAGTTGATGAAAGTCCTTGAAATGAAATCCCCTTCAACTATTTTTATTTTTATGGCAGCGCTGCGAAAATGTGCTCAGCAGTAATACAAACTATTTTTACATTTTCGCTATTAGTGACTATGTACACTGGATATAAAAGTTTTCACACCCCTGTCAAAATTGCAGCTTGTTGTCATGTAAAACGATGAATCGTGTCCGATCTTATTCTACATTTATTGTGATTATAGCAACCAACAAGATCCAAGTGCACAGCTGTGCACAGCTGTCTTTAAGTCATTCCACAGGTTTTTGATGGGATGAAGACGATAAAGGCTCTGAGTGGGCCATTTCAAAACACTGATCTTCTTCTGAAGTCGTTCCTTTTGTTGACTTGGATTTGTGCTTTGGATTGTCATCCTGCTAGAACGTGAACATTTTCTTCATCTTCAACTGTCTTATGGAGCCCTGCAGTTTTGTGCCAAAAAATAGATTGGTATTTGGAGCTATTCATGATTCCCTCCATGCTGACTAGCGCCGCAGTTCCAGCTGAAGAGAAGCAGCACTGTAGAATGCTGCCACCACCATGCTTCACTGTCGGTATGGTGTTATTGGGTCATAAGCTGTCTTGTCTTTGCACCAAACATATATTTTAGTATTATGCCCGAAAAGTTCTACCTTGGTCTCATCAGACCATAACACATTTCACCACATGGTTTGGGGTGATCTAGGCAGGCTTAGATGTTGTTTCTGTGAGAAAGGACTTCTGTCTAGTGCCACTTTTATTTTTCATTTTTTTCATATTTGTCTTTCACTCGAATTTTGTAGGTTGCTATATCACATTAAAGGTGGAATCTGGCATGATTTATCTTGGTTTCACTTTTTTACATCACAAAAACCTACAATTTTAAGACTTTTAATATCCAGTGTACCACACAGAAGAGGTATATTTCAATAAACCTAAAGCCACACAAGCAAGTGAAATATTTTCTAGATGAATGTGCAAAACGGAGCAGAGATTTCCGAGCCAGTTTTCATGAATATATATATAAAACCAAATAAGTTATTTATTAATGGGTGTTCCTGTTTTCATCACATCAGAAATCAGATATCACTTGTTGTGCTTGAAAATTACATCACTCGGTTTTCCGGGCCTACATGCTTTAACCAATCATACATTTGCATACAAGGTGGCGTAACGTGTTGCTCCACTTAACAGTTGTAACCCCGCCCCAATGTCCAAGCTGCGACAAGGTCTCTGAGTCGACATGATGAATGAAAAGACCTTGGATTAATGAGTCATTCTTGCATCAACGTGGCAAATCAATCCTTCATTTGTTCCTTAGACATTTTTAATAGAACAGCATAGCTCCTTTTACAGCTTTGGAAAAAAACTGATTTATCTCCTGGTTTAACATTAAATAACAAAAGAATTTTTTTTTTCTTGGATTTGAAACCACAGCAGGTTATAAAAGACTGATTTCAAAGATGACGACTGCTTGTATTGAGATGGAAAGTGTCTTTCTTTTTATTGAGTAGGCAATTAGCAAGCTAATGAATAATGATGAACACTGGGGTTTGCTGTATGAATGTTAATGATTACTGGGTGGTTTCAGAGAAAATTGTAAGTAGATGAGGCAGAAAAAGAACAAATTATTTATTTTTTTAATACAAACCTCGGCATGGTTTTCAAAGCAAATATCACGTGACGATATAAAAATGCCTGAAAACAGTAACTCCATTAGTCATTCTGAAATTGCTGGTTTATTGAAGTTCTTTGCTAAAATCCTAAGAGTTTAAATTAATGCTAATGTTATCACTACCACTATATCCTTTGCTCATCATGAAGGCATCTTTCTGATTCACGTAGTAAACAGCCTCCGACCACTAATTAATAGGAAGCCAGAAAAGGCTGCACCCCAGGCAGCTACATTTACTACATCGAAGTGAAGTTAGTATATGACTGAAGATTCTGATTCTCCGTATGTTTTGGTATTTAATCAGGTCTACATGACACGCTGCTCTTCTGCTCCCTCCATGACCCTGCCACGACCCACCCCGCTGGCCACGTCACCAACAAGGTCACTGCCCGTGCCGTTAAAGTTATAAAGATGGGGACCTTTTATGTTCCCTTCAACTTCAATGCCAAGCTGTTTGTTTATGATTGTGTGGATGTGGATGTGGTTGTGTGTGGGTGTGGTTGTGCAGACGGTGTCCGTGTGGGGCAGTGGAGGAAGAATAGAGCTGTCAGTGGCCAAGTTTATGGCCATGCAGGCAGCCATTCGGCCAGACTGCTATGAGAGCATGGCAGATGGAGAGACGTGGCAGGCGAACACGTCGCGGAAGAGGGTGCGTAAAGCAGTGGAGCGCACTCTCTCACATCTGGACGAGTGTCTCGAACTGCACCACAAAACGCAGGTACAGTACACAACGTCAGCTCACTCCAGGACATCACAGACATTTTAAGACTCCCTTTTCTCCCACACTCGCGCACAGCTGAGAAATTGCCTCCCTCTGCTGTAATTGAGCAAATTACTGCGAGCAATTTTTTGAGTACGGTTTTTGTTGCTCGCAGCATAATCTTAATGAGTTGAAATTGGTTTAATTAACACAACCAGAATTAGTTGATTAACTTTGGGCTCCTTTTTGCTCTGGGCATCATTATTGGATTGCGTTTGTTGGATCGTTTCCTGCTGATCAGGGCAGCTTTTTTTTATTATTATTAATTAAATAATTTTTGTAAATATTATTGCATAACATTTGTTGCCAATGTTAACTGGAAAAAAAGTCCTCGGTCTTGCGTTTTGCATTTCCTGTCATAAAAATACTCGTATTTAAAAGGCATTGCAAGCTGGATTTGACACATGACCTTACTAAAGGGTTAGTAAATACCAGGCGTACAAAAACTCTCATCGATTTGAAGGCAGGTTTGAGCTATTCTTAAAGACTTATTCTTAAAGACTTATTCTTAAAGACTTATTCTTAAAGACTTTTTGCCCCCTAAGTTTTGGTGGTGCCGATTTATTTCTTAAAGGCGAGGTTATGGTACTTTTAAAAATGAAATTTTTAATGAGCAATCTTAAAGGAGTAGTCACGCATTTTTCTGCACGTTCTCCATCCATCACATCTGTAATATATGTGTGACATATAGCAGAAACAGAAACTACAACTTTTACACTTGAGAAAGTCAAAGATGTTTTACTGGAATTTCAACTTTCCAGCTTTAATTCTAGTTACTGATATTTTCTAGAAGGTTTCGTGGGAGCCAGGTGCCATCCGAAAAAGTAGTTTCCTTTCTTTACAGATAGGATACAGATGCAGATTTGGGGTTTAATTAATACCTTTGACTGAAGAATTAACGATAGTGTTCTACAAAATTACACACAACCATAGTATTTTTTTAGAGAATTTAACAGCTGCGCTTAGACTTCTTTTAGACATCACATGTGGATGTGTGAAGATGATTATGTTGAAAGTAGGCTGGAGTATTCCTTTAATCAATAAGGGTTTTGCCAAATACAAGTCAAACGTTTAAGCAATATACACATTGATCATTTGCTGAACTTTGATTGATTCTTTGTCAATCACAGTGACTTCTTGTGTGTTGCTTGTGCAATAGGAACTAAAAGGGTCTGAGATATTCGGTGTGGTGGAGGGAGGTGACATCTTGGAGGAGAGGCTGAGGTCAGCACGCGAGACGGCCAAACGGCCCGTGGCTGGATTTGTCCTGGATGGCTTCCAGTCCACCTCCATGGAGCAGGATCTCAGGGAGCAGCTGATCACAGCAGTGACTGCAGAGCTGCCTCAGGAAAAACCGAGGTATAACCCAACCTAAAGCCTCACTCTCATATCACACGCTTTGTGTATGTGTTTCTCTCGGCTGGAGACTGAGTGCTTGTTGTGCTCTGTGCTTCACATCTCCCATCACTGATAACATGCCCTCAAACTCTACACAGCCACTTCAAATCTCCTCACTCTAGGGGCCTCAGTAGACACCAGCTTCCATGGGAATGATGCAGAAGGAGGAAAGAGTTTTAGGAACAAACTTTGTGTTCACACAGTTCTCATGATGAAATGCAGGACTTGGCTTCATAAGCCAACAGGCTGTGGAGGGAGTTGGAGTGAAAGAAGCTTATGAAGGTTTTTAGTCCTGCAGGAAAAAAAAGCTTTGTGAAATATCTTGTACCAAAGCTGGGTAATGATTGGATCTGTACGGATACCAAAATTTTATTGATTGTATATGTTATATCTGCATATTCAGTATAGGAGCAGAATTGATTGAGAGTTAAGCAAAGCAACAATTAAAAGTTAGAAGCAGGGTTTAATTGAGCCCTCAGTTAAATAGCTCTGTTCTTAGAAATGAACTGAAATCAGTTAGATTTCCATCTTAATGACTCATCTGCTGCTGTGTAATATATTTACAGTGCATACTGTCACGTACAGCACTGTGCAAAAGTCTTAGTCAAAGTCTCCAGAAGAACTGTAGCTGGTTCTGCAAGATGCTCAGTAACACTTTATTAGAGTTTACTGCTCTTTATAGTTTTTTTTTTAAATGTAGAAACATGTAGTTTCATTATTTTTGAAGGCATCTTTGTTCTACAGCATTTCTTTGCATGTGTCAAAGACTTTTGCACAGAACCAACAGAGAACCAACCCTATGCATTTGATGATAAACTGTTCTTGTTTATTGAGCACTCTTTAATAGTCACTTGGATCTTTTTTTTTCCCTTGCCATCTTGATCCAGGCCTTATGTTTGCCACAGAGCATGATAAGAAGCTCCTTTGAAAAGTATCAAAATGTCATCAAAAATCCAGCTGACTGATCTCTTTCTACTCTAGATGTTTCAGAAAGCTGCAGGGACTTGTTAGCCAGACTTTTTCTACAGACATTTGTGGAGTCTCATTAAACAGAGACACCTAACAATGTGTGTCACAGGCGCATCAGAAGTTGGAGTGAGTACGCACACTGCCTGCAAAGTGGTGTACTCCAGCAGGGTGTTAATCCTCTGTCTGTTTCCCAACGCCGTGTCAGGCTCGTCATTATCAATGCACCTGTTTGGAGAATATACACAACAAAGTATTGAAATCAAAATACAATTTTTTTTCATGATGCACTCTTCAGTCCAGGAACAAGAAAAGGCAAAATTGCGGCTTGAATGAATAATTTGATTTCCCTGGGCTGATTGTGGTGTTGAGTTTTATTTATTTTATACAAGACTTGGCTCAGTCTTGTAGGAAATTCATTCCTCAGCACCTTTAACAACTGCAAACTGCAACGTTCACCGTCACTTCATTCCTCTTTGTTCTGAAGTATTTGTTTTGGGTGTGTGTCAGGTTGTTGAGAGGCGTGGGTCGTCCAGATGAGGTCCTAGCATGTGTGGAAGCTGGAGTGGATCTGTTTGAGGGCTTCTTCCCTTTTCAGGTGACAGAGAGAGGCTGTGCCCTCTGCTTCAACTACACCATCACACCTGACCCAGAGACTGCAGGTACATCTCCCCCTACAGGTGGGCCAACGTCTGCAATCCCCAGTCGGCACTTTCAGTCATATCCCTTGCTCTTATTTTTACATATACAGTGAGGTGCTCATGTTGAGGTGAAATCCAGTAAAAGGCTGGAGAAAAAAGAAGGGTAGATCTGATTCTGTAATATAAAATGTTACTAGCATTTTATTTTAATCATTTTCAGTGCAGCTGTCATAGATATTTTATGGCAATGTCATTATAATGGCCATGGTAGAGCATGCCTTAAATGATTAAAATAACACATTTGTGTAATCATTGCTTTGAATACTTTATGCATCTGCCCAAAATGCATGAGCACATCACACTGAATTTATTTGTACAGATCACACTGTGATTTTATTTCGTATATTTCCTGATCCCCACTAAACCTAATTCCTGCTCCATCACTGGCTGGAGTTAGGGAGATAAGGCTGTCTGTCCAAAGCAGGCTTTCAGCAATAGTAACAGCCAGATTAACTGATAAAGGAGAAATGGACAGCTGATTAACTTGCTATCCGTGTATCTCTAGCCACTTCAAGGCTGTACAATCAGAGAGGTTAATGAGTTAAATCTGACTTTTATAGGCAAATGTCCTGCCTCCTCACCCGCGGGGCTAAAAATCGTTCACCTACGCCAGCACTGATTAACTCTACACGCTTTACCTGAGACTGTTGTGTCAGTTTGAGTTCATATATAAAAATACTGACACATCTTGCCATGTGTAGAATTCATATTCATAAATGTTCACAATCTTCACTGTGTGACAGGATTTTTTATTTTCAAGTCATATATTTTTTTATAATTACTCCTGCTAGTTGGCAAATATGAGCTAACCTGACAGGATTTCTGAGCTATTAGCTATGAGCTAACCTGACAGGATTTATGAACTAACCTGACAGGATTTCTGAGCCATTAGCTAGTTAGCTAATGAGAGCTAACATGACATGATATCGGAGAGGATTAATAAATTGTAGTCATACATTTTATAACGTTCTAACATCAGCTAGGTGGCTAATAAGAATTAAGCTGGCTTGATTTCTGAGAGGATTTTTAAGCCGTATTTGTAAATGTTTATAATATTCATGCAAGCCAGCTAACAACATTTAACATGACAGGATTTCTGAGAGGGTGTTGTCAACATTTGTACATTTTTGTAACCTTTACTTTTATGATTAGCTAATTGGCTAATATGAGCTAACCAGACAGGATTTACGAGTGGATTTCCAAGCCATATTAGTAAATGTGACGTGATCTTTGTTGCTAGCAATTTCAACAAATACTAGGACAAATTGATCCTTTGTTGGTTCGATTGTTTGTTTTTTTTGTAATATGAAAGGATTACTAAATATTTATTAAATAATTAGCAATCTCATTTGACTCATGAGACTTTAGTACATGGGACTTGAGTACTGTGTGCCTAATGTTTTGTGCGTCTGTGAGTTAAAGCCACAACCGCTTACTTTATACGCAAATGTGTGAGGAGCTGTTTGTGTAGCTCAGTAAAACAAAATACAAAATAATTAAGTTGCAGCTAAGCTAAAGTACCTTATGTCAGTCTGCCTCCTGAGCAGGACAAAGGTGCTAATTTATTCTGTAAGCCTTCTGACCACATGAAGTCCATAACAGATGTCTGTAATGGGCAGGACATCTCACCCTCAGAGAAGCATAATTAGACTCAGTGATGTGTAAAGAGGTGCTGTGTCAGGCGGAGTGAATCGATTACGAGCGATGAGAGTAATGAAAATCAGAGTGGTTTGCCATTCAGCGCTGCCCCTGGGATTTCTTTAGATTTCCTTCGAGCACATTAGCACACTCTACAGGAGGGTTTAACCCCAGGTTGCTCCTCACTGATTGATCTACTACCATTTTAGGTTGCAGGACACGTTTCCATCTGAACTTATTACTTGTATGTATTTCACCTTAGGGTCTTTCTAAACTTTCTTTCTCATTTCTAAATCCCTTGTGTATTATGTCTAAGCTCTGTAATTCTCTTGCCATTGTCTTAGTCTGTCTGATTTTACACTCATTTTTTTGGCGGTAATAAAGCAGGGATGCTTGAGTTAGGCCTTTACCCTTCCACAGTGGTTCTGTCTCTCTGGTGGCATTTGATTAAATATTAAAGCCAGTGACCAAACAGCAATTCTAGCTGCATGTGCTTTTAATAGTTGAGTGTGGGTCTGTGCATGTGTCTGTCTCTCTGCCTGTCTGTGCACACTGTGCATGCGTGTGTGTGTCTTCCTCCCTTTGTCTGTCTGTGTGTAAGCCTGTTTTTGTATCTGTCTGTCTTTGTGTCTTGGTGTGTGTTCACACTGGTATTCTAAAAGATTCTAAAAGACACTAGTTTGGGGGGAAAAAATGCCATCTGACTTATTCACACTAATATTAGGTTGTATATCAACGAATTTTTAAGTTATTTAAATCTCTGTATGTGTGTGTGTGTGTGTGTGTGTGTGTGTGTGTGTGTGTGAGAGACAGTTTTGGAATCAAATGGACAGGAGCCTGCTGTTGAAAAGCTGAAAGAAAATGGAGATGGCAACCCTGAAAACATGACCCGATTTGAGATGAACCTGAAGGACACCAGGTATGTAAGGGATAATTGGCTTTTTCGTGTTTTCTCCTACCATCATATGTCCACAAAGATCTCATTCCAGTAACAGTGACTCTCTAATCTGATCATCTTGATAAAAACGGTGGATGGGTGAAACCAATATTTCTCTAATTCAGACCAAGCTTATTGGTCACTGTGGTGTTTCCACAGCACATCTTTCAACTGTTGAGTGAGATCAGATTAATGGGTAAATAAAGGAAGAGGCTTTGCAAAATCAGTATTCCTGAAGCATTCAGGCCTGTAGTGCCATATGAAGCACATACACTAAAGGTTGCATATAAAATCTAATTTCCGTTTACCCCACATGCAACTGAGCAGCCAAGTCATGTGTGCTTTTATTAGCTAAGTAGTGGAAGTAATGGTTTGTATTATAATTACTACAAAACTGCAGTAGAACATTAGGAAGCATCCCCACTCACATGTAACTACACTACATTGTTATTTGCATAATATCCAGGTTTCTGTAATGTATCTGCCTTTAAATTTCGAGATGCAAGGATGAGTGTAAGTTCTGGGTAGCATCAGAATTCATCACTATCATGCCACCCTTATTAAATATCATGTTTGTAAAATAATAAGTATTTTTTTATTACAAAGAGGTTTTAGCCAGCTTTTCATATTTGAAACAATCTGGATCAGACTTCTGATTCTTCAGCTCTCCAAGGGCTCATATAATGAACCTGACTTGAACTAACAAAGTGGGGTTTGGATGGTTATTAAATTCATTAGGCTCCATGAGAAATTCTGAAATGCTGTGTTTTCCAGGTACCGGGATGATTTCCGCCCGCTGGTGGACGGGTGTAGCTGTTACTGCTGTAAGAACCATAAAAGGGCTTACATCCATCATCTACTGGTGACCAATGAACTGTTGGCGGGGGTTTTACTGATGTTACACAACACGGCTCACTACCTGGGATTCTTCCATGCCCTGAGGGAAGCTGTGGTCAACGACCGGCTCCGAGACTTGAAGAGCAAAGTGTTACAGTGACCAATGTGGATTAGAGAACGTGGAGTAAATGGGTTCAGGGGAACACGGAGTATTGTGTTGAAATGAACTACATCAGTCTGAGTCCTTGTTTTCAGAAATCTGAAAGACAT
The DNA here is from genome assembly GCA_037577455.1 of Pangasius macronema. NCBI lineage: Eukaryota > Metazoa > Chordata > Actinopteri > Siluriformes > Pangasiidae > Pangasius > Pangasius macronema. The sequence continues at coordinate 15,649,817 of CM074966.1, read as the reverse complement.
ATATTATGAAAATGTTTTTGTTCTTTCATATTGATGACAAGACAACTCCATAAATAACAACAAATAAGCCTAGTTATTCAATTAGGACAAAAGTACCGGCACCCTATAAACAAATCCCTCGCACAAGGTATCACTGGCGACCTCGTGACACCTTCCCCGATCCAGTCATGAGAACGAATTTCAATATGTTCTTCTTTTGTCAAAGGCATTTTTAAAACCTATCTGGAGGAGAAAAAAAAAAACTAAGTATGAAAAATTTTGGAAGCTGTTTTGCTAAAAAGTGTTAATTTCCCCTGCGTATGGAGACTTTTGGGACATGCTGTATTTGCATTATGTATATTCATTACTCCTGGTATCCTAAATAAGGTTTATAAACAATTTTAGTGATTCGTTGGGCATAAACATCGAACAGTTTATTAAAGACGCATAGAATTTTAGTGCTGTTTTTCGTGGCAGCTATTTTTTGTGTGCTCAGCATTTCATCAGTCGTTCTTCTAATGCACTTATTTTTACCTGTTAAATAAACAATGGGCTCTAGGAGATTTATGTTTGAAAAAGAACTCTGTTAAGGTGGTCAAGCATGAAAGCTCTCGCACATACAGCACTTACATTAGTTATCACATGACACCTGTCTTGTGAGGAACAAATGGACATGGAAGAGTTCTTTGTAGTGATTAGTGTGTGTGATTGTCTAGATGGTCTCAGAGAAGGCATGTTAGCTTGGTTTGATGTTTCTAGAGTCAGATGATTAGCATGGCATTAAAGGCAGTGTGTGTATGCATGTGTGTGACACACTTGTGCAACATGACAGCAGGCAGCGTTTCTATTTAAAAGGTGCTGAGTGACTGTCTCAGCCTGATCGTTTCAGCCAATTAACTTGGCGGTGAGAGTCCAGGCCAGATCATTAAAAGTCTCACTGTGCTATGCTGGATGCTTTCCTGCAACCTCCACACTTCCTAACTACACACTCTTAAAACTTCATAACATGGAGCGATGTAAGGATTTAATGATTCAATGATACGGTAGTATAAGTAAGTCTTCTTTTCTTATGTAAAACTCATGTCTTTTGCACAATAAAAAGCAGTTATTTATTTATTTTATTCATTTTTTAAAGTTTTGTTTCCATTACTAATCCATTAAGAGGTTACATAATGATTAGCTGGCCACTTGAAACCATCACAACTCCAAAATGTCTAGAGAAATCTTCCTGCCGTCATGGATGACAGTAGATGATGTGAAAGGGACATGGCTATTTGACCAGGATGTGTAAAATTGTAGATGCCGGAGTCTACTGCCCAGTGGAGTAGCACTATACACTGGTTTGGATGATCTCATAACTCAGTGAATGAATGTAGCTTTCCCTGTTAGTTAGTCAAATTCTGTTTGTTCTAACATTTAACTCCTATTCTTATACTTTTCATAATGCTCCCACATTGGTCTAATGTTACACTTTAAAAAGTCGAGATCTTTAGAGGCAGGGTTAATCTGACTTTTAACAGGAATGCACAGATTGCGTTCTCACTCCGATTTTCCACAAAGCCTTTTTTTTTTTCAGTCGTGTTGCTGGATGGGTTTGTCTTTAATTAGCAAACTAAAATTTTGATCTTGCTGTTAGGTTAAATTATATTTCTGTCAAAACCTCCTCCAATTCTGCTTACTTATGACAAGCCATCCATGTCAAGTTAAGTATCTGTATGAAATATAAGACACAATTCTTCTCCCAGGTTGCTCCTGGGTAAATCCAGGACATCTCAACATCGTCTATTGGGAAAATGCAAGTCCTGATTCGAACTAGAGGTAAGCAACATATCCAGGTTACTTTGTCTACTGTTATACTTACCTCTGCCCTGTTATTTTGTGTTTTTCCCCCAGAGGCTTGTGAGGTCAGACAGAGTTGAAGTAAAGGTCACTGATGTCGGCTGCTGTGCGCTGAATAGGTCAAAGAGGGCGTGTGACCTTCTCTGAAATCAGACTTCATGTGCTATCCTTTAGCTATAAATTGATTTCACTTACATCCTGTTAGTGGTGATGAATGGAGCTTGCGCTCTGTTTAAGTCTGGAAAGTTAAGTAAAGTCAGTGTAATGGAGCATGTCTTTTTTGTAGGTGACTTTGTGCTGTGTCATAAATCATAGTGGTGCATAAAATCAACAACAAAGGTAAAAGTCAAAAAGGCTTGAAAGTTCCCTGTTTGGGACTTTGTGGCTGTGCCTAGTGAGTAAACACCTTTTTATTCACCTTCAAAAATCTGCTTTTTTTCTTTTTTTGTCAGTTATTTAAAACTTAGCATATAATTGGTCAGATTTTACATTTATGCTCAGGACAAATAATTCCTAAGGTGGTGTTTAATGAAATCCTCAATGAAAAGGAAACACTCGTAGAACCTTTAAGGGTTCCACTGGATGGACAAGTGGATGGACAACACCTAAACATTGTTGATTTAACGTTTGATTTTTTTAATATGTACATAAGACTTTTGGAAATAAAGGTCCTTGATGTTTATATGAAGATTTGCTTATTCCCAAATGACATACATACACTCCTAGAAAATGTTAAGTCATGGGTTCTTTGAAAAGTAAGCTTGACACTTTTATTTATTTATTTTTTTTTGAAGGGTTCTTCCCCTATGGTGAAGCTTGGTGATGGCAGCATCATACTATGGATGTTTTTAAAGCAGCAGGGATTTGTCAGGCTTGGAGGCTTGTCAGGATCGAAGGAAAGCTCTACAGATCAAAGTACAGCAACACCCTTGAGGAAAACCTACTCCAGAGTGTTCAAGATCTGAAATTGGAATGTCCAATGTGAAAATGATTGCCTGTAGGACGGGTCTGTGAACGTCCTTGAGTGGCCCAGACAGAACCTGGCCTTAAAGCTGATTGATCATCTCTGGAGAGCCCTTGAAATAGCAGTACAGTGACTCACTCATAGAGACTGAAGGGTTCTGCAGAGAGAAACGGGTGAAGATCTGCAAATCCAAGTGTAGAATCAAACCCAAGAAGAACAGAAGAACTGCCAAGGTGCTTTAACAAAATACTGAGTAAAGAGTCTGGCTACTTAAAACATCATAAATCAATTTTATAACTACAATGTGTAAAAAAAAATAAAAACAAAAACCACAAGAATAAATAATTCATTCAAAACAAAGTGAACAGGTCTGAATACCTTCTAAACGCACTCTATTTAAAATCACTGCCATAGAGAATTACTGTAATGTTTTTAAAAATGTGATGGATGGATGGATGGATGGATGGATGGATGGGTGGGTGGGTGGATGGATGGATGGATGGATCCTGCCTGCAGTAGCTCCTTATCACTTAGTTTTGCGGAACCCCAACCTCTTGAACTGAGTGTTCAGCAAGATATTCTGCCTTGTTTGACTGGAGGCATTTTTCACTACATTTCAGTCTGGAAATGACAAACTGGACCTCTGGTTATTTATTCAAAACCACTTCACTGGGACCTTCCTTACTGTGCCTGCACTGACCTGGTCATCGAAACGGAGATAAGCTGAGAACAGCTTCTGAATTATATGATCCTCTAGGACCATCATTTGTTAAATCCAAATATGGGCTGGGAAAGGAAAAAAAAACATTTGCAGGATTTAATACACATGAGATGAATCAGAGCCAGCAGCTTTATCCCTTCTAGCCTGAGGAACTCATACTTATCTCAACTGAGTTTGAAGCTCAGAGACTGAGCTACAGATGAGAGGAACTCTGGATGAACCCGTGTATCATCCCTTAAAGGCGAGAAATCTGTAATGGCAGCACCACGGATGAATAATGGGATGATTTTTCAATATGGTTCGGAAAAAAAATGATAAGTCCACTTCCTTCATCCTCCTCATCTCCTTCAATCTGCCACTGAAGTGGACAGAAGCAAGTGCAAGGAAAGTGGGTATAGCCTGGAAATGAAAGTGTAATGCTGTTGCATAAAATGATTATGTACCCAGAGTCTAGGCCTGTGGTATTATGGGTACGAGTTTATCAGATAGAATCAAAATGGTGTCAAATAAGCCTCTTGGTTCAATGTGATGTTTAGGACGGGGCAGTTTTTGTGGAATATGTTCGTGAAAGCTTAACGGTCACTAAGAGGTTTAAGATTTATTGGTCTATAAGCAAGAAGGAAGTGCGGCTCCTAATTTCACTTTTAGGCTGTGAGCAACTTAAATGCTTTTGATACGGCTAAGGTATTGGGATGCTGGGCCATAACAGGGCTGGATATGGTGCAGGGATTGAAATCCAGTGTGATAGGTGAGTGTGTGAGTAAGATCTTGACTGCCTCTTGCCTTGTGCCACCTTTCCCATTACACTGACTGATGAGGAGGGGAGCCTCATCAAACATGTATGAGTGTCTCAGAAAGAGTGTGTGTGGATTTCGGGTAGATGTGAGAGACAGCTCTGTGAATCCGTAACCAGTCTGTGTGTGTGTGTGTGTGTGTGTGTTTACATGTTAGAGCATACACTGATTGCTTGTCTTTATGTGCATAGTAATGCAATGATTGGATACACTGTGTTTCGACAGAGCAGAACGTGCAATCCTGGCCACACACTGCCTCATTTGAAATCCTTACTGCTTGTGTGTATGTGTGTGTGTGGGAAAAAGGATTCACTCTGGTTAACACAAAAATCTGAGCACACCAATTACACTTCAGTTTGACGTCTTCAGAGCTGTTCTTCCTTCGTATTCACAACATGAACAGGGTTCACAAGGGTCACGTCGTGAATCGTTTTCATTTCCCGTCTCAAACTGTAATCATTCGTGCGATCTAAAGAATGTCAGTGAAACACTATCCATTCATTCACCCTCCAAGAAGAAAGGTGAACTCTAGTAGAGAACATTATTAGAACTATAGTAAATACTAAACATGGTCTGTAACATTGCTGAAATGTTCTAAAATTACATCTGCTGGAATAAATTTCTGCTTCACAACATAATCAAATTCCCAGTTGCACATAAAACTATGCTAACTGCTAATGTGCTGACAAAGTTAATTGCTGCAGGAAGGGATGATTTTAGGAATTGTTTTCTAAAAATGGTCTCCCAAGTTCCTAATTTAGAAAATGTTCTGATAATCTAAATTTGTTAATCTGATTCCTCTAACGAAAAGTGTTTATCCTGGGTTTATCCATGCCTTGTGCCAAGTGATCCTGGGAGAGGCTCCAGCTACGTGGTGAGTCTAACCGATCCTCACTCCAGATATCCAGCTGTTTCTACCTGCTCTATCATGAAGCCTTAATTAAGCCTTAATTAGTTTTTTCCCTAGATGGCTTATGGAACAGCATTGCTTTCTCTCATTTGATTGACTCTATTATTATTTATCTGATTTGACATTACCGAATGCAGAATCTCTGAATTGTAATGGAGAACTGATTCTACTTAAAGGTGGAATTTATTTTTAGTAAACAGTTTCATGATTTGTAAAAATGTCACATAAAATAAACTATCAAATATTTCCCATTTCTAATTTTTCTTTCTTTTGTACAGTGTCTTGTTATAAAGTCAATGACAATTTAATACTTAGGATCTAAAAGGTCATTCTTAGCAGAATTCATGGTAAAATAACGTTCACCAGTTGCTTCATATCAGTATATTTACACAGTGTGTCAGTGTGATTTGTCATAAATTAATAAATGAATTAAGTTTTTTCATCCATGAAGTCCACTTTCACTGTCTATGGTTCCATCAAGCTGCTTCCCCCCCAAGCTTCTGGCCTCCGTGACAGAAAATCCACTTGCTAAGAAAGCAATTACAGTGGATTAATGCAGCTTTTCCTTAGCATGAAGAAATTCCATTACCTACAACCTGCTGGAGTGGGAGAGAGAGACAGACTGAAATTATGGCAGATGTGGGTGCCTGAGTGAGCAGTGATAAGGGATGGACAGGCCTCACTGAAGTGGGTCTGAGTGTGTGTCAGTGATCTTGAAAACTTTTGGGCAGAAAGAAAAGTGAGAGTAGGGTTTAGTGTTTGCTGAGGTGAATTATTTCACAGGTCAGGGCTGTTGAGCTCTCATCTTGAGAGAATATGATCTGTAGCTTGATATGTAATTAATGCCCCAGTGTTTGATTTAAAGCAGCCACTGAATGAATAT
>CM074966.1:15621366-15632966 GCA_037577455.1 Pangasius macronema | reverse complement strand
TTCCAACTAGTTTAAAAAGCTTGATTGATCTCCACCAGATTGAATAGTGCAGAATTAGCATGGTTAGCTCTTCTAGTTAAAATGAGTTTTACATCTCTACTATAGCTACCACTGACACACCATAGTCACAACAATCTAATCACCCAGCGCCCGGTGTAGGCATCTCAATGCACTGCTGACAATTATTAATATTTCATAGAAGTCACTCTGCTAGTTCCCTTTCCTTTCACAGCTTTAAAAAATACAAATGAAAAATACTCCAGATACTACTGAAAACATTACAAATACTCCAGATACTACTGAAAACTGAAAAGACTAATATTTTCCCCCACAATGATGCTATAGCTAATTTAGAAAGAAGCTAAGATGAAGCTCATGGTGAAAATAAGTTGACAGAGGCTTATAAAAAGACAGGTCAACCTGTGCTGTGCTTATGTCTTATATCTGTGTAAAAATTCTCACTGGAGGAGGAGCGATAGCAAAATAGCAGTGAATTGGCCTTGGTTCAAGGTCTCGGCTCAATTTCAAAGGAATGACATGGAAACCATGTCCTTTGATCGTGGATAAGGCTTAGATTGATCTGCTTCAGTGACAGATGATGCTTTCTAACATGCTCTGCTGGGAAAAACTGATCTGAAATGGAGAAATATAACACCAAATTAGCATCCAAAATTGATCTGTAACATGCTCTGCTGGAACACTAACACCTTATCCTTGAGAGATTCTTCTATTATTATCTTATGGGCTCTTGTATGTTTTCACAATAAATGAACACATTGACGTGGTCAGGAATTAATTTCGGGTGATGTGCATGATCCGCCTGATCTGTACTATTATATTGATCAATATCACACGATCATGTGCATTTTGGGTGGATGCCAGATAGTAGTAAGTGTGGTGTTTGTGACTTCTGCCATCAACCAATCCTGTCATTATAATAACATTGCCAAAAAAAAAATCCTTTATTACCAACTGAAAATTTTTAAAACAAGATGCAAGAATGCCATTTTCTAGATTTCCTCCCCAATTTGGTCAGCTGCCAATCACCAGCCAGCTCTCCCATATCAGCCGACAGCTGCCAACCAGGGAGGGTGAAGGCTAACACGTTTTCTTCGAGACATGTTCGACTTTCGACCTGCTGCTCATGCTGTGTCACAGGGCAGAGAAACACACTCAGAGGAAAGTGCTATCTACCAACTTCCTCGTGCACTCGTGAACTCACAGATGCATGTGATTGGTTAGTGTTGCCAGGTGATTGATAGGGGAAAGAGACTATGCCATCCCTCCCACCCAGAAAGCATGACCAGTTCTGCTCCTTTGGCTCCTGTGGCATTGTTGGGATTCAAAATTGTCATGTCCCACCATTAGGGTGAACGCCACTTGGGAGCCTGGGATAATTGTATCTTTTGTTATCTATTATATGCCTATTATTATTACTGATCTGAAACATATAAAACCATCTGCATTGTTAGTGTGTAATGTTAACTGTCCATGAATACACATGAGGATCTGTTATAAAATATTTTAAACCTGAAATCTACCAAAAATGAGCTAATTTTGATGGATAATAATTGCTAATAATGATAATTAGATAGTATGGACATAATAAATCCCCTAAAGTATGGGTCCATTAGTTTATCTCCCATTTCTAATGACGTTATAGTGAGTCAGTTTAAGATCCTATACCCCCTTTCTGTTATTACCACAAGTACTATAAAATGTATTCATGGTATATTTGTGTTTCCATCAACCTCCCCATCCTGCCTCACCTCTGCGTGAGCATGTGTGTTACTCTTACTGCAGTTGGGATTGTGGATCCTGGTGGAGCTTCACTGCTGGCTTGCCGGAACGTTATCCTCTTCCTCCTCCTCCTGAGGAAGATGTAGATGCGCACGTAAACCAGCAACGTCACCACGAAGGGGAGGTAGAATGATACTACAGATGAGTAGATGACAAAATCAGGGTTCGATATGGAGCACACCAGTGGATCGTCTGCAAACACAAACATACCATAAATATGATTTATAGTACTTGTGGTAATAGAAAGTGTGTATAAGATCTTAAACTAACTCACTATAACGTCATTAGAAATTGGAGATAAACTAATGGGCCCATACTTTAGGGAATTTATTGTGTCTATACTATCTAATTGCCATTATTAGCAATTACTGCCTGCCAAAATTATCTCATTTTCAGTTGCTGTAGACATTAAAGCCATGATGTGATAAGTGTCGGGGGTGATGGAGTCAGCTGGGTCTTAACGTGTAATCAATTTGCTCAATCTGTACAAATCTTTGGACTGCACAGTTGAATGATCTTGTTTCTATGGTGACATAATCAAACATCTAATGCCTAATCAGCCTTTAGTGAAGACGGTGCAGGAGTAATCTATTGGAAACCAATGTGAGAAAGCTGCTGTATTATCCCTGGAAGGCTTCTTTGTATAGAATCCATTACATCTCAGCCAGAGACTAATTAACTGATTACGCAGGTCAAGTGCCTGCAGCGTTTGCTCTGCAAATTACATTGAAAATACTTATCTGAATTTGATTGAAAGGTTTCAATGGTATTGAGCATTGAAAAAAAACAACAACTCGGCTGTGATAATTTCTTTACTGTTGACGTTTGATCTAATATTCAGTGTCATGAAGCAGCGAATCCCAGCTCTGATTCCAATCAATCAGCACACGGTAACGTTCTAGTCGGATTCCATTATCGTGAGCTGTTTTCATGTGTAGCACAATGCTGTTCATTTATTGATTATGACTTTCAGAAGGTGTTGATTATTATTTTTTTATAACAGCAGTTCTGACAATAGTGCAGGCTGCAATTCATATCACAGGTTTATATTAATGTGCTTGTAATAATACATTATCATTATTATATTTCTATAGTCTATAATCTAAGTTTAATACCAAACAAAGCAAAGGTTTTACAAAGAAACACGTATAATTGAGGATATTGTGGTATTCTGTAAATACACATTTATTCAACATTCAAACTGCTTTACTTTGTTTGATTAACGTCAGTAGAAAATATGATTGTAACTGTTTATAGCTGCTGTAACATAAGTGATAACTGGAACTAACTTGGTTTGTGGACATTCCACAATATTAAAATTTACCTTTTGGTGTATAAATGAATAAAAAAGACTGGTTATTCTTTAATAAATAAATATTGTAACTGTTGGCAAATTGCTGTGATATAAGAAGAATAAAGAGGAATAAAACAATTCAGGACATGCTGTTATAGGAAAACAATCAGCTGTGGTAACAGTCTTCACTTTGTCACACAACAGTTAAGAAAATGCAACAAATGGGATTCCCAAGGAATCTTTGGAATTCTGTGACTGATACAGGACTAGAAACATCTGCATCCTTACCTGTGGTGTTGAAGCCAAACAGTAAAGGGCAGGACACAGCAAAGGCCAGGATCCACACTGTGGCTATCATGACTGAAACCCTTTTACGCGAACTGTTAGTTGTGTTGTACAGTACAGGCATCACCACGGCTGTGTACCTGCAGAGAAACATCTAGACTGCTCAGAAAGGTGATATAGGAAGACAAAGAAAAACATTATTTTAAAAAATAAATATATACCAGTGTTAATCCCAAAAGATTTTTTTAAGCAGTTTCCATAACTCAATGCCATCCTCTCAGAAAACTGGACAATCAAAGATATGGCAATAAATAAAAGAAATATATAATATTAAGTTATATGATTATAATAAAGGTGTGTTGAGATCAGCAGTAAAAAAATGATGTGGTAGTTAAGTACTGCAGTCCCTATAAAACATATATTTTAATATTTTAATATAAAATATGCCTGTCAAATATATAAGGTGCTGGTGGGAAAATTTGTGCGTGCCATTTCTCTCCATTTAGGCCTTAGATTCATGAACACCTTCACCTTCACTCCTTATTATTATGTGCACTCTGGGTTATGCGACGTTTTTATTTTCTAACTCACATGATAATTGTGCCTTTTATACTGCTGCCCCAGGGGTTTTAATTATTCAACTCTTCGCTTCACTCAAAATTAAGAGGCATTTATTTATTACCCCTTAAAATATGATTAGTATGGGAGAGGGATTTGTGTGTTTTTACTTATTGCTCTCAGTGGGTTTTAGCCTGCTGTTAGTAATGGTGTATTGGAATTAATAATAAATTACAGACAAGTCCAGGACAGGTCTGTTATTAACACTTTCACCCAGCAGTCTGCGTCGGGCCTCAGGTTTAAATAGCTTTGATGGCGTGGTTTGGAGTAAGAGCAGAAGATTAAGAGCAGATAGGAATGTGAAGAGGTAGGCTTGATACTGGAACAGATTAGAAAGGAGGGTTTAAAAACAGAAAGGCAGACACAGGATGTGTGTGAACATGTGTAATAATCAAGATAGCTTTCCGTTTCTAAACAGAATTAATATTAATCTCCTCGTTTTGTAGTCTCTCCCATTTCACTCCATGCCAACAGACCTATTATTTTCCTCTGTTTAGCTCACCGTGTCTACTGATTGCATTCTGAATTGTCAGTGAAATAATTGTTATGATAATGACGATGATGATAAAGGTTCAAACCATGCCATTCAGCTCAGAGTGTAATTAAAATCCACTCAGATCCACGGCCACCCTCACTACACGCAAATTAATGAACTTTGAAAGTTAATTTAAAGTGCCCGTTTTTATTGTGACAAATGGTGGCCCATTTCTAAGAAAGCCATCAAAGCGATAATTAAAATGATAGTAAATTTATATACTGTGGCTGCTCCTGATGGCTTGTACTACAGTTATCATAAAATGCATAATGAGAAAACAAATCTGTTGTACTTACGGATTAACATTCATGTGTAATAGCCTTACTGACTGATTCATTCTTTTTATAAACAAAAGTTTGAGCTTAAGACATTTTCTGTACTGCTTATCCTACACGGGGTTGTGGGGGAGCCTGGAGCCTCTCCCAGGGGACTCAGGGGACTCAGGGGACAGGACACCCTAGAAGGGAATCAGCCTACAACACATGTCTTTGGTCCCAGGAAGCACGGGGAGGACATGCAAGCACTGCGCACACAGGGGAGGTTTGAGGTGGGATTTGAACCCCCAACCCCAGAGGTGTGAGGTAACAGTGCTAACCACTGAGCCACTGAGCCACCATGCCCCACTCCTTTTCACTAATTAACGCTAAAGCAATGAATTTAATACAATGGTTCTTAATTTGAGTGGCGAAGAGCCAGGAAACGCTTAGGCATATAAATCTTTCCATTCTATATTTAATACTAATGCCTGGTACATAAAATATATAGCCTAAAGATGCCTTTATGATAATATATGACTAGGGTTGGATCAGTAGTCATCATAAATTGAATAAATAAAATTTTGACAACGTTAGTGTAGTTAATGTACACGTCCAGTAAAATATCCAAGTTTTGACAGGAAATATCCCCCGCCTGGAAACAATATTTACAACCCTATTAGGTTGATTCCAAGATTGTGCTGCTATCTGACCCTTGTAACTCATTTTTTAATACTTTTTTCAACATTGAATCTATAAAGCATGCACTTAACCATGGAAAATATGTGTTAGGCAAAAAACTCTCATTTTTACGTAGTTTCTTTGCTGACAACTTCAGAGATGAAAGTAAAAGAGTTTTTAGCCTAGAAGGACGAGGACATTAAGGGCATTCTCATGATTTACTTAAAATGTACTTTTTGTAATAAATAATTTACTTTCAATCTACAATTTGGCTAAAAGATACTTTCAAAGTGACCTGGTGAGTCCATATCACTAATATAACATCACTGAAAATTAAGAAAATAGGAATGAAATGACTTATTAATTTTCTTCTTCCTATGATCTTCAGGAAATTTGGATGATGTCACTTCCTGTTGTACATGTGACTTGTGGAATATTCCAAATATTTCATAAGGATGAATGTGTTCAGGTAAAATGAAGACACTTTTTAGAACTTATAATGGATGAATCGTGAAAAAGGAGGTTTCAAGCTATTGGATTATACATTCACGTAACAATAATTGATTTTTTGAGCATTTTAATTATTATATTTCAGCATAAAGTGTAGATATAGTGGGCTAGGACAGGCACAAATGCTGTTTCTAAGAGCTATAGTGCTGTGCTGGTTTATTAATGTTTTAATTTATGCATTTGAAATATGAATAATGGTACCCCAGTCGTGGAGCAACACATTACTGTTTTCACTATCATATCTGCTTAGTTCATTTTTTCAAGAAGTCATTGAGATGGCAGTGAGTCACCTAACTCTGCAGCAGTATCAAACCTGTTTAAGGAAACTTCAGGCAGTTGAGATGAGACAGATGAGACAAGCAAACTTATTTTACAGTTGACTGGTTTGTTGTAGAGCCTGTCAGATTGCATTGCAAGTTGCAGTTGCTACTCAATAATAATGAATTTGAAACTCTCTGAATTGGAGCAACTTCAGTCTTTCATATATCAAACAGGGAGCACCGAGAATAACGAGTGGTGACGTTACCTGTCAATGCTGATGGCACACAGGTTGAGGATGCTGGCTGTACACATCATCACGTCCAACGTCACAAATATATTGCAGTACAAACGGCTAAAGAGCCAAGAGCCACCAACCACCTGCAAATGAAGCGGTTTTACATGCATACTCAAACTCTTGGCAACATAATCGCTTTACTGGAATGGATCCTGAACAGAGAAATACTGTATATTTCCGCCTCATTACACCAAATTTCACCAAGATAAATACACTTTTGTCCATTTGGACAGTTCTTATCTCCCATAATCCAGGGTGAACAAGAGGCAATGCACAAATACATATGATGACAGTTCTCATCTTCCATAATCCTTTGTGAGAAGAAGGTTGAGTCGTATCTAATAAAGCCATGATAGAGACGCTTCATCTCTGGTTTACAGACTCTGCTTTCACCAACTGAAATTTTGCGGGTTAAGACCCTGCAGCTGCTATAACGTATGTCATAACTGGAACTAACTTGTTTCTCAGATGTTCCACAGCATTAAATGAAACAATAAACAGTAAAAAAAAAAGCAAGACATTTCATTATTTAATAAATTAAAACTTGTAATTGTTGGCAAATTGCTGTGGTGTAAGCAGAATAACACACTTCATGACAGCATGACCCCAAGTGTTTTATTCCTTATTTCTTGCTTCCTGTATTCATTACTCTTGCCCTATTTTTTGCCTTTGTGTTTCAAACAATCCAAACAAGTTTCTGACTTCTGTGCTTCTTTGTTTTCCAGTTCTTTGTCCAAATTGTTTTGGAAGCTGTCTTCTGGTTTGACTTCTGCCCATTTTATTCTGAGTGATTCTCTGTGAAGCCTCTCTCATTTTTTGACCTTGCCTATGGTCATGGGCTCAGATTACAAACTTTGCTGTTGCATCCTGTTGCCTCAGACCCCCAGCCAGATGGAGACACTGAGACACAACAACATCCATCAATCAATTCAGCACTAAAATGAAATATAGCCACGCTCACTCTCACTCACTCACTTTCAGTAACCACTTTATCTTGGTCGGGGTCAATAAAGCTACAGTACCTAATAAATTTATTTTTGATCTCTTTGTGCTCACCTCTAAATAGACCACCCAAGGCATGACCAGCGAAGCCACCAACAGATCAGCCACAGCCAGACTAACCACAAGATAATTGGTCGTGGTTTGAAGCGACTTCTCTCGGACCACTGCCAAACAAACTAGCACATTCCCGAATACAATCGCCAGGATAAGTAGTGAATAGAGCATGGCGTAGTAGTTGCGCACCCCATCCTCCACAGCTGGACCCAGGCTGGAGTTCGGCATCGCATTTGCAGATCTCTCCGAGTCATTCCACCACCATTCACCGCTGTGTAACATTGCCATGGATAGTAAAACCTGAGAAATAGGCATGGATTAAGGAATCTGAGAAGAAAACATTCCAGTGCATGCTATCAGTACTATGGATTTAAAGATGTAGACTAATAGCAAAGCTAAGAATGCTCAGTTCTGACCATGTCAGAATGTGAGAGTGAAATACATGAAAGAGAAGAGGGACAGAGAGGGTATGGACATGAAGAAGACCTACAGCAGAAACTGGACCTAGGGTTTCCTCTGAACAGGGCCTACAGTAGAGTGTGGACCTGTTTTCCCTTTCTGAACATGGCCTACACCTGGACCTACTGTCCCCATGGAACAGAGGCTGCATAGGGTTCTCAGTGGCTCACTGCCCATTTGAGCCAGCATTTAAATGGTATAATTAAAAAAACATGACAAATGTAATAAACCTCCAGTATGCTCTTGGAAACCTTTCTGGTCCTTTCTCTATTATATGGTTCTGCGTTGAATCTTTATGGATTCCCCTAAAGGGAAAACTGCAAAAAGTTCTAAATCTGAAGCCCTTTTTTTTCTGTAAGAGTGAAAAGTCATGGTATGCAGAGTTCTGTAAGGTGAATTGGTATTCCACAAGAAGTGCTTGCAAGGCAGAATAATAGCATTATCCACTAATAATATGGACATGAAAAGGGCAAATCCTGGAAGCACCTAAATAAATGCAATTTCCACTCATGTTGTAAACCTCCGCAGTACCACGAGCTCAATGAATACTGCAGTCTCCTTATTCAAATGTCCCTGCATCATTCTTTAGGCTTAGCAACTAAGACTTCACAGGCTTCACACGCTAAGACAAAAAAAAAAATCAAAATCAATTCACTACATAGTATAAATCAGAATAAATAAAGCCAATTCATATTTTTTTGGCTTTAAAATACTGACAGACGCTGAGAACCATGCTAATGAAGTATAGCCTCAGACAGCACAGACTGGCTTCAGAGACACAATTGTCATGTTCTCTGAGTGGAGGGATGGAATTTCTTTATCCCATGACAATCTGAGTGACACTATTCAAGTGCAGGTGTTTATTAACTTATGTATAAGCACAAGGGAAGTTAGTGTCTCCCCTGAGTGTGTTCAGCTGCCCTGTGATGCTGCATAAATGATGTCTTGGAGGAGGCACATGTTAGTTAGCATTTGCTCTGCCAGATTTTTTTTGCTTTACTATAGTGCACTAGAAGTAGTTACTGGAATGGAATTGGCAATGATTAAACTGCTAGAAAATGTTAGGGGAAAATGTGAAGAATCGTGGATAAGAAAATGTAATTTATCCTGAATTTAAAAAAAACTGTTCAGTATATCCTTAGTGTCACCATCAGGGAAATATGTAAATGTCCTTATCACAAACACACATACATGCTTACACACACTAGCTATTAGAAGTAGTGATAAGCTAGTATTGTAGTTCTTACAATGTTCCATTTCCGAGGTTTGGGGCAATATAAATGTGCCTTTGTCAGGTCAGTAAATCACATTTGGAACTGGATTGAGACTGGATTGAGGGAGAGAGTGAGAAAGAATGCCACATGCAGCTTTAATTGTACATCGATTTAAACCGGGTTTAATTTCGGCTGAAGCGTTAATATTGTCAATAGTGCGGGTCAATCCTCATTCGACCTCCATTTTCTCTATTTTGATGCTGCCATTTCTTTTAGCCTAGAGCCACCGTGTTCTCATTAATCCCTGGAAATTTAACAAAACTCCTAATATATGCTACATGGTGTGCAGAAAGGGTCACTCTCTTAATATAGAGAATAATAGGAATTAATGGGTTTTTGTAACATTAATCAATTTTGTTTTGGTAATAAACAGAAAGATTAGACAGACTGGATCCCAAATTTGGCTAAAGCTCTCAGATTCACCCCAGATGAAATAGGCCTGCCTCGATTTTCTTTTTTTATGAAAGAGGCGTCAACAAATACACAGATTTTAATGCAAAATTGTCAAACGTAATAGAGTTGTTTCTGAGAGATTCTAAATAGTGACCAAGGGCCATAGGTGTCCTATAAATCCTTTTTTAAATTCATTATTTATTTTTTATTTATAGAATATTCAAATGGGATTCCCACAGGAAGTCATGGTAGCCTATAGTAGGTCTAATAGGAGATTAGCTTTCTATGTAAACCTCCCCATGACGTGCAGTGACAAGTCATTAACTTCCCTTAAGGGTTCCTAACATGTTTCTCAGGAAGGATGGGGGGGGGGTCTTCTGATACTATCCAACTATCCAACTATAACTATCCAAAGAATAGAAACATTTTTTTAAATTACTGTTCTGTTAGTAACACCATTGATGAAACACCATTATCATTATCACCCATTAAGCTCAGATAAATACATTACAATAAAATACTGAAAAATATAAAGTCTCCTGCAGAATTTGATCTAGAGAATAATAATTATTTGCATGAGTGTTGAGTGTTATATATATATATATGAGTGCTAGATGTACATACTGGGTTAATATCATTCAGACAGATAGTCCATTCATGGAACACATTTGGATATACTGCAGCATGTTATTAGATTATTCTAGAAAACTAAATGAACAAATCGCATTAACTAACGTACAATATCTGATTCGTATCTGTCTCTGGATGAACAGAGGAAACAGGACCAGCTTGCTGATCTAAAACAGACAGACTTTCTGATGAGTCCATGGCTAATTTGTTGAAAACTGGGACACCGTTTCTAATGATCATGTTTAATAAACTTTCTTATTAACTAAACTGTGAAGTTTGAAACTTAATAAATAGTCAAAGTCTGATATTTGGTTTTATATATATGTATATATATATTCACACATGGTTAACTCACATACACATACATGCATATAACCCTTTTATGGAGAAATATGGTCTGAATTTGAGTAAAAGTATGTTGATGGTATTACCTGTGTTGCTCGTTCAGCTCGGGAAAGCACCTGCTCCTGCGCGCTCAAACTTCTCCCAACACTTCGTCTGTCCTCTTCTCCATTTCCCCCCCTGTCTTCTTCAGGACAGGCAGCATACAGAGCTTCTCATCAACGCACAGTGCTACACAGCGGATTCGCAAGACCCCCACTGCGCTTTCTGTCATCCATTTATTTCACTACAATCCAGGAGTTTTTAGCGAGCACGTGCCGCGAGGACGCATCTCCGTGCGGCTCCTGAGAGCGCGCGCCTTCCCCAGCTTTTCCCGTGTGCACGAGCCGAGCGCTTTTCACTCGGGAAAGCATCCTGCGCCGGCTCTTCTTTCAACAAAGTGAAAAAGATGGATCTGAGATTTGTCCATCAGCGCAGAAGTCCTTAAAGCAGCACTGGAAATGAGAAGTGGGCGATGGTCCTCGCTCTCCACGCTGCTGCTGGACAACTGAACCCAGAAGCCCAGACTGTCTCAGTTATAGCTACAGCCGAATAGCCTTCTGCTCTGGCAGTTTGACTTACACTGCTCTTTACTGCTGTAGGGTTTGCCTTTCAAAAATCTGTTTATTTGTTTAAAAAAGAAAAGGAAAAAGGGAATGATAGAAAGGAATCCTGTGTTAATACAGACCCTATAGTCACTATGGAAACCTATAGCACGATCTAACTGTATGTCCATCCTTCCATCTATCCATCCGTCTATCTATAAGACATCCATCCATCCATCCATCCATCAATCCATCCATCCATCCATCCATCCATCCATCCATCTCCATATAGATACATACATCTGTCTATCTTCTATGTGTATGTCTGC
>CM074966.1:15544242-15598867 GCA_037577455.1 Pangasius macronema | reverse complement strand
GGGCAGCTTGCATGTTTTGGAAGGTACTATGAATGCTGAAAGGTATATAAAGGTTTTAGAGCAACATATGCTCCCCTTCAGACGACATCCATTTCAGGGAAGGCCTTGTGTATTTCACAGGACAATGCAAAACCACATACTGCAGCTATTACAACGGCATGGCTTCGCAGTAGAAGAGTCCAGGTGCTGAATTTGCCTGCCTGCAGTCCAGATCTTTCACATATAGAGAACAATTGGCGCATCATTAAACGAAAAATACGTCAAAGACGACCACGAACTCTTCAGCAGCTGGAAACCTATATCAAGCAAGAATGGGACCAAATTCCAACACCAAAACTCCAGAAACTCATAACCTCGATGCCCAGATGTCTTCAAACTGTTTTGAAAAGAAGAGGAGATGCTACACCATGGTAAACATGCCCCCGTCCCAACTATTATAAGACCTGTAGCAGGCATCAGATTTGAAATGAGCTCATTTTGTGCATAAAATTTGTAAAAATTTCTCAGTTTAAACATTTATCTGTTTTATTGTGAATAAAATATTGGCTCATGTGATTTGAAATTATTTTTTATTTTTCATTTTATTCAAATTTTTTTAAAAAATATATTTTTGTATACTTTGTTCTGATAATTAAAAACAAAACATTTTAAAACATCCAGAAAGAGTTTTTATCGTTCTTGTTCTGCTTAAAAACAAAAATCTAATTGCAGGTCTGCAACCACTAGATGGCGCCAGAAACAAATAAAATCTATAAAGGTTCAGTTAAACGTGAGAGTGGGCTTTGGGCTTCTAATACCACCCTTTCCAAATGTACCACATGTAGATAGCTCACACATCACATATTCTGGCACATCATACAGTCATAGTTGAGTATTTTTAGTAGGCTAAATTATTTGTTTTATAATAAAATTTGTAGACGTTTTTATTATTATTATTATTATTGGCAGTTGGTCAGCTAACCCTATATATAGACCTTCAGACTATACATTTAGTTTGCATTCCTAAAAGTGTCTGTGGATTTAATTACACTTTGAAATAATTTTTCCCACTAGAGGACACTAGCATGAGAGTCGAGAGTCACAGTCAGGCACAGTGAAGTGTAGAAAACCTGCTGGGGGAATAGATTTCAGCTTTCAGAATCGCAATCACCTCAGGCATATACATGACTTACAATATACAATGCAATCTGTACAAAAAACACAGGAAATTAAGTAAGGAAAAAAGTAAAAGGAGCCTAAACAACACCCAAAATGAGTCTGAGCAATGTTCTACACTTTAGTGTTTATTACTATGAACAAGGTCAAAACTTGACAAATTCTAGGTCAGAATAGCAGAGTTATCACCAGAGGCGTGGATTTTGTACCATGATGAGTGCTTATGCAAGTCTAAAATTTTGTGTTTTTAGACTAAAAAATGAAACAACAGACCAAGTAGAAAAAACAAACCAAGCCTTTTCTGTCTACTCAAAATTTGAAATGAGATATTTCTTTTAGAAATGAGCCATTTTGTACAAATTGTTTAAGTTTCATAACACTCAGCATGGAGGTTAGGTAAGAGGAATACATAACAAAGACACGTGACTGGTTATATGAATGGGAGGTAGTGATGCTTTTGTTATGTAATCATTACCTAGCCCACAGGTATATAATGCTAACCAACACCTGTAACTCAGCTTCTTTTCTTCACATGGTTTCTGAAATCTGACCACATTACCTACAAAACAGGTAAGAAACACAAAATTATATGCTCTGGATGCTCTTATGTAATATATTATAATTCTTATTATTTAAATTATAGCATGGTCTTTGGTATGTTTAGTCAGCTCTTCTGAGACAAAAGCGTGTCTGAGTGTAATTTGAGTTTTTGAAATGTTGGCTGCTGTGGAAAGTCTATTTAAAAGTATTTTCTCTTCTGTGTTTCAGCTGAACACAATGGGAGCTCATAGCATCACCCGTATAGCCACTATAGTGCTCTCGGTTGTGGTATATATAATCGGCATCACGTTCAACATCCTTTCCGCACGAGGGATGGGTAAGACAGCAGATTAATAACAACTATTAATAACTTTATTTCTAAAATGTATAGAATATGTATAGAATAAAAACTGAAATAAAAATTCACCCTAGTCGAGAATTCACTATATATGATATTGATATGATTTGGCCTTAGTTAGAGTGCTTTATACTTTGTAACTATGGTTAATATATGCTAAAGTGTAATACTACCATTCTTTCACTAGTGTAACTATGTTTATTACTTTTATAACTTAGTTAACTATAATAATACCAGACTTGGTTAGTGTCGCTTGATGAGGGGGAGAGAGTAATACTATCACTCCCACCTAGAGAGCTCAGACAAATTTGCTCCCTATAGAGTGAGAGATTCCATCTACGGTCTTGTAACTTGATCCACTGCCATCTTTGTGGTTATAGACAACAACAACAACAACAAAAAAACCCAAAGACAAAAACTGAACTAAGAATCTATTCAATTCTAATCCCATTGTAAATGCAGACCTCTTTTTTTTTAAATTGTTTTCCTATTTGTCAGTAGACTTGCTGTTCCTCTAACTTATAATACTAATTAATAGTAGATGGGTAGTTTATCAACTTACTAAAAATACCAGAAATCTTGTTAATGAACTGGTCAGACTATAACATATCACTCTAGTGGCCAGAAGGTTGCAGGTTTAAATCCCAGAACTGCTCCTGCTGAGCTCTTAACCTTCAAATGCTCACTGCTGTGTTTGAATTATATGTTATCCCATATGCTTTGCTTAAAGGGTGCTGGGTAATTGTATACTCAAATTGATTATTATTTAAAAGTATGTCTTGTTTCTTTTCTTTCAGGTCCTTTCTTGTTGATGACCGCAAACATCTCTGATACATACAACACACAAATCACTCCGTCTGGATGGACTTTCTCGATCTGGGGTGTTATCTATTTCTGGTTAACTGCTATGCTTATCTATATTGTGTCCACTATATTCAGAAGGTAAATGTCCACTTAGAAAAGTTAAGAAAGAAGAATGATGTCCAATTCTTGCTGTAATGGAGTCTGAAGTGTGAACTGTATTTCAGGAATGCCCTCGGACCGATGTATTGCAACCGTTCAGCGCTGCCATACGGCTTCTTCATCTGCTGGATTCTGAATATTCTGTTTAACATTAGCTGGCTTCTGCTGTGGGACAGAAAGTAAGTCTGAGCAGTTTATACACCCATGCTGACACCCATACACAAACAGGGCAAGAGCTGCAGTTAATGTTCATATCAAACATCAGAATGGTGGGAGAAATGTATCTCAGTGACTGTGGCTGCCAGATGGGCTGGAGTAAGTATTTCAGAAGCTGTTAATCTGCTTGGATTTTCATGCACAGCCATCTCTACAGTTTATACAGAATGGTGCGAAAAACAAAAAACATCCAGTAGGCAGCGGCAGTGCTAACCCTTACCCTAACCCAGTGCTGTGGACGGACACAGCTTGTTGATAAGCAAGGTCAGAGGAGAATGACCAGATTGGCTCCAGCCGATGGTAACTCTTTACAACCATGGTGAGCAGAAGAGCATCTCGGAGCCCATAACATGATAAACCTTGAGGCGGACAAGCTACAACAGCACATGACCACAGCGAGTTCTACTCCCGTCAGACAAGAACAGGAATCTGATGCTACAGAAGTCATAGAAACTGTAAAATTGAAGACTGGAAAAACATTGCCAGGTCTGATGAATCTTGATTTCTGGCATATGATATGGTCAGAATTTGATGTCAAAAGAATGAATCTATGGACCTGCCAGGCTGGTGGTGGTTGTGTAATGCTGTGGGGAATGCTTTCTTTATGGCCACAATTTACCATCTTATATTAACTACTTCCAGCATGATGATGCGCCAAAAAGCACAAGTCATCTCAAATTGGTTCCATGAACATGACAAAGGTCTTGCACTTGTAATGAGAAGTTTTTGAATTTAAATCTCCGAACCACTGATGGGTTCTTGAGCAACTGCTCAACACTAATTGAAGTTGTTTCGGATAGAGATGTTTCCCAAATGACTAAATGTAAATATCAAGGAGATGTAAGACCTGTCACTAAATGATGTGAATGATGTGTGATTTTCTTTTCTCTTAAAGGGTGATGATCGCAGCATTGATCATGCTTTCTTTAGTTGCATTTACAAACTACATGATGATTTTCTTCTCCTGTCGTGGACTTAAAGAATACGGCGCGTGGTTAAACAAGTATCACAACAAGGATCTCTGGTGCATTCGTATACTGGTAAGATGTTCAGAAATAGAATGACACAGGCATCCGATTCAGTACATGGTCAGCAAACGCTTTCAATGCTTTCCTCTGCACTGATCCAGGTTCAGAATGGCCTGGCTGTGTACACAACATGGACATCTATCGCTACCCTGATTAACCTGACCATAGTGGTGAGCTACGATGCTGGAATGAGCAAATCAGGTGCAGCAACACTGTCACTCTCACTGCTATTGGTGGAGGTCCTTGTCTGGTAAGAAGCTTTATACAGCAACGTTGTTGAATTCTTGATTCTGATTGGTGTTGATTAATTATCTGTAAAGGTCTAATATGTTATAGCAACCACTCATTCACAGGGACTTGTAAGGAGGATGCTCCACATAAACTAAGGATAATGATAAACAAATTTAAATGTGTTTTTTTTTTTTTAACAAAGAAAAACATATAAGCATTGTGATATGGGGAAGTTTTCTGTAAGGAGATGTTTATTTAACATTTATAGAAGGAGTCTCCAGTGTCAGTGCTTTTTTAAAGTGCTTTTTAGTTTCTCAGTAACATGAAAAAGTGTGTTTTTTCCCCCTTATTATTATTTAAGAGAGAGAGAGAAAAGACTGGTGAGGGAACAACTGTTTATAGATGCTATAACATAAGCGCTAACAGGAACGAACCGGTTGCACAGACATTCCGCAGCATTAAACTAATAAAAAGTATTTGCACTCCCATCAATTAATTGGAAACTTGTAATCATTCGCATATTTTTTTGTAAAAAAAAAAAAAAGGATGATTAAACATTTCAGCACATGCTGTTATAGAAAAACAATAAACCTAAAGGTGATCATGGTTATAAACCTGTTGTGTTTACTTATTGCATTACATAACAGATGAGTTTATTAGAGTAGAGGTTATTATAACAGCAAAGATGGACTAACATTGGAATGGGATGTTCAACAAGCACATATGGGTGTGATGGTCAGGGGTCCACAAACTTTTGGCCATATAGTGAACGTTTTATGGTTGTGTTTTGTGAATGTAATAGAGAAGATATTGAAAATAACGTATGATGTTGTCCTCAGGTTTGTTCTGGAGAACAGTTTTCTTGACAAGCACGTGCGCTACATTCTGACCGTCTACCCTGTCATCATCGTTGCTTTATCTGGAAACATGACCAAGAATTTTGACACTTCAGCTCCCGGAACCAATGGTGTATTTACAGGTGAGGGGAAATATAACAGACTCATAAAATACATCAAGCCATTTTTCTCCCACTTTCTGACTGATGTACTGTGCATGTGTTCCTCAGCATTGCTGCTTGCTTTGGCCTGTGTGCTGTTTGTAATAAAGGTGTGTTTGGTCATCTGGAGGCACATGAAACATCCCATCTACAGTGACACACACACACAGGAAGTCACGTTACAGATAGAGAATGCTTCAAAGCAGTAACGTTTCTTAATGCTTTAATTCTTTTTTGCTATTAAAATGTATTATAGAATAAGGTAAAAATATATTGTATGATTGGGTAATTGTGGGAAACACACATTTTGGGAATGCTTAGTGATTTGGGTGCTAATAAATTGATTGCTACTGTATTTCTGAAATGTAGAAATGTATTATTATCAGGGATATATTATAGAATATTAATTTTTTATAATATAAAGTGTTTTAAACCAGAAATAAAGACATTGATAAAGACATCTGTTCCATATCTTTTCAATCAAATATGAAGTCTATTAATTGTTCAGTAAAATATCTCATATGCATTGTAATTATGTTGCTCTGAATGTTTTTAAAATCTAATTGTAAAATTCTCATGTTTTATATTTTCATTTTTTTTATATTGAAATAAATAGATTACAATTCAATACACTGTTGCTTGTTCGTGTTTGATTTTTTTTTATCTAAGACCAGATATTTAAATAGTTCCCCTAACAAATAGGTTTTAATTTAAAAGGAAGGTTTTAAACAACAACAACAATGACACTGAAATCAAAAGAGACAAATATTAAATTAATTACATTACACACACACACAAAGTTTTGGGAAGAAACTAAAAAAAACCTGAAATGACGCGGGTCTGTGATTTCCTAAACTGAATACACAAGTGTCTTAGATTACCAGATACAGACACAAAAAAAAAAAAAAAACTGGCAGTAAATTGGCTAAATGTTTGGTCATCTCTGCTGTTAGTGTGCTCTCTAGCTTTTTTTCTGTATGAAATCAAAAAATTATTTTAAGAGTTTTCATGAAAACATAATATGCTCTTCTAAATGACTGGCTTGATGATAGAAAATCCTGTAATCCAAAAAACTACTTTATTGCTAAAAAAAATCCTTTTAGTATATATAAGTGCAACTGTCGGAGTGACCGTGACCTTTGTACTGCTGTAATGACACTGTAATAAATGCACAATAAAATCTATTAATGTGTAATATGTTATATAGCATGTTATGTATAGCGTTATGCATGTGAATGTCTGTATCTCTCTGTTCCCTACTACAGGTTATTGCACAACACTTGTTCTCAGATAGTCACCTCTTGGTAAACACAGTGTCTGAATTAAATCTACTCCCACAGCTGAAATGCTTCTTGTATTTCATCTAGTAATCTAATATTTTTTCTTCTATAAAGTGTTTTTCTGCTATGAAGTGTCTTTCAAATTATATACGGAAAACCTTGGACTTGATAGTTGCTTTGTTAAGTGCCATTTCTGATTTCCAGTATACAGCAGAATTATTGGCACCCAGTAATTTTAAAGCTTTGAGCCTCGAGTCAGTTGTGCGTCACTTATTAATTTAATTTTATTTGTTTGTTTGTTTGTTTGTTTGCTTTTAAGCCTACTGTTGTTTAACTGTAAGACTTCTATTCACGTCCACTAGGTGGCGATGGCTGTCGCTCTTCTGCGCCAAACCGAAAACGCGGCGAAGAAGAAGAAAGAAGTGGGCGCGGGAATTTGTGTTGACACTTGTTTAGCGAGTTAGCGAGTTAGCTTCTTTGTCGTGCGTTTGCGATTCTTTGGGTCTGAAAAATACAGCAATATTATAAAAGTCTCATTTATAAATAAGGGAAATGTTATATTTTATGTTGGGGCTGAGAATGTTCCAAATTGAGCCAGCTAGTCAGCTAATGCTAGTTAGCTAGCTAGCTAGCTAAAAACAATATTGAAACCAATGAGTATCCATTGCTACGCTAAGCTAGGCTAGGCTAAGCTAGCAAATTTGTTTTGAATAGTTTAGCTTACAGAATAAACTCCACCGGCGCTGACGCTTTTCTCTGACAATGGACCGAAAGATGATGAATTTGGTCAGTAGCTAAATGTTGCTAAGAAAAATGGCTGGCTAGTTAGCTGTGGTGTTCGCTAATTTGGCTAAAAGCATTAGCATTAGCATTGTTATGGAAATACTGAGGTAAATTAAACAGTTCAGAATAATGCATGCAGAACCTGTATGACTGCGTAGTGGTAGCTGACAGAACTGACTTTTTTTTATTAATGGTTTTCAACAAAAACATTTTCAGTGAACAGTAAAGTTATTTTTTCCTGAAAAATTAAACATGACTAACTGCGTTCATGTTCTTCCAGGGGAGAGCGAAAAAGAAACTTCGGTACTTTCAGTCAGAGGAAAGGTCAGTAAAGTGCGCTTACTGAGGAGCAACATGGGGGGAAGAGGACTAAATAAAAACAAACCGTGTGTGTGTGTGTGTGTGTGTGTGTGTGTGTGTGTTTCCTTTTCCAGCGCTCCATGTCAGCTGAAGATTAAAGATGTCTTTAGTATGCGAGACCTTGACAATATTTTTGACGATTTAGGTAAGTGTTTGTTTGTTTGTTTGTTTCTGATGAATGATCAGTTATACTAATACTATACTAATGAATCCACCAGATGAACTGCATTAACACTTGTGTACAGGGACGGTGTGTAAAATGAGATTTAATTCCCACCCCCTGCTTTTTAAACCTTTGCCACACAGTTCAGATTATTTGCTGTTGTCTAAATGTGTGTTTTTTTTAATTGTTTTCTGGAATCAAATGAAATTCAAGTCTTCTAATCTAATGTCTAATATCACAAGCAGCTGTCACTGACTGTGTGAAAACTGTGCCCTGCTGTAGAGTCTGATCCAGGGACGCCGCTGCTCTCGCCGCTGCCCAGGAGCCCGGGGTTAGACGAGCAAAGTAAAGGAAGCCAGTCGCCGGTTCTGAAGTCGCCCTTAGCTTTCAGAGGGGAGATCAGTCCTCTCAAGGTGCGTTAGGGGGTTTATTTGCTGAATTTCATTAGGCAGAAATGTACACGTCACTTTACTGGGAAAAAATAAAGTCATAATACAGACTCTAACCCTCAGTTGGTCCAGAAGGCTATGAATAATAAAGTCAGTTTATTACAGATATTTGTGAGTATTAGCTAAGGGCACGTGGTAAGGAATAACAACTGGTTTGTGAATTTATGATATAAATATATCCAGAATTTTATTAGTGATCTTCTCGTCTTATCACAGGTTGCTATGATTTAGTTAAGACTGTTTGTTTTTTATAAATACTGTAGTGATTTCAGGTTCACAGATGCCAGAAGATTGACTTTATAAACATTGGGCCTCATTTATCAAACAGGATATGAACGGATTTATGCGTAAATTGTTCGCACGAGTGTTTACGCAAGAAATTTGGTATTTATGAAAATCCTGTATATTTGAAAAAAAAAAGTTCGTATCTTACTCGTGCTCCTGAGTCTGTGTAAATTTACACATAAGAAAACTAACTAAAGTAAACTTTGACTTGATAAAAGAAATGCCGCTGTATAAACGGAGGACTGAGGAAACATTTAGAGTTCACTTGTTATTATTAGTATTCTATATAGTTAATTAGTTTTATTGCCATAGAAGTGAATCAGAATAATTTCCACTTGAGTTTTTCAGCGTTTACTCTCATTGTTCATTTCGTGCTCCCAGTCCTCTGTGCACTTGACCTTTTGTGGAGTTTTTTGGGCATCGCTACATGCAGTCGAGCCGTGTCAGGAACGCACTTTTCACTTTACAGGTGATCAACATAAGCGCGCATATGAGAAGAAAAAAAAATTTCAAAATATTTAGTCGCAGCTTTATTAAAAGATTGATAAATGAGGCCCATTAGGTGGGAAATATTAATAGAGCCATCTATAAATATGAGAAACAAACAGAAACATAAAACTCATTTCACAGTTGCACAGCTGCAGGGTGTAATGTTTGGCTAATAGTCTAATCTTTTAATTCTTATCCTCAGGGTTCAGATGTTTTGGCAGCAGAAGATGAGATCCAGGAGGACCATTTAAACGGAAAAGGTAATAGAAGTTTGCAAGGCTGTAGTTTGTGTCTGCGCCAAATGGCTTTCACTTGTGCACTTATTTTCCTGTATCTGTCCTCCATCAGGAAGCCCGTTTGAAGAAATTGCGCCTATTAAGACCTCCAGTCCGATTGAGCTGTTAGCAGTTGAAGGTGCTGCAGAGGATGCAGAAAAGCCCGAAACCTCTCCGCTGCTCTTCGGCATCGAGGATGAGGAGCCAGTTGTGGGTGACTTGAGCAAACCACAGATGAGTCAGAAATCAGCATCTCCAAAGGACGTTCCTCAAGGGTGAGGATATCTGAAATGGCTCTTTTGCAAATGTTGGTTGATTAATATAAACAATAATGTCATTTATTTATTTATTTATTTATTTAAACTCAGGGACAGTGAATCGTTGGCGTCTCCTCCAGCACGATTGGAGTTTGGAAAGCCGACAAAACAGAATGATCCTGTAACAAGGTTAGTTAAATGAGTGTAGATTCATGGATTTGCTGATCTGTGCATGCTACACTTCACTTTATTCTTTTTTCCCCCTCAGCTCAACACCGCTAAAAGCCCCAGAAGCACCAGACCAAGTGTGCAAGACCTCGGGACCAGAACCTGAGGAAGAGTCGCAAACGTGAGAGCTGGATTTTGAAGAAACGTTCAACCTTGAGCTGATAGGAGCAATTTGTTGCAAATATTTAATGTGCCTGTCTTCTCATAATGAATTTGTTTTTTTTTTCTTTTTGTTGTTTGTTTGTTTTGTCAGGGATGGGCGCCTATGTTTATCCCCCATAGTTTTGATTCAGAATCGTCAGCCTGAACCTCTTCCAGAGGAGCAACCTAACAAGCAGGTGCAGGAAGGGGCCGTGGAAGTCGGGGTTAAACAATCATTGTTTCACAAAAAGCTCAGACATTCCTTACAGCCTAAAGCCTCATGGTGAGTTTGTGAAGTAATTGTTTTTTTGTGCAATATAATGTCAAAATACATAAATACGCAAAATCTTCTTCCCAATAAAAGTGGCAGAGAAACCAATCATGTGACACTAGATGATTGACAGTTGCCCAGGTGTTTTGACTCCCTGTAAGCCCCGCCCCTTTCCCCACCTCAGATTAGTCTCTCATCTACTTTCTGTTTTCCTGTTTGAAAGATGATGCTCTGCTGTAGCGCCCTCACTTGTGAAAGGAGGACTATATCGAAAACATAGCTGTAGATTAAAAGTGGCTGTTTAATGTCATGAATGATTTACTTTTATACTCTGCACTTTATCTGTGACATTCCCTGAGCTTGAAAGTCGATTAAATTTCCCTTAATGATTAGTTTCAGGAAACAGGAAACTCTGAAACAACCAGCTCGCGCTCCCTCACCACATATTCTGGAGGAAGACTTCATGATCCTGGAGGATGACGGTCCCATTCGCTTCACAATTCCCAGGAAGTCTGAGAGTAAAGAAAAACCTGCGCCAGAGAGCAGGTCTGTGGAGCCGGATTTGAAAGAGAAAGCTTCCGCAAAGCAGACGGAAGAAGCCGAGAACCACAAAGATGAACCCAAAAAGAAAACAAAGGCAAAGCGTGGAAAGGCTAATGATGCGGCCAGTAAAGACCCCGCGGTTCAGCCAGCTCCAGAAGAGAGAGACGATGAAGTCAACGAAGACATGGGAGGTGGAGAACAGATCTGTCTTTCTCCAGACACCAGTCAAGGCGCTGATATACCTGGTATGCTTAGAACACAGAGCCTGCAGATAGTTATATCATCATCTTCACTGCAAAGATATCTCTATCCTTTACAGTTTTACTGTACAGTGGCAGGTATGCAGATGGCTCGAAACCGTACCGCTGGGTCAGAGCGGCCAGAGTGTTTAAGGGAGTCTGAATCAGAGCTAAATAATAAAGAATTTCTGTAGCAATTATGCAGTTATTAGCAGCTCGCATTAAAACGCATTAAAGCATAAAAACTCCTACACAGCATTTGGTTAACTTCCTGCAGTTTGGTTGTTTCTGTGTGTAGAATTTGGTTGGTGGATCTCGGAAACAGTCCTGTCCATATGATCAGCACTAAGGAAGTAAATGCAGCTGGGGTCAATTCAAACTGCTGCATATATGAACGTGATGGCTACAACGACGTAGGCTATGATCGTTTATTGTGTTGAAACACAGTTGGTTGTTCACCTAATGAAAGTACCTTAAACTGTGTTCTCCTCTGATAGAGATGTTGATGTTGATTCCATTTTCTTTGTCCGGTTACAGTGGATCGTTCAGCTCGAGGTGTATATTCATTACACAGAAGTCAGAGTTGCTTGTTAGACAGCTCGTCTTGTTAGAAGCCAGATGACCACTGCTTAATAGAAAGGTGGTTTTTTTTTTCCTTCTTCCGCAGTCTTGATACATTTGTTTTTCGTTTATAGTTACAGGTAAACAGAGACCAAAAGGCAAAACCTCTAAGCCTGACCAGCAGGGCAGCAAAGATGGAAACAATGGTGGTGCCAAAATTCCAGCCGAAAAGCCTACAGTCGAAAAGCCTACAGCCAAAACAAAGAAATCTGCAAAACTGCCCACCAATACTAATGCAGGACAAGAAGAGCCTGTGTCGAATGTGAAGAAGAAACCTACTAAAATAAAATCTGCCGTAAAGGCAGGCGCACCTGAGTCTACAGGTTTAAGCTCTGCAAATCCAAAGAAACAGGATGAAGACAGGAGGGAGGTAAAGAATAAGAAACGGGCTAAAGAGCAGGAGCACGTGGCTGAGGTTCGAAATCCCTCTGAACCACCACCGGACGCTGCTGAGCAACCAGAGGTTCAGAGCATGAGTACAGGTACGGGAATGATAATGATAAAAATTACTTTAATTTATTTATTTATTTGTCTAAAATGAATTTTTGTTAATTGTATATTATTGAATGATGTTTTAAGATTTAAAATCTCTGTACATTTTGTTGTTTTGTTTTCTTTTGGAGATCTTGTTGCACACAAAATTTGTAATACTATTTATAATTTATTTATTAATAATCATTGCAATTNATTAAAGCTAATAAAGCAAATAAAGGGCCTGCATCTAAGCAGCGTGAGCCAAGGAAGCCAAGAAAGGTAAAGAAGACCGCGGAAACTAAAGAAATCTTAGAGATAAAGGAGCTTCCTGTGCCTGAGCCTGATGTTTCTGCAGAGGCTTCTGCAACCAGCAAGAGGAAGAGAAAACCACCCGGGGAATGGTGGTGCTCACAACACGATGAAAACAACACGCAGGAGCAGCAAGAGGCAGTTCACACTTCACATGAGCTCAAATCGAACAGGAAACCGCAAAGGAAAGCTCCAGTATTAACAGACTCGTCTGAGCAAGAGTCAGCTACGACTGCTCAGGAAATTCAGAATGAGCCAGTTACTGTTCAAAAGCTGCCCCAAAGGGTGAAGAAGTCACAGGCTGATAAATCTCGGTCTAATCCTGCCGGTTCCAGGAAAAATCTTAAATCCGCTGGTGGCAGAAGGAAACCAAAGTCAGGAGCTCAAGACCAGCGTGAAATGACGCCAGCTCGGATGGATGAAGAAGAGGAGCGAGATGATGAGGCTTCAGGGCAGCTCAGTCCAGTGGCATGTAGTCAGCTTCCTAGACAGCGCAGTGTAACTCCAGGTAAATACACACAATGAAACGTTTGTCTTTCAATAGACATGTAGACGTGTGTGTGTGTGTGTTTTAAATAAATCTCACAAGTTTAGTTAGGGGGATTCTTAATGCTGAATGAATGCTACATGATTTTAGTTTAGAATTTTGAACATCTGCTTCAGTCTCTCTCCACCTCAGCAGCAAATCATTCCCCCATTCTGACCGCCCGTGTAGTATTAGTGGTTCGGTTACAAAATGTATTTTTATTTTTGAATATGTATTTACGAAATACTTATAAAGGAGTGTCCTCTATTCTCCCACAAACTATTCTAGATGTGTGCCCTTCCAGTCTCACCTAGACGAGTGAAATGTCCTCCTCCAATGTTACTTGATGCACTGCAGAGCGTTCCAGTAAAACGCCAGAGAAAACCAACCAGCAACTGGTGGGAGCTTCCACAGTCTCAGGGACTTGTCGAGGGATCTCCATCTCCACAGAATTCTTCTCCACAAACATCCAGACCACACATGGGCCCTCCACGGCATACGTTTCATAAAATGGCCAGTTTACAAAAGACAGCGGGTCGTGGCCATAAAAAAAGTAAAATTAACATGGTTAACATGATTAACACTCCAAAGTCAATCAAAAGGTCGTTGGCTACATTTGATGCCATATATGACTCTGGGAAGCCGGGCCCCTCTACAGAGAGAGGGCAAGGAGCCTGGCAGAAGGGCCGCAGAAACTTGCTGCACTCTCTGGAGGATCAGTCAGAGCAGTCCAGTGTGAACATCCACAGCGACTATCAGCAGGCTAGCAGCCACGCTACCTTTGACGTGTGTGTGAGTGACGTTGTCCCAGAGTCCAGTGCTGCTCGGAGGAAAGCTAATGCTCGAACATCAAGTGGATCCAACAGAGCATCTGATTAGTAAGTCTGATTAATAACTCAAACAAGTACAGTGGTGTTAAATAGTCTGTAATGAGATTCATCTGAACTGTGTGGTTTTTTTTTGTGTGTGTGTGTGATTTTAGTGACCTTGCTTTCAAAAGTGGTCCTTCATCACTAATTGAGCTGGAGCGATATGAAGAGCATGAGGATGTTGGTAAGTGGTGAATAATTAGCGTGGGTATATGGTTACTAATCAGAGGTATTCAAAATGTGGATCGTGCCCAACTCGAGTATTTCTGCCAACTTCTCCACATTTTGCGTAGGTGCTTCATTTTAACATCGGCGCATGCTATAATGTACGGCAAAAGAGCTGCCTTTTTTCAGAGGATGTTTTTCTGTCTAGTCGGTTCGTAGTAAACATATCTACAAAACTTGTGTGAGACCTTTGGGGCGAGGTAAGGGGGTGTCTTACTCTAGTAATGTTTTTGCTCGTACTCAAAGTGCTGCGTGATGCACTAATGTGCTGCTGTTGCTTTCTGTCAAGATAAATGGAGAATGTTTTGAATTCAGTGGCCAAAAATGGTGCTTTTAGACAAATTTTAGTCTGGAGCATGCTCTCCAAAACCTGGGGGGGAAAGTTTGAATAAGTTTGCACTAAATATTTGTTTCATCTAACCTGTGTGAATTTCTTTTTATTTTTAATTAATCAGTTACACTCTGATTTCAGATTTGCCGTCATCTAGGATAATTCCTCAAACGCGATTCACGCCCCGTGTTCTGTCCGATTGTGATCTTTGTGGCCCTCCGCTAAAGCCCATTGTTCTCGATAACGAAGACTGGGATAACCTCGGCGTTTGGTTCACTCATATCTGGCCAACCACTTCAAAAGGTAAATTTTCAGTGTGGCTATTCAGATATAGATATGCTACGTGTAATATTGCATAAACAGCGACTGAAGCTTACTGAATATAAATGAATTATCATTATTATTATTATTACATGTTAACGAACTTCAGTTATGTGGTTATATTAACACAAGTTTATTTCCAGATGATCTACCATTTCCGTAATCGGGTCTACTGAAGGTGACCGTGACAGTACGACCTGCTCGGTACCCCGTATACCACGACCTTCAGAACAACACATTCTCAAGTGGCAAGATTTTATTGGGCTCGTATATGAAGAAACCTGCGCAGTTGGATCTTAATGCCATTACTGTAAGCTGTGTGTGTGTGTGTGTGTGTGTGTGTGTGTGTGTGTGTGTGTCCAGCTCTGGCACTGTTTAGCGAAACATGTCTGAATAACACCACCTCGTAATATTTACAATTACAAGTATTTCTCGTGCACTAGTCTCCACTAATACGAAAGGTAGTCTATATCTTTAAAGATTGGCTTTTTCTTTTCTTTTCATTAAGGTATTTAACGTAGCGTCAAGTTGTGTGCGGGTGGAAATCGACGGCGTCAAGGAGGTCTACAACTCGGGGCAAACATTCATGGCGCCTTGTGGTAAGAAACGAAAATATAATGAATTGAGGTGACTTCAGTACATTTCTGTTGATATATCGTTTAACATTTTTCTGTCTCTTCACTAGGGCAATCCTACAGCATTCACAACATGTGCCAGGAGCCTGCTGTTTTGTGGTACCACAGGATGATCCCAAATCACACAACGAACTGACATGGAAGAAGCATCACTGCAGGAAATCATGTCCTTTGGTACAAGTGTTTATGGATATGATAAGACCAATTGATGATTGATGTTGTAACATGATGTAAATATATTGTTTTTAAAGTCATATGGATTTGAAAGGCTAAAAGGCTTAGTATTTGCCTACAGAGGAGCAGTTTTGCTGTTTTAATGTACATAACATTGTTGCACCGTTACAGATTGAAAAGACAATATGACTCTCATGGTTAAACTTGTTATTTAAAGCATCGTGTCCTGTTTTTACTATGAGGCATAAATCTAGCTGCAATTTCCCTTCAAAATGTCAAATAAAATAACTTGTCAGTAGGGGGCAATGTATCATAATGCATGTCACCCTCAGTGGTTGGATCCAAAAAAAAAAAAAAAAAAGATTCCCGTGAAGATTCCAGTGAAATTCAGGATATTTGGATATTGTGGCTGTACTCATGTTGGATGAATCCTGATTCCATGTCACAGCCTCTTGTTGTGCATTTAGCACATGAACATTATTAGTATTCATCTCTAACAATGCCCCAGTGATGAATCTGCATTGAAATGTGTTCTGTTAGAGGTGATGGTGATTTGCCGGGGATCATGCTTCAACACGCTTTTAACTTCAAACCCAACAATCATAGAAAAGCAGTGGATCATCTTGGTTTAAACTCACCTCAGGTGATGAATGTGCACAAACAAGAAGTCCTGAGTAAGATGTAGGATGCATTTGCCACTGCTTGCATTCATTAGTAATACAGATGTGATCGAAGACTTCACTCTTGGATGCACAGAGACATTCAGTCCTGTTATGGTCATGTTCGGCTAAATTCAACACTTTGTTTATGCTGACGTTAAGCATACTTAGAGATTATGTGTGCTGTTCACAAGTGTTAAGACAAAGATTGTTGAAAAGATTTCTTAATCAGAAACTGACAGTGAGAGATGATACCGACACACGTTATGGGATTTAAGTTAAGGTAAGCACCATATCAGTCGCTATTAATTTCATAGGTTTAGAGATGTGGAGTTGTTCATCACCCAGACTTTTTAGGTTCTGAGGGAAAAGAAGAAGAAAAAAAAACTATGTTTAACTGGTTTTAGACACCCAGATCCTTTTGTTATGACACTTTTTTTCCTTTTTTCCCCTCATACCCAAGATATCTTGCGTATGTGAGCTAAGTGGGATTTGGGGAGTGCTGTGTAGGGTTGATTATTTTCCTATAACATCACTTCCCACAGTGTTTTATTCCTCTCATACTGCATGTTGCGGAACCTCACCTGTGTTGCAACAGTCTGTCCTTCTCCAGCTTTCTTTTTTTTCTTCTCTTTTGATGTTAAAAAGACAACAAATGCAGATCATCATGTTACTAAGAAAGCACAAAGTCTTCTGGCCTGAAGACTTTCCTGTATTGGAAAACTTAACGGTTTTTCTGCTGACACTGGACACTTGGTACGTAAAAATGCTACATAAATGTCTCCTCACGCAAATCCATTTATGTGGAGTGTCCACCATGCAAGTCCTTGTGTAAGTTGTTGCCATAGAAATGATAACATTAGAGTGAGCACATTAGTGTGTGTGTGTGTGTGTGATTTGAATTACAGCCGGCACTACTGTCAGAGCTGCTGTATTGCAAAATCAATCCCCACCTTCTGAATCAGAATCAAGAATTCAACAGTGCTGTGGTGTAATCTGAAGTAATGGCAATTCCACCGTTTTGTTGAGATGCACATAGAACATAAAATGCATTAAATAGGTTTTCTATTAATTACAATGAAATTAAAAGTACTCAGCAAATTGTGAGCGCTGCTGATTCAGTTGGCGAATCTAGTTACTGCGTAACAAAGTGTAAGATCGTAAATGAACCACCTCATTGTCTTTCCATAGTCAAGCCTGTGATTTTTGATGTCTTCTTATTTTTATCTTGAACCCTTTCTGGGTTTTAGAGACAGCAAGGCTTAGAAAAGTTCAGAGCAGAAGAACGAGTGGATAAATCTCTGTCTCTAAAATAGTGCCAACTGGCTGCCTAGAGTCAGATATCAAATAGACTGAGACTGATTTTTCTTAAACTATGAGTTTCTGTCTCCTGCCAGTCTGGATAAAGCAGATGCCAGTAAAAACAGCTAACCTTTGAACCTCATTTGTTAACTCCAACCATGGAGTATCCAAAGGTTATATGGAAATACCTCTGTCAAAAAAAATAGGTGACCTTTCTGGGTCTACATTGTCACAAATACGTGCAGCTCTTGTCATCTTGTTACTCCTGGCCTTTACATACAGCTGGTATGGATATGAACAGCACGTCTGTGTTCAGGGAATGGTTTTGCTGTCTGTAAAAGTGCACTTGATCTGTTGGTCAAGAGCTCTGCAGTCACTGAAAACCATATAAGTCAGGAAATTGAATTCCTGGCGCAAACCAACTCCTCAAATCAAGTGTGTTCTTAGAGGTGAACCAATCCAACGTAATGCATTAAATTCCAGACTACTGGCAGCACTGATTAGTGTTCTCTCATTTTCAGAGAATGCTGAGGGCGGGAGTTCAGCATGGATGAAGGCAAACGGGAGCGGAGGATGAGAAAGTAGCTTAGTGAGGCAGTCGAGAGAGAAAATAAGATAAAAATCACACCTGTCAGAAGATGTTCCACATCTTTATCCTCCCCCATACTTTTCCCTCCATGTGTTTGTGAGATCAAACCCAGGTACTTAGGCAGTAATGGAAACACTTATCACTTCATCCCGAGCTGAAAATAGTTACACTGATATTTGGCAAAAAGCAGTTAAGGCGTGGTAGGAAATTGGGGCCATTTAGCAAAAATGTAATATCACAACAGATGATGTGTCATGATGTAAATTTTTTAGAATTTGGTTACAGATTGGCATCAACACAACAGCAATATTGCGATGTATAAACCTATTAAAGACTTCAGTGTGAGGCTGGTGAGAGTTACGCACTATATGGCCAAAAGTTTGTGGACCCCTGACCATCACATCCATATGTGCTTGTTGAACATCCCATTCCAGATTTAGTCCACTTTTGCTGTTATAATAAGCTGGGAAGGGTTTTCACTAGACTTTGGAGCATGGCTGTGGGGATTTGTGTTCATTCAGCTACAAGAGCATTAGTGAGGTCAGTCACTGATGTTGGGTGAGGAGGTCTTGAGTGCAGTCGGTGTTCCAGTTCATCCCAAAGGTGTTCGGTGAGGTTGAGGTCAGGGCTCTGTGCAGAACACTCGAGTTCTTCTTCTCCAACCTTAGTAAAAACCATATCATCATGGAGCTCGCATTGTGCACTGTCAGGGCCACTGTCATTATGCAAGGGCATTGTCCTCCTGGAACAGGTTTGGGCCTCTTGGTTCCAGTGAAGGGAAATTGTAATGCTACAGCATACAAAGACATTCTATACAATTATGTGCTTCCAACTTTGTGTAGGGAATCCACCTTGGGAGAAATCACAGAATTACACAGATAGAATGTGTGAGAATCCAAATAGACAGTAACCCAAGCTCGGGATCAGATCTGGGATTATAAGCTGCAAGGTTGAACCTTAGGGTTGTTTCTCTTGAATATAAAGGTATTTTATGGAACCCTGAAACTGTGAACCGCGTTGTGTATTTGTTACTGTCTAGGGAATGTTTTTCTCATGTCAATTTACTTTTGTAAGAATATTCAGTTTCACTAATACTTGTGTGTAATACAGATCTTTCCAAAATAGTATTTAAGTACAGTAATGAAGTACACTTACACAAGTATTGTCTACCCCTGCCAAATTCTGACTGCTCGGAAAAGCGTATTGTTATACAGTTCCTCAGGATAACAAGACTACAGCATCATTTTTGATCTTATCTCCCTGATTTAGTTGTTCCTTACACTTGACACCCCAAATTTCTTTGCGTCACCGAATTATATAAAGAAGCAATGCTATAAATGTTTATAGGACGTTTGTATTTTACTGCTGTCAGTTTGACAATTTACTGAAAGTATATTTGTGGGTGTGTTGGCTCTTGGGCTATTAATTCCTGCTTTGGCATCTCCAAGTGTAAGTTATTGTGCAAAACTGACCTTGCCTGAAGTGTGCTTCATGAGTTCCCTTTATTGTTTACCTTCACCCTAAAGCCTCAGCCTGTAGCAGCCACCGTCTGTCAGCCTGTCCGGAACTCATTAAAAGCACATTAGCCATGTAAGGAGCTTTATTTTCAAAAGAGCTTTACATATATATCAGATGTAAACAACACAGCTCAGAACAAACAAAGGAAACGGTCAGGCCCATAACGCAAATGTAGTTCATTTTTGTTTACAATGCTTACAGCTTTTCTCAAAGCTGTGGTGAGAACTGCAAAGGCAATCTGTTTCTCACGTTAATAAATGACATACCAGGATTCAGCCAGCCTTTAACGGCTCAATATTCTTCATTATTTTACCACATCCTTACGCAGATTTTCACTCATCCACTCATTCAGCTTTGGAGGCCATCTGTTAGAAAATCTATAGTCTAATAGTTTGTGTCCAAAGCCTCTGTAAAGTTAAATTGTTTTATGGCATTCTTGTAGAGCAGACATGAATGTAAATCTGGAGGTTATAAAGGTTGTATGTGCTGGTAATAAGGCTCGAGCTTAATGATGGAAACACTACTCTCTCTCTCTCTCTCTCTCTCTCTCTCTCTCTCTCTCTCTCTCTCTCTCTTTTCCATATACAACATTTTATTGAGAACTGTGTCTTTGAAGGTCTAATTAGGCAGGAAGTTCACAAGGTGCACTGAACATACCCATTAACTGATTAAAACTGATTTATATTAGTCTCATATACACAGTTTTACATTTGCTAGGATTAGCCCAGAGTTCAGTAAAATGTTATTTATCACTTAATAAATGACAAATTTTGTGAATTATGAAAATTAGACATTTAGGATTGTTGTAAATGAGCAATGCAAAAGGGCTCCCATATCCCAAGGCACTGTAGCAAATATCCCCTCTGTTGTTCAGGCTAATTAAAATCGCAAACAGCAGAGAGTGAGGATGAATATCTCCTCGGTTGTTTGGGCTGAATGTTTTTCTTCATGACTTTGATGGGATTTCTAAGAAGAGTGAAAGAGCACTGGGTCTATTTGTTAACCCAGGAACCTGTATTATTTTCCCAGCATGACATGAAATTATAATTGAAATATAATTGAAGCAAAGATTTTCCGCTTGCAAGTACATAATAATAATGTTTTGTCTAGGTATGATCATCTAAAATGCATTCTTCCATGCTCCTCACTGTTCCATTATTACCGCTTTGCTGGAGTTGATGCTCCTGAAGGAAAGTGACTTTCTGGTCTAATCTCTGTTTTTGCAAGGCTCCGGGGACAATCGATTTCCTATAGCTGTCAGCTTCTAGCTGCTGCTCAGAAACATTGTGAACATCACGCTTGCACTTGCCCCTGAACAGAAAACGGAAATAGGCTTTGCATGTCAGAATCTCTCCAAGCTGTTAACACGTTTCTTTTTTCAATAATCTCTGCTGCACCTCCTGATAAATAGTTTCTGGAGCCCGATTAGATTGTTAGTGTGTTTGATACTGGGCGAGCGCTTAGGGCCTGATAATGGGCACTCGAGATTTGCTCACTCTCTTGTGTACTGCTACGTGCCGGGGGTGATGAGACATCCGACTTGAGCTGTCACTTTCATTTGCAACGCTCCAACTGTCGTTCCTGATAACTTGGTGGACAGATGTAGTTTCCGCTTTTCCTGCTTCAGTGGGTCCATCAAATGAGGCGTCTGCTGTGATGTATGCCTAGCCACAGGGGCAGCTGGGAAGTGAGCATGTGCACAGCAGATCCTCAGGTGGGAGGAAGCCAGGTCCAGAATGTCCAAACACTCAATTATGGATCGGAGTTGTTTTTGGAAATGAGAGTAGCACTCGAGAACAGTTCTTTAGTTTTGTTGTTTGTATATCCATTCCATTTTTGCACCAGATTATGGATCGCAATTGAGTTTCTCTTAGAGCTGTTTTCTTTGGGGAAGATTTGATTCCAGAATGAAATGCAATCACACCAAATTGCCTTTCATTAGTCACATGCAGGAAACATACCACACTGAAAAGTAAAACCTTTTCATTGTATTTCGCTATGAAAATGGTCTTTAGCTTATCTAGTTATCAGTAAAAAGTGTTTCTTTTTTTTTCCCACCTGTATGGCCTACACTGAGCATGAGCTGAGAGCACAAATTCATTCTCAGCAACACTCAGTGAGTGGTGGAATATAAAGTTTCATTGATTGACAGAGGAAAAGTTTGTATAAGCAAAGCCAGAAACCTTGGCTTTGATTGTTCACTTACATTTAGTCATTTGGGAATGAAGGGAATTACAGCCGTGACTGTTCTACCAACAGTATATTCATAAGTCAGATCACCTTTCTTGGAGGTGCAGTAGGGGGTATAACCAATTCCAACCCCTGCAGCATGTTTCCTGTATAACAAACTGTGAGATCGAGGGTGGCACATCTTTCCCTTGTTAAGCCAACTTGTACATTTTTTTTTCAAATGCCACATGTCTCATGATAGAGCAGTTCTACATGACCTGCCAGATGGATTGCTCATTATACAGCCATCCGGTAAGAATCAGACCTGGCATCCAGCTTATTTATAGAACTTTTTTCACATCACCACTGAAACCTGGGACATTTATTTATTTATTTATTTATTTAACCATTTTGTCAGAAACCTGTTTCACATATTATAAGACATCATGCCATAATAGTATGACAGTTTTCATACCTTTGGCTGTATTGTTTTAAGATATCAGCATAATTAAGATGTGTGTAAAATGAGGGCAAAACCAAGCTAACCCTGCATTCTCATTGAAAATGGTTTTCTCCTTGTGTCAGACATATTGTTGCACACTAATCACTAATATGCATTATGTTTCTGGTAGCTAATAACTATTTTTTTATTTATCTTTTTTTCCTGTCATAAATGCATTTAGCAGTATGGTCCAAACAGCTAATATTTGCAATTCATATAAATAATTCAGATTTTTAAACTGATGTGTAAATAAACTAGTAAAATTGTTTGTCCATAATAATGACACTTAAATTAGTCCATCTCTACGTCATCAAAATTTGCACATTAAGGTTACCCTAGGTTCTCAACTAAGTTGGTCACATATTGATTGGAGGCTGCTAAATCAAATTGTATCATATCCTGTCGTATCGTATCTTATTGTATCAAAGCAGATTCAGTGGTATCATCAAATATCAAACTGTTGCCTTATGAATCGTATAATAGCAATCGTATCGTGTGGAAGACTGGGGATGGTATGAACTTTGGGTAATGCAGCTGTTGATTATTTCACTTACAAGTAACAAGTGTTACTTACTTTGTTAATGTTACTTAGGGTGTATTAATGCTGAGGTTTTTTCATGTTAAGTAATGGGTTAAGTAATGTCAGTTAAAGGAACCTCGATCTCACGCACTGTGTATCATTAATTAATCAGAGGTAATGGAATTATCATTCCCTAATGAAGGACTCTTCCTGACATACTGCCTCTTGTTAGGGCTCTTTATTGAAAAAGCCGTGATCATTATGGGAAGCAGTGATCTCATTCCCCCAAACACAGGCTGATATCTCTCTCAATCTGAATTTATATTAATAATGAAATGTCATAAAATCCCTGAGTCAGAAGGCCACTAGTCGACATGAGTGCTTAGAAAGCTTCCTTACTGAAGAAGTCCACTATATCTAGTGATACTATCACTGACTGTTGTTTTTTTCCTCTGATATTTAATTTGTCCCATGTCTCATTTAATTCAACTGATGAGTTCAATCAAGGATTCTAATTAACACACTTTCAAAGCAACTAATTAAAAGGAGATAGAACGTACAGGTGAGGACTGATGACTTTAAAGACCACACAAAGACAAGTACCGGAGGGAATAAACCTTTTTAAATCTTGAAATGAAGAGATGGACTGGATTGCAAGCAGTATTTTGTATCACTATTTTTCTTCAACTGTCTTGTTTTGGTGACTAATGTAGATTCCAAGGTTCAACATGTTTTGCATTCTGAGATGCTTTTCGGCTCACCGTGGTTGTAAAGAGTGGTTATTTGAGTTCCCATTCAGCTCAAACCGTTCTTCTCTGACCTCTCTCCTCAACAAGATGTTTCCACCTGCAAAATTGCTGCTCACTGGATGTTTTTTGTTCTAAACACTATTCTACGTAAGCGCTAGATACTGCTGTGTGTGAAAATCCCAGCAGATCAGCAGTTTCTGAAATACTCAGACTAGCCCTTCTGGCACCAACAACCATGCCAGTCACATTTTTCCCCTATTATGATGTTTGATGTGAACATCAGCTGAAGCTCTTGACCTGTATCTGCCTGATTTTATGATTTGTGCTGCTTCCACATGATTGGCTGACTGGATAATTGCATAAACGTACAGATGTTCCTAATAAAGAAGGCGGTGAGTATACGCCTTAAACTTTCACATATTGAAATGTCTCTGTAGAAGACCTTATGGTAAAGACAGTGTCTTTTGATATGTTTTATTGTTCCCTTCTCCAAGCCCTGTGCCATAAGCAAGTGGCCGATTTTTATTGCCAATGTGGCTAAATTTGGCACGCTGGCTGGGTGCCATGTTCTTAATGCATTCAGCAGTCGATCTGGGAGCCTCTCAGACCTTAAACTGCACGTCCAATATCCTGTGCTCTTTGTGATCAAGCAGCCAATTAACGTAAAAGCTTCAGGGAAGCTTCTCACTGCAGTGATAGTGACATCTTGCAGTGCAATAAGGAACACAGCCCATTATTGTGTTGAACAAGAGCCATGGGGCCTTTAAAGTGGAGTTGACTAAGCTGATGAAAAATAATGTGTGTGAGGTGACCGAGCCTCAGGTGGTACCTCTGCTGTGTTTGGACGTGTGATGCGAGTGGTGATCCCCTCTCCACTAGTCTGGGATGAATGGCATCAGTTAGTATCGCTCAATATATGGTGAAATAGTTCAGTCTTAGCCTTGTTTATGAGAAGGGAATAGTTTTATATGTGCTTAAGTTTGGTCATTAGTCTGGCGGCACTGTTTCCAAGAACAACACTCCAGAATCCTCTCTAGTCCTTAAAAACTGCGGGATTCACAGCTGGGTAGCAGACAAGCTGATGCATTTTGTCAACCTAACAAGGCAGAAAAGATAAAATGTGACCTGATGCGGCACAGCCTTTACCTTTACCTTGATTCAAGAGATGAATCAAACACATCGTTCATCATCTATAATGCATGCAACTGA
This sequence comes from Pangasius macronema, assembly GCA_037577455.1. NCBI lineage: Eukaryota > Metazoa > Chordata > Actinopteri > Siluriformes > Pangasiidae > Pangasius > Pangasius macronema. The sequence continues at coordinate 15,573,914 of CM074966.1, read as the reverse complement.
GGCCACCGCAGTATTATGATGAAATAACACAACTGGAAGTATTGCTGATAAAGGAAACACAAAGCTATAAATATTACTGCCGTGTCATTTTCAGAGAACTAAATTTAGCTCCAGCAGCTTCAGCACAGCATGTATCTGAAAATATCAGCATATTACTCAGCATAATCCTGCAGCAGCGATGTTATCGGATTTCAGACGAGAGTGGAAAGAAGGGAGATAAACAGTCTGCCGGAGCAGACGGGACTGTAGGATAAAATGAATGAAACATGTGCCCTGGGTGATTTTCTTTCCCAGATTTCTGCTTAACACCTTCCAAATGAATGTGTTGATAGTGGATCGTGTCCTTTCTGAACTGAACTAAAGAAGTGCTGTAGTTGTTGGCCCTTTGTTCAGATCTGAGGCAGTCTCAGATATAGAGTTACAGAATAAATCTTTTGCATGATTTTTCAGTGAGAGGTGGAGATTTTCAGGTAGAAACAAATACACACTATTCATTGAGTTGCCATGATGAGTTGGGGCTTTTAATGCCGTAGGGTCTGTGATCACCATCAGTTAAAATTGTTATAGCTAATATTTTCTGATTTGCGTAATGTGACATGTCATGGTATTTGGGTGTCATGACACATTATCTGCTGCTTTCGCAAAGTTAAAGCAAAGGGGCGCTACAGAGGCAGAAAGGCAAACCTTTTTTTTTTTTTCCAGTTTTGAATTTCAGTGAGACTGGTGTGATTTACTCTTACAAAGCAATTCATTTCAGTTTTTAATGAAAAGTGCTCTGATAACGAAAACCAGGATAAAACTTTCCTTTTGACTACTGTAAGAATTCTTGAGTAATTCCAAAAAAGATGAATCAGTCTGCAAAATAGCTGAAAATGCCAGAATGTGATTTACTAATACAATTTCTTTTCATGGTGTTCAGAAGCATAATAACACACTCCGAATATAGAGTAAAAAAGAGGAAAGTTTCACTGATAGAAATGAGTGATATCACAAAAAGGATTAACTCGTCAACTAGGGAGCTCTGATTTTCCCTTTAGGAAAAAAAAAAAACACCACCAGCTGGGTTCCCAGGTCTAAGCCTTGGCGGTTTCAGTGTGGTCCCATGGTCTTGTCCTCCTTCATAACTTCGGCTATCTATCCTCCAACCTGACCTACCTCTATATCTCTAAAAGCACCCTGGTGCTCTCTCACAAAGCTCCAGTCTCTGTAATTTATTGATGTTATATAACATGTATTTTAAATTCCTTGTCTATAACCTTCAATAATTCACACATAGGCTATGTTTATACTGTAAGCAGTAAGTTGCTTTTGATGTTAATATGCAGTGAAAGCATTCACACACCATTAACTTTTTGAGGTCAGACAAAATAGAAACCCATAAAAAAAATGTTGCTTATGTTGCTATGTGAATATAAAAAAGCTGAAAAACCACTGAGGAAGCATAAAACACACTACAGTGTCTAAATTCTTTCTTTTCACTACAAAGAAAATTAGAAATCACGAGGAAGAGGGCCATTCAAATGGAAACAGTCCAATTCCAATTTAGTCACGAATGAAGCATAATTAGGGAATGATTATGAAAGTCAGCTTTGGATTACTTTTACCTGCAGTGTGAAACTTGGTCGAATCCTAGATGCTCCTCTCAGACTGCAGAGTATCTAATACATTTTGCATACTTTTCTGGTCACAAGGTTCAGGATCCTGAAGGTTGCAGTTTAATTGGCTGTTCATATTTCCATGTATTTGCACTGTGACCCAAAGAGCTTTTCCATGCCATCGCATCTTTAAAAGTTTTGCTTAAAACAGTTAGTGAGTAAATGTAGTTAAATAGTCTCTTCCTGTTAAAGCAGGAAGTTCACCACTATGTTTAGTAATGAAGGACTAGACTCTCTAGTGAGAGCTAGACAGCTGTGAAATTAGCCATATGTAATCCATTTACAAAAGTCATTCATACTAATCAATGACTTTTGTAGTCATAGTATATTCATATAAATGAATATATGAAAGTATGCTCTTTTTTAAGTATAATTTTAATTAAGTGCTAAATAGGGAGAATCATGAGACCACAAGACCACAATGTTTTACTCTACTGACTTTCCAGTACTTGCTAACTGAGTCTTATAATAAAATCTACCCTCAGCAGACCCAATCAAACACCACTTCGCCCCGACTAGCACATTTCTGCCCTCATACAGATCTCATCTAACATCGAGCATAGGTACACAATTTATTCCAGCTCTCTCTGTAGTGCACAAACACCCCTAAATGCAAGTGCATGTCTCTTGTCTCTAGTGTAAGAGATCTCTCTGTGTTGTGGTTTAGTGTTGGATCGGACACTCACACACTAGTCTCATGGTGTAGACGTGAACAATACATGCAATCTATTCTGCTCGATACATTTCCTAAAGCTATTCACTAGACACATCTGCATGTGAGCATTTGTGCATGAAAGAGAATCCTGGATTGTTTCCTGGAACATCTGTTGTCAGGAATCAGCTCATCTCAGTGGACTTAATGTGACACGTGTAATTCCACACTGGTAAGAACAATCATGGCTGTATTTTGTTGTTCACGCCAAGTGACAATAGAGCTAAAATGATACTCCAGATGAGAGATGGATCATTACAGCGAGATGTGAAGAGACACACATACACACCTTCCTCTAAGCAGCATCATTTTAATCACCGTTTTGCCCAAGTGGACAAAAGCCTCTTTATCTTGACGAAGGGCTGTGAGCCAAAGCTCCTCTTGTAAACAGTTGTGCTGCGCTGTTGTAAAATGTCAGAAAAAATGATTTAAAAGATTCTCGTTCTACGTCATTGCTCATTTTAGAAATACATGCAAAAGGTTTTCAAAGGTTTGTTGGCATGAAACATTAATTATGTCCAATATCCAATATAAATTATATCCTTTGGCACAGTGATGCTCAGTAATGATCCACAGTCCATCTCTTTCACGCACTAAAACACATTTATTTAATTGTGGATGAGCTATTCAACTAATGATGTACACATCTAAAGGTTTAATACAACAGGTAGGCTATCTACACAGGTAAGGTTACATGTTTCTGTAGCCAGAGGTAACATTTTTAAAGATTACTGACCTCCATTAACCTTTGGGTTATGTGAACATTCGATAGAAATATGAATCATGACAAAGTGTGACAATAATAATGATAGTAGTAGTAGTAGTAGTAGTAGTAGTAATGATGTAATATTGTTTCACACTGCTTTATAGAGAAATGCTTTGCATCAAAATTATAAAATTCAATCCTTCATTTAAGGAAATTGCTACTTGCTGGGTTTAGGAGCTTGAAATGAGGTTCCTCTGCAGGGTTGACTTTACTATATCATGGAAAGGCTTCAGTCTATCTTTGGCAGTGTATCTCTAGTGTATCTTTGGCAGAAATAAATTAGAAGAACTATCAAACAGGCAAACCGAAAAGTCAATGTCATTATGTAAATTAAGCCCTCAAGATATATATTGATATATATCACTTATCTTGATACATTTTGAAGTTCCTTCTCAGGGTTGCTGGGTTTCTCAAGGGGAGCCTTGAAGCAGAGCTTTTATCAATTGATCCCCCCCCACCCACAGAAACAGTTCTCCCCTATCATACAACAACAACAACCAACCAGGGATGGTGAAGGCTAGCATGTGCTTCCTTCAAGCATTTTGAACTGCTGATCATGCTCTGTCATAGGGCAGCATAACACACTTGAAGAAAAGCATTATCTGCCCTCTTCCACATACATGAGCTCACAGATTGGATAAAGTTTCCTCTGATGGACATGTCTAGTTTTGCTCTCTAGACTCCTGGCATCATATGGATTCAAACTTGTGATCTCCTGACAATAGGACGAATGCTTTTCTTTTGTGCCATTCAGGAGCCCCTCTAGTTGTGGTGGTTTGGGTACCTTATGGTTGGTTCCAGGTAGAGATGTATCAGGCACGTCCCATTGGACAGAGGCTTCAGGGAAAACCTGAGGGAAAGGGAAAGGACCTTCTGGAGAGATTTTTTATCTCACATTTTTTATATCAATGTTGATAACTCAATTTAATACAAATTGGCACCCATTAAAGCAGTTATACCACAGTGCTGTTGAATCCTTGAATCTGATTGGTCAGGAGGTGTTGAATAATTTTTATTATTATTTGTAATTTGTATTATCTTTGCTCACATTGCAAGATGTCCATTCTTGCCTTAGAAAATATTGCCTTAAAAAGCTGGACACATACCAATCTTGCCTATAAGCAACATGTCACTTCCTGGGGATTAGCAAATTTATACAAACATCAGTAAAAGACATTCCAAAGCATGACAGCTGGTGGACATGGACCTCCCACCATGCTGAACTGTCTCTAAAGTTTCTCTAGAATAGATTGAAAACAGCACCATCCATCCTTGTAGATCATCCATATGCAAATGAGCTAAGTGACAAGACATTTATTTGATTTATAATAACAGACACTTTATAGCTAAAGAGGGCTGCGTTGGGGGTGACGAGAAAAATGTTCTGATGAATGTCAGGGACTGAATTAAGACTATCCTGCATATATAGCCTGCAAATATTGGAATCTAGAAGTAGTAGTTTAGGACAGACTTCTGACATTTACTGTCTCAAACACAATCTTTCTGAAAGCTTTTTCTTGGCCTGATATCAAAAAGTTGAACAAGCTATGTGATGGGAGAATAAAACTTCTGAGAGAGTTGAGTCCTTGTTATTATAAGTTCAATTTCAGTGTGGAATTGAGAGGAGATTGCGTGCACACACCATGCACAAGGGAAAATCCTGCTTCATAACATTTTTGATTTGCTAGAAGATTTTGACCGGCACGTATTTAAAACCTACAACCCGTAAACAAATCAATCTCATTATCTTGAGCGCACTTGTCTAGTTTTTTTAGTCTATAATGTTGCCTGGAAATAATGGCTTATCATGTTTTGGAATAGATTAACTGCATCTATTGTGTTTGAAATGAAATGCATGCCTAATGAGGTGGCTAAAGTAGAATAAAAAGATCAGCTTCACCCATCTGGTGTGATGTCTCAGTAAAGAATTGTCCCTCCATTTCAATCATCCTTTGGTGCATTTATAATATTCCTTCCTCTCGATGATAAAGTGGTTTTTAGCTTTCAAGTTGGAATTGTTCCAATTCCTGTTCTTAATATTAGCTTTAAATTGCTTTCCAATTTAAGAATGACAGCTTTAATGGAGAACAAATTATATATCAAAATAAAAAAGTATTTTGTATGACGTTATCTTATAAAGCATAATGTGTTTTCTCTCTCAGCAGATGCTGCTTTGAAAGCGTGTTAATTATTTTGATGATCATAATTCAGCGAGCACTTCTAATACATATCCAGTGCAGCTTTTCATACATGAAAACCTACAACTGAGAACCTATTGTAAGACCACTGAGGGTTTAATTTTAATTTCGCTTTAGTATAAAGCTGCAGTCTTAAATTGCTGATGCCCTCCTGCAGGATACCCTTGGAGAGAACACTTCAGTGTTGCCTTTTTTTTGTGAAATTAATCCAACTTTCCTGTGCTTCACTCAGTCACGCTTAGTCATACGGTCCACAGGGTGTCTGGTTGAGACCGATTATGAATGTGGGTGAAGTAGCTGAGGTTGAGGAAATGTTCAAGTTCAGGAATAAATACTATGTTCTGCAAATTGATATTTTCTATTGTAATTGGTGAATGAAAAAGTGACTTTCTGGCAGCATAATGGTAGGGTTTGCAAAAAGTCTTTTGGTGTGAATCGTGCCCACTAATGGTTTAAATCTGAATACAGATACAGACACAACCCTAGTAAGTGTGTATGTAGGATATTGAGTGTTGTGTTGTTGTCGACAGGTGATTCAGGGAGGCAGCACAATTGTGTTTTGGATAGAGCAACAGAATAGCAAGCAATACAAATGCAGCAATAAGCAGGTTATCCACCCAGTCACTAGCTGAACAGTTTCAGAAAATATAACAATGTTCCATTTGGGGTTTACACCCCTAAAATCTGTGTTGTGTCCTTGAAAGTTATTATTATTTTTTTTCTGTTCTGCCTTCATACAACAGATTTTCTGCTCTGTGTTGCAGCAGATGACTCATATGGACTGAGCCCCAACTGTGAGCTTTTCATTCCCAAAAAAATCCTTTTGTGCTTCTTTTTCTTCTGCTTGTTGTAAAATGGACATCCAGTCATTTGTTTAATTGGGTATTATTTTCATTGGGTGTTAATGACATTAATTTCATTCATTTCTAAAGATTGTGACCATGACGGTGCATCAATGTGAGCTGCCTGAAGACATCACAATGGGATTGTGATTGCTGAATCTCATTATCAAAGCCTAGTTGTGTTAAAAATCATTCTGGCTGTCCATGATAGCTGCACCCTAATGTTATTACGTGAAGTTTTGTTCGTTTTTATAGCTTAAAGGAAGTCACACCAAGTCCTGAACTACACTGGCAAATCTATGTGACGTTATAGAAAAACTCTGCAGTTTGAGGAAGGCATATGGAAGGATAGTTCAAATCCAATAAACAACTACATTTTGGGTAATATTGAGGAATACTGAGGGTTTTTTTTTTTGCTTGACCATTCCTTTAAACTCAACAGTGCCACCATTTTGTGAGCTTGAGGATAACGGTGTAATTCTCGGCAAAAAATCTTACAAAAGTGTTTAAGTTTAAGTTAAGCCCAGTATTAAGCTATTTATGGGCCTGCAAACCGCAAGGTTTTCTTGTCGATCTAAAAGATTGTGTTTAAATATATTAGCAAAAATATACTCATAAATTTCTGAAAGATCAGTGGAAAAAATTTCTTCTACTTGACTGCAGTAATTGCAGAAAACTATATTTCACCCTCAACCTGAGGTCTCACACAATCCCTGCCATCTTATTATCTATAAAAGAAGAGTGTGGTTAAAATGAAAGTGAGCACATAAAACATTCCTAATTGGTTGGTCCTGAGAGCAGTATGTCATCTAAAGGGCGATCTCAGCGGCAGGTGGTGAAGTATTAATGTAGTGTGATTCCTTCAACCTTTATCATTTTACTAAAATGGTCTTTTTTTCTAGGGCTTGAGAGCTTATTTAAGAGCCATAAAAATAGCTTGTTTTTTAAGTGTGCAGTCTGTTCATACACTCCTGCTGTCTGCCTATCCTCCCAAATCTCCCTAAGCCTCCGCATGTGAGCTGCAGCGTCCCTCTGTCATACGGATCCGACCATATGCAGCCTCCAGCAAACCTGGGGCGGAAATCAGTGCAAAGTTGTCTTAGATCTCCATGATCTAGGGGTTTCATGATGAGCAAAAGGGCAAAAATTCAAATTCAGTGAAAAGCAGAAAGGACATTTCAAACAATCCAAATACTCACAGGGTGTAAAGCCATGTGCATGACTTTAAAGCCTTTGAGAGATCAAAAAAGCTTTGCCCTTCTGTGTGACAAAATATTTTGGAGTGCTCTGTTCAAGATCACACAAAAATGGTGTGAGTGAGCACTTGATCATTTGCAGACCAGGGTCCTTTAGAGGGTGGGAAAGCCCTGAATGAATGATGGGGCCCGAGCTAAAAATGTGCATGTGTTTGGGGGTTCGTGTATAATAAAGTTTTCACACTCTAAACCTGGGTTACTATCAGCATAGCTTTACAGGTAATGGGCCTCATTTATCACTCTTTGATAAATAAAGTTGTGTTTGAATGGTTTCTTAGCCCAAACTAAAAATTCATGCAAAATTTCCAAATGTTTTGGTAACACTGATTTACTTCATACTCACATGTATTTATTGATAAATGCCTCAGTAGGTCACGTAAAAGCACATTCACAGCTCAGCTGATATACGTTTAGTGACGCATACAGAACTCCTTAAAGGCAAAAAGTTCACAGGAAAAATACACCAAACTTTGTGGCCTACAGGACCAGAACAATTTTTTCCTCATGGTTAGATCTCAACCTGTTGTAAGTTGTAGGCTGATTGGCATTTCCAAATTGTCCGTGTGAGTGTGTGTGCGACTGTGCCCTGCAATGGGTTGGCACCCCGTCCTGGGTCTGTCCCGAGTCCCCTGGGATAGGCTCCGGGCTACCCCGTGACCCTGTGTAGAATAAGTGCAGAGGATGAATGGAGTTATTATTGCATCTAGTGGTCAGAAATTGGAGCTGCAACAAGAGCTAACTGAGGCCCGTTGGGGAAAGAATCATGCTGACCCATGCTTGCTCTACATTTTCAGTGGAGGAGCAGTGTACAGACAGTTAATGTCAGGGTTGAACAGGTTGCAGGCTTTATAGCAAATTGGGCTAGCTTAAAAAATACTCTGTGATGTCAAGATCTAGCAAATAATTAGAAATAAATCTAATAAATTTCTACAAACAAAGGCAAAGTGTAAGTGCAGACAGTGGGTCTTATGGCATACAGAATCATTTCTATTTTCAAGATTATATTTCAAAGGTTGTGAGAATGAAACTGGATAATGTATGTACATTAGAAATGCATGTGCACCAAGGTGGCCTTGTTTTCTACACAAAGGTTGAGAAAAAGGAGAAAACTGTGTCTCCCTTTTTCAGTTATTTTTTTTGGGTTAGAATATTTTTGAGTTAGTTTCAGTTAGGTACTTTTATAACCTCTTGAACAAGCTGCTAGACTGTGTGCTGGATGACTGTATGTTGTCAAGGTTATCTCATTATTAGTGTCATCCTTCCCCACCAAAATCTATGGCCTGGCTATAATGTTATCCATCAATCCTAGAGCAGGAAGGAAGGTATTCTATACCATGTGAATCCCTATAAGTGCCAACACAAATATTTATCACAAGACTTAAGACAAATACACTTGTGAAAGGTTGACTGTGTTTGGGCCTCTGGGAGGTTCTGATGCTTATCATGCTAATTACATAAAACAGATACCAAATAAAGAAGAAGTCACTGAAGAAGTCACAAACATGGGATCACTCTCTCCCTAAGCCTGGTCAAAATGTGGAAGTATAGTTAGCAAAGAAAGACATAATGAATGCATCTTTATAGTTTTAAGTATCATGAACTGCAGTTAGAATTATAGTTAGCGAACAGATAGAAGAGCTCTGGTCAGCTCGATGCAGAAATGTCCATTTGCTTCTGGAAGTCCATTATAAAGTGCAGGTAGCATTGGCACAGCAGGAACACAAGATATTTTTTGTGCAGCGTCCTGCCTTGCATGGTTTATAACGTCTCCTGTGTGGCCTGCTGTTCCTCTGCCACATTTGTGTAAATAAACCCACTTTATTATGGTTACCTGATTGGCCTCTAAGCTCCAAATCGTGTGTGCCTACTGCAAATAAAATGGCTGCCAGAAATAGGCATTGCAGACATGCTGTGTGGGTGCTACAGTGAAATTGCTGTGTGTGTGTTCTACTTTTGTGTGTCTATACACTTGGGTTGTGTGATAGATACTTGTGTCTTAAGGTACAGTTTCTTAAGGGCAGATGAGCAACAGATGTTCTCTGTTTTGTGTCAGAATTCAGAAAGAAAACCACCCGGTCTAAGTCTTGTATTTTGGTTTATATGGCTGTGGTCTCAGAAGTGTACGAAGCTGTAAAAAGCTGATGGATCATTTGAAGAGTATCCTGGGGGCTGTATCTGCCAGCTATTTTTCTGTGAGAGCGGTAATTCTGGCTCTAGCTTATGAAGCAAATCAAGAATCCCAGAGCGTGGAATATTTTCACTAAAGCTTCCCAGACAGACTTAAAGTGTCTAAAATTCATGAACTGTCACGAACTGAACACAGAAACCACTAGTCTGGGATTTTAACATTTGGGATTCTGCCATTTGTAACAGTAAGATGATTACTGTGACGGAACCAGGATGGTGATGTTATGTCACTGCTATTTTTAGTATGTCACCCTGATTTCTCTCAGAAGAATGTGAATTAAAATAGTGCATTTCAGTAACGTGGCAGTTTCCAAAACAGACTGCTATGACTTCTATGCACAGCTTCATGTGGACTAACTTGGGGACTAAAACCTAAGAGTAATGTATACCAAAAATAATAGTATCAATCTGCACCTGCACCATTTCCCACATGGCGTGAAGAAGTCATTGGAACCATTTTCCACTCTTCCGTCCAAAGAGACAGGCATACATTTTCAGCGATTAGCGAGACACTGAATAGAAAAACCCAGCCAAATCCTTCAAGCTGTGGAGAGACTAATTGGCTGTTTATGTTAGGTTTTAACAAAATCCATTATAATTGGTGTACATTTGAATTTTCACTTATTCATGCATCTTCAGTAAGCATTTTATCCTAGCTGGGGTGGATCCGGAGTCCCGGGAACACTGGGCATGAGGTGGGAATACACCCTTCATCAGGTGCATCACAGGGTACCATGCACACACACACACACACACACACACACACACACTCACACACACACACATTCACATACTCATTTACACCTACTGCAAATTTACAGTGGCCAGTAGCCATGTTTTTGGAAGGTGGGATGAAACTGGAGAACTCAGAAGAGCCCTGCATGGACACTATAAATAATGATTTTGGGGGTCGATAAATATAATACACGTGAACTGCATAACATTTACATAATATAATTGAGTTATCTGTAGTTATCTGCAGGCAATGACTTTTGGATAAAATCCACACCAGGTACCTAATATTATTCAGTAAAAACCACACTTCAGAAAAGCGATTACTTAACATTGTGCAAATTATGTAAAGGTAAAATCTGTAAAAAAACAAAAAAAACAAAAAAAAAAACAAAACAAAGTAAACTCTACCACGAGTAAAAGTCTCATAAACATTAATTACAGTTTAACTGCAGTCACACAGACACACGCATTAATCACAGCTCATGCTGACAGGAGCCCGCAATAAATCGGTTGTTTCTGGTTGTTTAGTCAGAGTTTTTTGGGGGTCACATGGGACATTCACAGGACATGACATTCAAAAGTGTGATATTTAAGGTAAGAGATGTTTTCTCTGTGACAACATATATAGTTTCACTTCATATAATATAGTATAGGAATATAGTTCCAATTAAGGCCAATGTAACTGTGGCAAAGCTGATCCTTAGTGAGTTAGCTTAGCAGCTAGCTTAGATAAATTAACATAGCAACCGTTCTTCTAAATAAATTGCTAATGAGCCATTGTAATATAGTGAGACACATTAATTTTTTGTGGCTAACTTAGTCATATCTAGCTATTAAGCTACTGCTCCTTAGCCTACTGATGTAACCAGTAATATTAGTAATAAAATTAATAATAATAGTAAAGTTAGAGCTAGCATTGATAAGCATTTATTGGTTGCAAATATAGTATATGTACCTAAGTGCTGTCTGATTCTGCTGCCTGCCATTTTGAATTTAGATCATTTGAATGCATTTTTTCAAAATTAGTATTAAACCTTTATCAGCTTAATAAGCCTAAGATGGTCTGAGTTCAGAACAAGTGTTCAATTTCAGAATGTTTTCAGTTCTGAATCAGTGTAAACACAATGACCTGTAGGAAACATTAGTTTCAAGCCCAGAAAACTTTCTACACCAGTGTATTTATAACTCACAATTTGTGAATACTTGAGAGTCATGGCTCTAAGAGTGTTTATTTTGTCCACAGTTGGATTTCCGCAACACAGACACCAACAAGAGACCTGTGCTGGAAACCTGCCAGTTTAATGTCCTTAACTCCATCATCATTTAAGATGATTGTTTGGGAGTTGTGTGTTCTGCTGTGGAGCAGTTTGAATAAAATATTGACATGAATAACTTTAACCATGTAAGTAATTAAAATAGCATTAATAGAATTAGATTTTAATTCATGGTCCATAAAATATGCAATAATCAATAATGAAATATTTAGGTATTTAGGTATAGTACTGACAATTTGGAATTTATATTATTGAAATTTTAAATGTACCTTTGCAATAAGTAAAGGGGTAAAATGTATTGATGAGCTAAAATAATTAGGTTAGGTTTTATCACATGGGCACTGCAGATATTATTTATTAAAATAGAGTAAACCTTGCTCAGTAAAACATGAACACTTTTTTTGCACAAAAAAGTGGCTGCACATTGCTGCCTCAGTTATTTTTCTTTTGGGTGATTTCTTTATGCAATTTTTTTTTTCAGCGTATTTGAATTTCTTATTTGAGAAAAATATTTTCGCTTCTCAGTCCCATGGCCTTCTCGAATATTCTGTAAAGCTTGGCGTCTTGAACTCTTGCATTTAAGTGAGTTTCTGAGCAGAACGGGTTATTGGACTGTTTCAGAATCTCCGCTCAGGAAGACCGCTGGAAGAAATTGACTACTAAGACATTTATCTTTTGCCAGAGGCATCTGTCAGGCATAACTCATCAATTTATGCTTGTGTGAGTGAGTGCTTCATTGTCCCTACTTATGACATGCCTGCAGACCCCTAACCCACCCCCATCTCCCCCCATGAGAGAATAATGGAATAGAGAAAGAAACCAGGAAGCTGCTGCTGACAGTCCTATCCAATCCAGACGAAAACATGCATTCACAATGAAATAGAAAACTGCATAATGATTAATACATTAATTCCTCCGAGGCTCTGATTGTCAAGATGTCATCTTCAGACTACCCAAATATATATTTCTGTAGACATTCTGTCTTGGAGTCCTTGGAGCCCTCACTGTCTACTTTTAATGTGCAGCTCAGAGGGTGAATAATGTGATATTAAAAAAAGCAGATTAATTTCACCCCAGACACGAGGCAGACACATTATATTATTATAACACGCAGGTAGCGAGACATTCTCTATATATCTGATGACAAGTTACACTATAGTTATAATATAACCGCATTTCTTTGTTGAGGTAACTTTTTTGCAGATTATACCATTGTGTTTATGTCAAATGGTGTACTCTTTTATTTTTTTTGATTCTGAAAAAAATCTGTCCCTAAAAGGACGCACAGCCACACTGAAAGTCAAATGATATAAATCAGCAGGACCGAGCGCGATTGATAGAGCATGACAGTATAAATATTTTGCAGAAGGTTATTCCGTTGAATTGTGATATTCGTTTAAACACTGTGTTTAAAATTCCTGTTCAGTGAAACAGACTGTTTACTGCCACGTTTGCTTTGGCCAGCCTCGCTTACAGACCGTCTGTTTCATCTGGTATCATTATTGTCTGAGATTAATTTAAAAGAGAAATGCTTGCCCTTCTGAACAGAGAAGATTCTTTAGAAGGCACTAAATCCACGTGAATTGCGTGGACAGCTGTGTGCAGTGGTTGAGCATTACAGACCCACTCTATAAAGGTCAGTGCTCCCATTCAAGCTGGATCTATATGGACAGGTCTAGGGAGGGAATTCATACTCACCAATAAACGGCAAAATAATAAATAATTTTTTTTAAAAATTCACGCTTGAAAGAACTCCACGGTGCATCCAAGAGAAGTGGTATTATGGACACACACATGGAAATCTCACAGTGAAAAACAGCATGGATGATGGACACACATGGCGAAAAGGAACACATTACTGTCTAAAATGATGATGATGATGATGATGATGATGATTACAGCAATGGGTCAACTGTTATTTTAACAATAGATTTGGTATTATTATTGGTAATAAACTGAGCTTGTGAAGCTTGTTGCTGCCAACATCCATATATATATTCTTATACACTTTTTTTTAATCCTTTCATATATTTTTATGTGTATACTTTCTTATTTTATGTTGGAACAGTTGTATAAAGCATTTCACTGCGAGTCGTACTGTGTTTGTTTATGCATGTGACAAATAAAATTTGAATTTGAATTTGTTTATGTAATGAAAATGACCAGAAATGCCATAACAATTTATAGCCTTAAACTCTACATTTTCATGTGACCTTATGCATGAGAATTTTTGTCAAATGTCAATCTGGAGAGCTTTTTGAGTACGCCACTTACATCACTCTTCTCTCCTGTGAAACTTGTCCAAATTTGATTGAGAAATGTGATGTGGTTGGATTTTACATAACTTTTATACTTTTTTAATATTTGCAGGACCATCTTGCTAAAAAAATGTCCTACAATTTACGCTGACTTAGCGGTTAGCACTATTGCCATCCCTGGAGGTCCGTACCCCGCCTCAGCCCCATGCGAGTGGAGCTTGCATGTTCTCCTCATGGTTCGGGGGTTTCCTCCAGGTACTCTGGTTTCCTCCTTTAGGCATTTCTAAATTGTCCATGGGTGTGTGTGCAAATGTGCCCTGCAATGATCTGGCACCCCGTCCAGGGTGTCCCCCGCACTGTGTCCCGAGTCCCCTGGGATAAGCTCCAGGCTCCCTGTGTAGGATAAGTGATACAGAAAATGGATGGATGTTTCAAGGAGTTTTTCTTTGCCACTGTCCTCTGATTTACTCCATAGGGATATAAAATATAAATCTACAGCCAGATCTCTGTAAAGCTGCTTTGTCACAATGTTTACTGACAACTGTCAGAAATTGAACTGAATTTAATAAAAAGTGAACTAAAAAAAATCACTTTTTTACCCCTGAATCTAAACAAGAGGGTGCTATAACATCTAGATACTTTATCACCCAAATTATCTCAACAAAACAAACAAACAAAAACAAACAGTACAGCTTGAACACCTTTTCTCTTTGATATCTTTTTCACCCCCACAGTTTAACCTTGCAGTTGTGGACTAAAGAACTGAAACCTTGAGGCACCAAAGCCTGAGGCATCTGAATTCTTTACCTTCAGATTAGTCACAGGCATCAACATGGCGGCTGACACACCACGCATCCAAGGCTACGCGAATAAAGAATCAGGAGTGACGCGAGCACGAGCTGCATGTAAGCGCTCGCGTTCGAACGCACGCGACGCCCCTGTTGCCGTCCTCTGATTGGTCGCTGAGCTGTCAGCTCGCGCTCTGGCCAGCCTATGAAAATGCCACACAAGTGAGCACGGGCAGAGTTGAAACGGCGCCGTGGAAGATGCTGCGCTCGCGCGCTGAAGTTCCTCTGCTCGCTGTGCGCGCGCGAGCGGAATAACTGACGCCCAACGGTTTTCTGAGGTGTTTTTTCAAAAAAATTATTTATTTATTTTCGAGGGAGAAAAGTCGACGAGAAAACTTTTTTTTGGTTGGTATTTTCTCGACGTATTATTGAAAACAAAAACAAAACAAAACAAACAAGAAAAAAAAACTAATACTGAAAACCAACTCCTCACCGGTCATGGATGCTTTAAGATTTGTGATGTTTGTTTCAAGTCTGAGCTTCTTTCTCTCTACCGTAAGTTTTTCTGCTATTCAGCTTCTCATGCTTGTGTTTGTATTATTTTGACCTCTCTAAAACATTGTAGTCAAGTGTCAAATACTGGTGTTTATATATTTAAATGTATTTATATAAAAAGCCCAATGGTAGCCTGCTTATTATGACAGCCAGCTTGTATTTCTACAGAATGGGTTGTGTATAACTAAGCTTAACAATGGTAAATTAGCTAATGGGCTAATAAATGAATTCTTGGGCATTTGGCAAGTTAGTAGTTTGTATTTAATCCTGGATGAACAGAGTCCAGTTAAAATCCTGCCACCCTGTTTACCCCCTTGCACTGACTTCAAGTCACATATCTGAGTTGCCTGTATGGATTATTGGATTAAATCATTGTAGCATTGGAGTTTTTTTGTGTGCAAATGACTTATTAAGTGCTATAGAACAGCTCTGAAGCCAGTTCACTTGTGCTATTCATGAAACCAGTAGAATAAGATCATGACACCCCCTTTAACGTGTCCTTGCCCCCATGTCTAAAAACCTGTACACACACTCTGTGTGACACTATTTCAACTTTTAAACCCAATGATTACAGGTATTAAGAGGGACCTAAACATAAGCACAAGATTTATTATGGCATTCATTTTGTATATCAACAGAATTTATCGTGTTTGTCCATATAGGTTATATAAAGCTCTCATGAGTTAAGAACAATGGCACTTCTGCTTCATAATTTACAGTTTACACAGAGGTGTTTCTGCACAATATATAATTTGTTTCTCATCTCCATATCTCCATAATTGGACATTTAAAAAAACACTGATATATTGCAGAATATATGCAAATGGTCTGTCTAATCAATCCATAAATGTATTATTGTGATAGTGTCACCACCTACAGGGGATTGTTATCAGGAAATCAGGAGCTGTTGATGATTTATGGAGTTACAGAGCAGCAAAAAAAAAGGCACAATAAATGCCCATCTTGAATCGAAGTGCAATTTGTTCTCAACCAATTATGCCGTTAGAAGTGATAAATTAAAAGTGATCCTGCAGACGCCAGCCTGAAACTGTTTAAATCATCCTGACAGGCGGTGTTAAGGTTTACAGTGATGGTTTGTCCAAAACTTTTGGTTTTTTTAATTCTCAAAGTTCTCATTTTAAATACAGATGGGTTGCAGTATTTTCAGAAGCTGGTTGTTATCTTGGACAGATGTCTCTTTGCCAAGTATAGGATTGGATCTTGACATTCATAACACTTCCTGCCAGAGATTTCAATCTCAGTTCGGAGAATGCTCTGAATTCTGATCGTGTTAAAAACAGGCATGCTGGTTTTGAAATGAAGCTGTCTTGAGCAGAACGGTATTAATTTAGAGCTGAATAAGCTTGTCTATCCTGACAGTGTGTCTCACACGCTACAGGTCTTAGTTATTTTCCTTGCTAAAACAGCAGCCGTTATATTTTGGGACTGTGTGTATTTCCCACAGTGCACGGTGAACATATGTCAGTTGTAACAAGTTGGTTTGCAGATGTGTAGAGAGGTATCTCATACGCTAACTCCTACTTAACCACCGAAAAGTCTACAGAATGCAAAACGATGAAGTTCTTACTGAAACATGGCCCACTGCCTCATTCCATTCCACATACACAAACACGAATCTGCTGTAGTACACTACCAAACAACGTTTTTACACTGAATCTGTATTGGACACGTAGCCTGTCTATCTGCTGCGTGTGACGTGTGTCTAAAACGGCGCTCATCCGGGGCAAACTGGCCTTTAATATAACGACTGACACCATCGACCAGTGTAGTGACCTACCAAAAATGCTGAAAAAAGAAGTTACTAGACACCAAAGCCAACTCTGATGACATGTATGATCTTAGCCAGGATAAGCCTGTATGACTGCTTCTTTACTGCCCCAATTTTTTTGTCATAATTGTGAAATGAAAATAAATGTGGCACCCTATCTCACAAGCACAGTGAAATTAGAGAATAGATGCAAGAGATAATGGTCATCGTATTGTGACTTTTCAGCATTGGCTGTTGTTTTTCTCTTAGGAAGTCTGCGGATTACTCAACAGTCGTTTTTGGGAATGAAAAGAGCAACTGATTAGACAATTAACCTAAGCCCTTGGACAGATGCGCCATTTTATTGAGTCAGGCAGCTTCTAAGTAAAATATTCCAGTAGTATAATTGTGTGTGCGCTCTGGGTACACTCTGTTTGTCTGAGTTTCTACCAATAGAGGAGGAGTTACTTTAAATTGCCTGTAGATGTGAGTGATCGTGCAGATGTTTTGGCCTCGTGCTCAGGGTGCACCTCCTCCTCTCGAACGCAGTGCTTTGGGAATAGGCTTAGAATACTGCTGTCTGTGTTTATAAGACCTCACACATACACACTTAACTTCTGTACACAATATCTCGACCAATATTAGAAATAACAAAGTAGGTACCGCTACTGTTTTGAGGCATGTTTTACTGAAATCCAAAAGGTATTACTGGAAAGAAATGCTATAGGTCAGTGCCAGGCTGCTACGCTCTGAATGAAAGATAGTTTGCACGATAAAGTGCATTGCTTCCTAATACGCGTTTCTCTCCTGAGCGCATGTACAGTGTGTAACCCATTAGGGCTGGTTGTTAAGACATAGAGCTGTGTGATATAAAATGTTTAGGATTTTAGCACCATAATGGACAATAATTAACAGTAGTCTATTTTACAAATGCACATTTCAGAGTCAGAACGTGCTCCGAGTGCCTGCACACTAAATTAAACACATTATAAAATATTTATGATTTAAATAGCAGCACTCAGTTAAATCAGGAGCAGCAGAAGCTACAATTTCTCATATTTTTTAATAACAGTAATAGAGCAGACTTTACTTAGGCATTGTAAACCCTACCATGCATCATCACAATCATTTCTGTTAGACAGCTCTTTCTCTGATTAAGAGAGAGAGAGAGAGAGAGAGCGTTAGTTGAACATTGGTGTTCTTCAGGTCCTTGAGATTGCCTCCATCTAAACAAGGACAGTAAGGAAACATAAATACCTTTTTTTTTTTTTTTTTTTACACGAGGAGGAATTCAGTCACACCCTCAGGTGCAAAAACATCTGGTGGAGATCTTGGACTGCTTTCACTGCTCCCAGAAGTGAGGTTCAGAAATAAAGATGCGGCTCTCTGGAATTCATTACAAAGCTCATAAAACTGTATTTGCTTATTCAGCATTTTAATACAGCTCTGGGTAATAATAACTATAATAAATATTTGTATGTCTGCAGCAGTTAGGACTAATAAATGAATACATTATGAAAATAACCTTGTAAATTTTACAAAGCTTCTTACTATTCTTCTCTTCTCTCTTTTATTATTATCTGCTTATTCTGTTACAATATTACGTTTTCTTACCGCAATAAAACCCATATGTCTTTCACAGCGATCACAGTAATGTGTATAATTTGTTTTTGCACTGTGGTGTGGTAAACAGAATTTCCTTCTTGCTGATGGGTGATATTCTTCGTGTGGCTATTTCTCCAAAATAAGAAACCCTAGAAAATATACATCCAATGATTTATGAATTGTCACTGAAACACAAATAATGCCTAAAATTGGCTGGAATCATGAAATCTAATAAGTCCCAAAGGGCGGGTGATGATTCGAAGCTACATGTTGAATGTTGCGACATAATATTCTCTATTTTTTTTCTTCCTTCTGCTTCCTTCTTCCTCATTGCTACACTACAGGACTGTCGTTGGGACCATTGGAGAAAGCAGTTATGTAACGTCACAGTTATAATATTCTAGTTTTTAGGTGTGTAAACTGCTGCTGAATGCAGCTCTCAGTGCAGCTCTCAGTGCAGAGAATTATCCTCCTACATCCCTTGATTTTTTTCAGATGTGAGTATGTGAGGAGCTGAGCTAAACTCTAAAAGTGGAATGACCTTGTGTCTTTGAGCCTGACTTGCTTCTAAATTACTCTTTGCTCCCTCATCACATTCAGTGATTTCTAATTGTGGAAACATGTTAATGACCAGGAACAACGAGGCATGATGTGTACCAGACCACACTGCTAGTCGAAACATTTTGGTTAATCTTTAAGACGTGTTCAGGTTAAATCTACTGTGTAGCTCTAATTGGGTCGCCGTAATAAGGCATTTGTAGCAAACAACGTATGTTTTTGTTACAGCTGATACTAACGCTGCCTCATATCAAGTGTAAAATCAAATCTGGGTTCACGGTAACTTACAGCCCTACAGTAACGGTTTCACCAAGCAAGGGCACGCGCCTTGAATAAAGCAATATGAGAATGATGAACACAAATGATGAATACAAAGATTTAAGGATTTGATGAACACTTGTTTATTTTTTTTCCTTCATTTATTGCCAATAAACCCAAAAACATTGGACTGGCAGTGTACAATAGAAAGTAAATAATTATCCCTTGTCCCAGGGACATTTAAAAAGTGTAAAATACTGTAAGGTAGGATCGCTTTTGACCTGTGTATTAAAAGTAACACATAATGCTTGTTATACACTGCAATGCCTTGCTACAGAGAAGGTGAACTTTCTAAGCAGATTCCTATGTTGATAGTGCGTAAATATATGGAGTGTTTTTTTTTTTTTAAGTTATGAAAAAAAGATCTAGAGCTTTAAAATGAGGGGTCATGGTAATCGACAAAACTGAAGCTGACACCGAAGCCCAAGCTTTCCATAATTAACCTGCTTAAATTCTGTGAACAGAATCATGAAGCTGATTCAGCTGAGAATGATAAAGTTGTTCTAGTAAATTCTGTCTGCTTGGTGCACAAGACCAGGCTTCTGTCTTCTTGAATGGAAAGCCACTATTATACCAGAAACAGGTTGACAAGATGATGTTTGAAATGGCTTTTAAAATCTGAATGATTATTATGATTATAAAATCATCTCTGGCTGGGGCTGTAATGATACACTCCAGTCACAGTTTGATTCGATTCACGATACTGACTCCTGATACTGATGATTCGATTCAATTCAATTCAGTTTTGAACAAAATATCAATGAAGAAAACTAGTGACTGCAAGGACTCTTCTTTATTTCTAAATCATAAACCATGCAAAACAATGTGCATATTCGTCTGTATAAAACTAAATAAATCAAAATCTCTACAAACATTTCATATTTAATAATGAATCGTATTACTATTCTGTACTAACAAATTGTGCTACAGGTTCACCTTATCTTAAAAATAAGTAAATAAATACTTGATAAATTCTCCCAAAAATTTGGTCTCTGACGCGGGAAAAGATCGACTGAAACATAATCAGTGCCGTAGCAGCGACCCGAGACGTCATTTTGACCAGAAACAGAACTTCAAAGTCGGCTGAAATGTCTGAAATTCATGCCTCTTTCTCAGGTGCTCTTGCAACAGTATAACCTATAATCCGTTGTGGTCCGGAGCTCTCGGTCACTTCCACTTGTACAGATAATTTCTGGTAAAAGTGCAGGCTGTCCACAAAAAGCATGAGCATGTGAACGCTGGTCACTCTCTATACATTTTAACTGTATGGGTTGCACAGTTTGGGACCTCTGATGTTCAAACAGTGCACTTGCATTAGATGCGTAATTAATAGATTGTAGATTACCATGATGTGAATTGCACATTTCGATGATGCACGTCATCACATTGTTGCATCGCGATGCACCCCTATCTCTGACGCAGTGCTTTTTCCCCCTCAGCATAAGGAACTTTACATATGAAGCTAGTGGGTGCACGTGTTGAGGATGCAGAAGATAGGGATAGGTGGAGAGCGATGATTCGCTGTGGCGACCCCTGAAGGGAAAAGCCGAAAGAAGAAGAAGAAGAAGAGACAGCAGCTGTCTCTATGCTGTGTTCTGAAGTTTGAGATATTATGTCTGCCTGAAAATTCTGCTTATTGTGATGTTACACCAGTCTGGAGTTTAATATCTGATGCAAGATATTTCTGCTTTGGGAATTTCCTTATTAATTTTAATAGTGAGTGGGTTATTATAGTGAATCATTTCATCCTGAATTAAACTAAGAAATGGTCATTTCTTTTTGTTGCACAATTGGGCTGGACACTTATCACAATCCTCTACAGCTTTTTTGTACATATATTGGATTCTGGTTCACTTTCACTAGCCTACAGGCATAACGTCTCTCGGGAAAGTTCCAGTTAGAGTTAGAGGACAGAGGAATTTGCTCTTTGAGTCATGTTTTGGAATGGACATTTTACTGAACTTGGTAAGACACATTTAACACATTTAACAGCAGCTGTTAAATAATTTTACCCTACACGAGAGACCCAACCTACATACGTAATGAAGGGTCGGCCTAACCCAACCTACATAACGTAGTTACTCAGTCAGAGCGACACTAACCATGTACGTGCCTGTGTGCTCGTGTCTGAAGGTGGAAAGTGAGTGTCCTAAGTGTTCAGTGTTTCTTCAACTGTTATACTTTGCCTTGTGAATTGTTTCAATAAGTCAAACCAACAACCCCAAACTTTTTGGTTTCGCTGCCTAACATATACTTTGCATTAAGGTGGTCTTCTGTAACTCTTCTTGCTATCACTACAACACACTCCAAAGTTACCATCTCTCTCTCTCTCTCTCTCTCTCTCTCTCTCTCTCTGTCTCTCGCGCTGTCTCACTTTCTTTACATTACATCCCCTTCCTCACTGATTCCCCCTGTCTGGCCTCCTCTGTTGACATTTTTCTGTGGAGTGTTAAGGGCATTATCGTGAAGGGCGGTTAAACAGCTGCATGGTGTAATCTCAAGGGTCTGTGTTAAGGAACCATCCTATACATGGACTTTACACCAACATAGCACAGTATGATTTACTTATGAAGTCATCAAGGCTGCTTTGCTTTCTGGAGTACTAAAAAAAAGAGTAAGCTGCAATGAACTGTCAGTATACAGTGTGTAAAAAAATTACAGACGTGTATGTGGGAAGCTGAATGCAGTAGAAGGTGTAATCAGTGCTCCTGAATGATGGTTAAAGCCACGTATTTCATGTACTTCAGATGAATGTCCACTCTGTCTTAGTTAGGTTCGAGTTTACATTCCCAATTTCCAGTACGAACAGGGTAAACAGTGGCTGAAAACTAAAACTTCAGGGTAAAAAGTGCTGAAAACTAGCTGACGAATCACTCATCCAGACAAGGTAGTTACGATTGAAGAAGGTACAGTAATTTTGTTTGAATAAAACATCGTTGTAATATCATAGATTGTTAAAATGTTAGGCATGAATGCTTCATCTCAGAACTAAAAATGTGAGCTTCTTTTTATAAAGTGGACATGAAGAAGACTCAGATGTTTTCAGAGAAAAACTGTAGAAATTATAGGAGTTATTGTGTTGTATAAGTAAACTGAGTCTGAGTTAGAATGATTTTATATATAATAAGCCCTGCTGGTGTTCTCTGAGTTCAGCATGTGTGTGTGATTGTGGTAACAGACTGATTCAGTATCACCCTGACTGTAAAAACCTAATGTTTACTTAATCAAATGTCATCCCGTGCAGTCTTGGAATTACAAAATCACATAGAGTATAGCCCTTTTGAGTAGAGATTGCACCTGTCAAGTTTTAAACATACAGTAGATCCTTTTAAACCATAAATAAAATGCCTAATTGCATGATCAGCTTCTGCAATTTTAGCAGTTGCAGAATGATGTCTGGATGGCATATGTTCTTCCCTACGGTAAAATAAATGTGTGATTAAAAAAGAACACACCGTAGGCTTCTCAGAGACTCCAGGACTTCATGACTCTTGTGGGAAAACACACGCACACACACACACACACACACACACACACACACTCTCTCTCTCTCTCTCTCTCTCTCTCTCTCTCTCAAGCCTGTCAAACTGCCAGAGCCAAACGAGGCCGAGTGTCTCTGCAGCAGCTAAATGAAGCCTCAAAGATAAAGGAGTGGACAGAAGCAGCGTTTCTCACTCCTCCTCCTCCTCCTGCACACCTCTAATTGGCCTGGTCTGATCTTTGCTTCAGGAACGTCAGCTACATCAGACTTATCACTCTCATTTGCATTCATGCGTGCAGATCTTGGGCTACGGTAACATTCCCTCAGCTCAGTGCCCCCACTTATATATTTCTATATGCAATATAGAAAAACTTATAAATATTTTGATATGATTGGCAACAGAAGCATAACTTTTCATTTGAAGATTATGAACGAGATGCCTATCAATAGAAATAAAAAACGAAATTCTCGTAATAATTCTCATTAAGTCCACAGTCATTGCATGGTAATAAACACTGTGATTGTAATCGCTGATTCAGAATGTCTGATCATAATCTTTAAACATAGTGATCTGGTGCCTGGTACAAACCACACACAACATAACACGTGACATTCAATAATTTGAGCAATGTAAGTGCTGCAACTTCAGCACAAGTGCTCAACAATAATGTACAAATGTACAATAATGTATTGTTACTTTAACATTGTGTTGTAATATGATTTTTGAAGCACACTTGTCTACAAGTTCCCCAAGACACCGTAATTCTACATTAGTTTGTTCCACTGTACTCCGTTCGATCTAAATATGCACCATGAATGAGCTTTAAAATAAACGACAAACTCTTATTCCTCTTACTAAATCTACAGATAACATACACATACACAGTTACAGGACAAGTGGTTGTACATGAAAGTTGCAGTTTAGTACCTTTCTTCTGAAAGCGTGTGAGTGTTACCAGTGTCTCTTATGTTGATGAAAACTAGAACTACTCCCTTCTATTGACTCACACTTGGATCTGATGTTGTTTTTAATGTGTAGTTGAAAAAAACACCCCTAGATGAGAGAGACAGAGAGAGAGAGAGAGAGAGAGAGTCATGACTCTTGACTTCAGGAGCAGAACCTACCCATAAGGCATTGCATCCTTTTCAAACCAGAAAGTAAGCAGAAACTGAAAATGTTCTTAATAATTTATTTATATAGTCTGACTCTTAAATCTGTAGGACAGTTGTGGTAATTTCATTGCCTATTTGCTTATTAGCATGTTACATAATTAGCATGATGACTCCATACATAGTTCCAAGGTAATAAGTAACTGTTTACTTGGTTGACTGTTGTTCTTGCTGTCAAGGTTGAGTTCCTGTTGAAATCTGTTCGTGCTGCAGGTGGCCACTTCAGTGACTTTTGGTAAAGTTTCATAACCTTTTTTCTTACCCATATTTACCAAGGGTGCCAATAATTCTGGAGCCATCTGTAGGTGATGCACGTAAATCTTGATATATCATGATATGTATTTGAGATGAGATTTGATGTTCTTGGTTAGGTAAGTAAGTAAGTAAACAAAGTTCCATTAATTTTAAATGGCCTATGCCCTGAGTAACATCCTGAGTCATTCTTCACCACTTCGTTCGTATACATTTGTCCAATTTTAAAGTGACTCACTGCTTAATTTGCAGGGCTAAAGTGTTTTATGTAGAAACACTGTTTGTGAGCCGTCTTCTTGTGCAATAATTAATTAGTGCCTTCATGACCACAGGCCATTCCTCAGAGAATAGAGCCGCAGAATGAATGATGGCGTCTGATTCTTCTGACTGCAGCACATTAAGTGCCCTGGTGAGCGATGAGCTTGTAAATGCAAGGTTCTATGGCAAAGAAACAAAAAAAAAAACTGTGTGTGTGTGTGTGTGTTTTCTGGAGACAGAAAAGCAGTGTCCAGTGGACTGAGTCATCTTACGGTACTTGTGTATTTCTTGTGCAGTGTAAACTGAAACGCAAGGCCAACTTTTCCAGCTCCATAACTTTCAGAAAGCGTCACAAAGTCTCCGGTGTCCTAAGAGTCGGATTATAGTAAGCTGCTGTGTTTGTAAATGACCTGGACCATGTGAAGAGAGTATGCGAAAACACAAGGGTTGCATTACTATACACATACCGCCTTGATTTACATAAGTAAATCCCAGCAAATTATTGGACTATAAACACAAAAGTGTGCAAGATTTATCAAGTACCCATCAGCAAATATCCTGCTCTCTGAGCCGATGTGTTGCACACCGCAACGAACCAGAAGCAGAAGGCAGAAGTAAGAAAAATGGTTTAATCATAAGGTGTAGCGATGAGAGGAAGCACTTTAAAGAGTTGGGAAGTGCAGTGTATAGTTCTCCAATGCAACACACTATAAACTGGACATTAAAGGGGATTCCGTGTATAACATTTTTCGTGACAATGTATTCAAGTCCCAGTCTGATTCTGATAATTAATCAGAAACAAAAATGTTGTTGAAAGTGCTTTTTAGAAGGCCGTGAGCAGAGGTAATTAGTTGTAGGCTAAAGGTCATTAATGGGAACTCGCTGGTATTTACATTTACGTTTATACATTTATTTTCTGCTACAAGTGACGCAGAAGCATAGTACAATCTACCCATAGTGTCACTGTCGTCTTTTGCCATTTCTCATCCACTAGTTGAATTTCCCTTACTGCAAGACAGCTAAGAGTCTGTAAGGGCGAAGGTGTAAAGGCAAAAACACACAGGCTGACGGATTATAGCAGCTGGCACGCTGAGACCGAAAGTGGTGTTCTTTTATGGTGCATCATTTTAATTTTTAAAATCACAACAAGGTTTCTTACATCTTAAAAACATTTTTTAGATAAAAAACTGGTCATAAGCTAATGATCTTTAGTTAAATATGAGTGCTGGCAGGCTGAGAGTGCTTGAGAGGGCTCTATAAATACTACAGTAAATTAAATGTAGAACCACATATGGCTGAACGGTTTGGCAGTACAATTGGTGGGTGGTATTGTAAACTGTGTGTCAATATTTTATGTTTTAAAAATCAAAACAAGCAAAAAAAGTAATGATTGATTGTGTTTACATGTCTTATATAATGTAAACACACACGAGATGAAGGAAATGTTTATTTTGTAGACTTGGAATGAGACAGTTTATTATAAATCTTTGCGCTGGGTTCTGCATGTTTGGAACATGTGGCTACTATGTTGTGACATTGGTTTTTTGAATGCCTGAAAAATGGGGCTACGGCATATACAGTTGCAGCACGCTGGTGTCACAAGTTAGCCAAAATAAATAGCGCTTTTTGGGTGCCTGCCTGACATTGTGGAGCCACACTCTCAGCACAAAAGAAGAGCTAATTACAGTGCTCCAGTCCTGTCAAAGTTTGGTTTTATTTGTCAGTTACCATAATAACCCTTAGCTTGGCATGTAGAAGCAGGAAGTAATGTAACAAGTTGAACCAATTATGTTACTCGGCATGCAGTTTCCACATACAGTGCGGTCCACGGTTCGGGTTGAAGTGAGCCCCAGATCACCATTTTCAAGAGGAACAAGAATCGTTTTTCTGGACCACACACAAGCTCGAAAACAGTATTTGCAGTTCACCAAGCATGCCGAACTCTGGAGTCCGTAAAAAACCTGCAGGCTAAAAATGATCTACATATTTACCTTTTATCATGAGGCTGTGAGATGGAATCTCAACAATCCCACAATGATGGCCAGAGTATAATTGAAGGGAGTATAATTGAACCTGCTCTGTGGGTGGCAGGCATACCCTTCATCTATTGACTGTAGATCTGAGAGATACTAACTAATTTCAGGAGCATGTGAGCTCATATGTTCTGCAGAGGGCAGTTAGTGTCTCCTCCAAGCATGTTCAGCTGTCATGTGGTTTTGTATGAGCAACAGTTTGTCTGTCTGCCTTTCCCTTTGGTACCTGTTGTGTGATAGGCAAGAATAGTTACCCTTCTCAAAAAATAATGATATATTTTTGTTCTCTCTCTCTCTCTCTCTCTCTCTCTCTCTCTCTCTCTCTCTCTCTCAATATCCCCAGTGAATTCTCACTCTTCCCATTTTATCTCTCATTCATGACTTGTTTTTTTTTTTCGTGGTCTTTCTCCTCCTCTTTGACATTCGGTCTTTGGGCCACTGACTGTCACTATGTATTTGTCAACACTGATCATTCCTTCCACTGGGCTTCACTTGTTTACAGCATTATATCATCTTGCTGCATTTCATCACACATGCTGTGCCTATAGAAGACTGAATTGTGTCAAAAAGCCTCCTGCAGCATAGCAGTGAACTGATTGTACATTAAACATGTCAAACTGTAGCAGGCCACTTTGAGAAAGCATTAAATTACTGAGGCGACAGAAATAAAGATGAAGTGGATGGTGAACAATACTGTATATTGGAGTGCAGTGCACAGCATCACGCTTATGGTTTCATTCAGTTTCTATGCATGTTATGAACGCTGTCAGATTGTGTCCTTCTAACCTTGAGACATTTTGAGTACCCCTGCATTTTACATAAAGATACTGTAGAGTAAATGCAAAGATGTTTTCCATCATCAGTATGCTGAAGCCTTATATTCTCCTGTTGTCTCTCACACAGAGCAGTGCAGTCCAGATGTGTGACATGGTAAATGAAATCGAGTTGGAGAGGGAGCGATGTGAAAACAGAACTGCTGGGAATATAACATCAGGTAAAGTTTACAAAACTTGTGATTCTGAAGGTCATCCTCCTCAACGGTTATATGTTTTCAACATCGTAATGGTCTGTGGGCATTTTCCTTTCAAGCCTCTGACGCAGTGCCGTTTGGCGGATGAAAAGCTTTTTTTTTGCCCCAGCCTCCACAAAGCCAGCTTCAAGGGCTTCTGAAAGTTCATATCAGTGGTTATCTAGAAGTTTTTTTGAGCTCTGGATTTATTTGTCCTCCTGTGCCTCATTCTTTGCAATGACAAACCAGTGTGAATTCCATTTCTCTGAAGTGAAAGTCATGTTCGCATTGCAGGAAGATAACATGAGGAGTAGGGGGACTTAGAGTTCATCACACGCTCATCACACTGAGTGGTTTGAAGAAATAGCTGTATATTTCCGGTTCTGTTACAGATAGTCTTGAGATTTGCAGAACTTATTACAGAATAGTATACCTTCCTGCGAAGCACACTTCCAAGCTAATGTTTTCTGAGCACCAGATTTTTCCCCTCAGTTGTGGACATCACATTTAAGTTTGAGTTCCACATTTGAGTTCCACCTCTTCACACTGAAGACAGCTGAGGGACTCATACACGACTATTAGAAAAGGTGCAAACATTAACTGGTGCTCAAGAAGACAACACGATACGTTAAGAGCCAGGGGGGTGTAAACTTTTGAACAGGATGTTCGGTGTAAATTTTCAACATATGGTCGTAAATTTAAATGTGACCAGACAGTTCACTTTGTTAGTACAAGGGGCTTTTGAATAGCGCATATCAACAAAATACTTTTTTTTTTCATCAGATTATAATGAGAATATTTAAGTGATAATCAAATCTATTGTCTAGGGACATGTTTTATTCAGATATGTAGCTGGAGACATGTAACTGGAGACACGTTTTATCAGGTAGGTCTTGTGTAAGAAAATGAAGTTATGTGAAACACCTGTTCCTCTTCATTGCGTGTGTTGTGCTGGAAAAATAGCAGTTACCTGAACATCAGGGTCCTTAAAATGAACTGGGATTGAGTGGTAAATCCTCCTTCTGTTGCCAGGCTGCAAAGGAATGTGGGACATCATCATCTGCTGGCCGTCAGCCAAAGTCGGAGAGCTGGTGGTAATTCCATGTCCGAAATACTTCAGGTACCTCAACGAGCACTACAGTGGAGGTGAGGCACAAAAGGATTTCTTGAGGAACTGAATGTCGTTGGAGTGGACTTCAAAATAAAATGAAAACACAAAAAGTTTGTTACAGGGTTTTAGAGCAGTCCTTTCAGGTGACAGAAATGTGGCTCAAAGTTTAGACTTGTAGGAATGTGTTCTTTCTAAATCCAGCCTGAGATTCCACTCAGCGAACATGGTTCATTGTATAACAAACATTTGAAGAGGCCGTTTTGTCATCTGGGCTGTAATGGCTGCTGGCAGAAATGGCGTGGCGAGAAATCTCCGTAATAGGATGTTTCTGTTAGCTATTAGCTATTGCATTATTTTTATAACTCAAACCTCAAGCTGTTTACTGTAATGGTGTTTTGGGAAAAAATGGACTGAAAATCTAATATTAGCTTGCTTTAATAACCAGTGTGTATCAACATACACACACCATTAAACAGAGAATCATTGCCATCGGGTATATGTGTGTAATATTTCGGGCTTAACTATGCATTTGATGATCTGTCACCATTAGCAGCGTATTTCAGGCATGAGACTGGAAAATCTTTTGAGATTATTTGGTATGATCGTGTTAAAATGCAGATCACAGACCTGTTCAGTTCCTCAGAGTTTCAGTTTTTGTTTATGTCATTTGGCCGTGTAAAAGGGATGATGTAAACAGAAAGTCACCAAGAGGGCTATTTACTGTAATAGCCTCAACCAGATGGAGTTTTTATCTTCTTCTTCTTTCGGCTTTTCCCTTCAGGGGTTGCTACAGCGAATCATCACTTTCCACCTATCCCTATCTTCTGCATCCTCAACACTTGCACCCACTAGCTTCATCTCCTCATTTATTACCTCCATATAC
>CM074966.1:15502455-15535997 GCA_037577455.1 Pangasius macronema | reverse complement strand
AGATGAAGCTAGTGGGTGCAAGTGTTGAGGATTCAGAAGATAGGGATAGGTGGAGAGCGATGATTCGCTGTGGCGACGCCTGAAGGGAAAAGCCAAAAGAAGAAGAAGAAGAAGAAGAAGAACAGGAAATCATTATTCAAATTTTTTTATGATTCCCTAGCAGATGCCGAGTGTTCTTCATGTAACAAAGTTGTGTTTTTGCAAAGCAGGAAGTTGGCAAATTTGAATTTTAACAAAAAATTTTTTTTTCCTTCTCTCTACTTCTCTCTAATCTTTGTGAAATTTGCATGATTGCATTGTCAGATGCTG
Organism: Pangasius macronema; assembly: GCA_037577455.1. Classification (NCBI taxonomy): domain Eukaryota; kingdom Metazoa; phylum Chordata; class Actinopteri; order Siluriformes; family Pangasiidae; genus Pangasius; species Pangasius macronema. The sequence continues at coordinate 15,535,688 of CM074966.1, read as the reverse complement.
AAAAATAGTGTATTCAGCGTCCTTTACAAAAATGTTTATGAAGTTGATAAACAGGAAGTGATGCCATATCTCAGCAGCGTCTTAACACATTGCCATCAAATTCAGTATCTCTCCATAAGAACAAATGCTGATGGTCCCAGTGGCTTCTGGTCTTTCTCTGTGGCTAAGGGTGGGGGTCAGAAAGCTTAGCTCCTTAGCGCCTTAATTTCAGTGTCTGTTCTTTTCCTGCAATAAATTGAAAAATAAAGATGCAAGTTTATAATTAAAGCGTGATGAACCAAAAATCATGCATATTTTGTAAATATACGGTGCTCTGTAAATGGCTGTCAGCTGTTTGTTTGTCAGGATTAGTGAATTGCAGGAAAAGCAAAGATGTGTTGTACATGTAGGATAAATTCACTTCTACACTAAATACACTGTGCAAACACTGCCTGTATTCGTTTGGGTAAAATCAAGGTTTGCTTAACGATGTCGTCTTGTGTGATTATTAGATTTTTTGTTTCAAGTAATTACTTATTTTAATTCTATTCATATTGGTTTAATCATGTGTTAAGACATGTACATGCTTGTCAGTCATTAACAAAACATATTCATAAGTGCAGATTTGGGAATCTGTTAAAGGAAGAGAGAGAGAGAGAGAGAGAGAGAGAGAGATGACGGCTTTTGCAAACATTGTAGATTGTTTGTGTCATTTTATTTCAGCTTCTTCTGAGGCCATCTGAAAGATGAATCATAAGCTGTGCTGATTCATTTTATCCAGATAAAGTATTCATCACTGGAAAGGACTTTAGCAAAACAGTTTCACTCGAGGTATAATACACTCAAGGATATGCGGATTTCATCCTTCATCTGGAGTTTAAGCATCTTGTGTGTGTGTGTGTGTGTGTGTGTGTGTGTGTGTGTGTGTGTGTGTGTGTGTGTGTGTGTTTTACCTGCTTTGTATTGCCACTGACCATGCTTGTTGTTGGTGTTAAAATTAGCCTTGACAATTAAGCTGTATTTTCCACTATTGACTGCCTAATGGTTTCTGTAGAGCTAATTCCAAGGGGGAAATAAGTTTACCAATAACCAGAGTGAAGAAAAACAACAACGTTGCAGTGGCTTTCCATTCTGGGAAACTTTTCAATCAATAACATAATAATCAGCTGTAGAAAGTGCATTATTTTTGTACAACAGCAGGTAGTTCTGGATGTAACAGGAATGATAGGTTAATATTAATGCATTAATGCTCCATTTAATCTAAGACTAATAATAAATGGGTTAAATAAAAGTGTTGTTTCATAAATCAAAATGTAAATGATGTGGTGACATTTTCTTGTTAGGAAACATTTATTTAATGTTTACGGAGTCTCAGCTGTAAGTGCTTTGTCAAAGTTTCCCAGCTCAGAAAAGTCTTCAGGTTAGAGGAGTTAATGCTTTCCGGTTTCTCAGTAAAATGACATGTTGTGCTTTAAGACAGAGAGAAAGAGAGAGAAGCTATACACAGATTACAACTGAGAACAGGAACTAACTTGTCACTCCACAGCATTAAACTATATATTAACTATAAATCATTAAAATGCGCATGGTTTCATGCTTTAACAAATTAAACATTGTATTCATTGGCAAATCGCTGTGAAATAATCAAGTAACACACTCCAGACCATGCTGTTATATTAAAATAATGCACTTTGGGGGTAGCGGCACCCCATTTCACATTGTGCCCCATCACACACCCCAGCGTGCATTATTTACATATAACAGCACGGTCTGGAGTGTGTTAATCCTTACTTAATTAATGCAATCAAAAATTGTACAGTGACAAAGTCTGTTTTGCAAGAGAATCCACTCCTCACTTTGTGTCACTGAAAGGCTGAAAGGAGGTCCGCAAGACTGAAGATAAATGTGATTATTTTCTCACAGTGAATGTCACTTAATATTAAGAACCTCTTAATATTAAGGGTCATTTTCATATACCAACCTGTCAACTTTTATTCTGAGACTTTTTGCTGCACTAAAATCTCTAAAAGTATTTGAAGGCTTGTGTTGTCTGTCAGGACTGGTGGTACAAAAGTAGAAAGGCCTGTTCTCAAAAAGTCTATTTAATCACTTGTTAAATATGGATAAGTTTTCCTGCATATGAAGTTGCGTGGATGACTTTATTTGCCAAATCTGAATATGGCCTGAAGTTTGTAAATTGTCCTCCACTGTGCTTAATCTTACAAGATTTCTTTCAAACTCAACCTTCCATTTTTTTTCTCCCTGTTGTTTTTCCACTAAAGTATATATCTCTCCCCCTTCACTTGCCAGGACAATCCAGCAAATGATTAACTCTAGCACACATTTGTCATCACGGCTGCATTAAGACTGTCTCTGCTTTTCTTCATTCTTTGGCCCAGCTAATGTTAAGTTCTTGGTCAGGAGCAATGAAGCAGAGCACACCCAGTTTTAATATTTCCTCTTATACGTAGCTGGTATTGTAATGGTTCACACAAAAGCCTAATTAATTATGTTGAACTGTTAACTGAACTGTTCATTCAAGATATAGCACCAAATGTTTGGTCATTAAAAACATGATGTAATCAGCTTCTCATTGTCCATTTCTAGTAATATTTTCCTGCCATATTACAGACCATGCAATTTGCTCTAGGTAAATAACCCTTATACCAACACCCATTTTTTTGGAATGTTCACTCTTGACTTAATTTATTTACTCAAATGCCAAAGTGCTCACTCAATGTAGTGGTGTGGCTCAAAGAACAGGAAGCTAGGACGTGTGAGTTCAGTCTGGAGGTGAAACAATAAAGTTGTTTTACGCCGCCGGACCTTAGATGTAATCTGAATCCTGTTTCACTCTTTGAGTATTATCAGAGGCTGTAGCATGGAGGAAGTACTTCAGATTTGTAAAAGCCAGAAACAACTTGTAGAAAGAAAGAATTTTGAACTTTGGACTTATAAGGTTTTTGCATCACAGTTCATTTCAAGTTGTTTCCTTTTCGATCTGAAGCATTTCTTCAGCCTTGTACTGATCATTAAATCACGTTTGGTTCAGTTCAGTAGAACATGTTAGCCCGAAAAGGACTGATTCATTCCAGGACTGACAAGAACAGGACTGATTCAGTTCAGAAGTAGACACTGTCCAGAGCAGGACTGATTCAAGTTCAGAAGAAAACATTATCAAGGGGCTTATTTAGTTCAGTAGGAGACATTGTCCAGAACAGGACTAATTGAGTTTTGTAGGAGACATTGTCCAGAAGAGAACTCCTTGAGTTTTGTAGGAGACATTGTCCAGAACAGGACTGACTCAGTTCAGAAGAAGACATTGTATAGAATTGAACTGATTCAATTCAGTATGTCAGAGAACAAAGAACAGGTCAGATCCTTTTCAATTGAGGACAACTGTTTCAGTTTTGTTGAAGGCATTATCCAGAACAGGACTGATTCAGTTCTGTAGAAGACAATTTCCAAAACCAGAATGATTCAGTTCTGAAGAAGACAATTTCCAAAACCAGAATGATTCAGTTCTGAAGAAGACAGTTTCCAAAACCAGAATGATTCAGTTCTGAAGAAGACAATTTCCAAAACCAGAATGATTCAGTTCTGTAGAAGACAGTTTCCAAAACCAGAATGATTCAGTTCTGAAGAAGACATTGTCCAGAACAGGACTGATTCTGTTCAGGAGAAGACATTGACACAGTGTATGTTTAGTTTAGAAAACATCCTCTGTCTCCATTTTCTGAATACACTGAATAAACAATAAACACATTTCTAGGGGTACAAACAAGTGTCTGTATGTAGAAGTTCAATGTTGTTTATGTCCTCCACTCTGTCTCTGTCACTCAGGTAATCTCTCCAAGACCTGCACAGCAGATGGCTGGACTAAAGTGCTCCCCATAACGATTGCTGTGAATTGTGGGTATAATCCCAATGGCACTGTTGACGATGTAAGTCTGAGTGTCTGTCACACTTCGGGTTTTTTTGTAGAAAGCACTCATCATGTATGCATTTAAGGAAAGAAATTGTATTTAGAAAATATTCAAAGACTCCTAGACATGAAGTTCACCTTTGCCTCTTCAAGCCTGAGATACTATGTCGAGAGCCCACAAATACAGCTTAGAAATTATTTCTTTTTCTTTATATATTTATTGCCTCATCGTGCCCCTCACCTTAGCTGCTGAGTTTTAATGTTCTTTTATTCTGACTCAGCAGTTCATCTCCTGCTCTTTAGCTGGATGCCATTCTCCTGGCACAGACCAAAGTGACACATTAGACTCCATTACACTGAGCACTTGACATTAAAGCATTCTCAAGAAATATTCCAACACTGCCAGGTCCTCAGCGGTTAACCATCTCATAGTTGTATGGCTCTGTGAGTTACCGATGACCGTTTTATGCCAGAACCATTTATATCTTTATACATATTGCTATATTGATGTTTCCTGCCATTCATTTATTCAAAATAAGATGTTAAAAATGAAATGTGGATCTAAACATATAACTACATCAACACAATAGCAGGTTAAAAAAGAAGTTAAGCTTTGACCCTCTCAGTCTCCAGACTTGATCTGAAAAAGGCAGATACAGATGGACAATGATAATGACCACCTTCATCCAATAATGAACCATTTCTGTCCTGATCGGAGTGGTCTCTTCCAGGATGACTCCGCCCATATCCACAGGGCACGAGGGCCCAATGATATTGTTTTTCCTCTAATTTGTTGGCTGACTGTATGTCTAGAACAGTGTGTAGGGTTACAAAAGAGACAGACAAGTTATTAGATAATATGTACATCACATTCAGAATTCTAACCATTTCGATTTTTCACTGTTAATATATAATTTTGAACGATCGTTTGAACGATCGTTTGAACGACGGTATTTGGAAATTCCATGAGGGAATGGTGCACACGCTGTCCTTAATAAGTGTCTGACCACTCAAGTAAGCCCTCAAAACAGACTACAGCTGAGGTCGTTTAAAAACTATTACGTTAAATCTTACATTTCATACAAGACATAGCGGTGAATCATATAGCTGTTCCACACACAGGGGAAATAATTACACATTTATTACTGAGATAGGATAGAAGGACCTTGGGAGAGAAAGTATGCTAGGAAGGCATTTTGAATGATGGATGAAGATCATAGTGGTATCTCAGGCTGCAGCAGGAAAAGGTGGTATTTTTATAAGAAAGACGAATGTCTTCTCACCCTGCTATTGTCAGTGGAGTTGACCTCAGCGGTCTTATTTAAAAAACATCCCTACTGAGCATCACCAGCTCTTACGCAGAGCTCTTTAAAGAATTCTTCCCACTGTTTTTTTTATATTTTATTTTGTTACAGTCAATGGAATGACGTCCGTCGAGGCTTTTATTGAAGGCCATGCAACTTAAAGAAAAGAGAGCTATTACTCAGTTATGTGAACAAACTTAAAAGTGTTTAATTAGTTGAACCAACCTCATCGACTGACATGCAGCTTCTGTCTAATTGTGAGTAATGATGCAGTGATTCAGGGACTGTTACAAGAAGTCTGCAGTTTAATTTAGTGTCTAATTATTAAGTGAAACCAAATGCATTCTTACAAGAACTAAGGCAAAAACTGACAGCACCATAAGATAATAATTTTGATGAGCTGATGATAAATGAAATGTAAATATTTTTACATCATAAATGAAGTCATTTAGAAAATATATCTTGAAACATAAAAGTCAATGTTGCATTGTACAAGAATTGCAGGACCTAATACCACCTAATACCAGTGTCAGTAGTTGCTAAGATAAAACCAAGCTAATCCGCTAAAACACCCAGAGTCCAACTGTATGCTGAAAAATACGGTGGATTGATATTAAATGATTTTCATGGCATTAAATGTAACTCCAGTTTTTCACTGGGTTGTTGACAAATTGTTGTTATAATGCACATATAGCTTAAAAGCCAATAGCTACATAATTTACTTTAAATAATGCACTGTTTGTTTTTAGATCTCTTTTAAGGATAATTTCTACCGGTCGGTTAAGATTGGCTACACCATCGGACACAGCGTTTCTCTCATCTCTCTGACTACGGCTATAATCGTACTGTGCATCTTCAGGTAAGGAATTACTTTCAAATGCTAAAACGAACACTCTGCATAAGCTTATATGAGGGTTTTCTCATTGACTTCTAATCAATGATTTCTAATTAATAGTCCATAATTAATCTTCTCAAACCTGCTGAGACTGTGCTAGGATGGAAAGGAGAGAATACAACAGATTCAAAACTTTACTAGCTGAAGATTCAAAGCACAAAACAATCCCAAGTAAAAATAATTCCTTGATAATCCCTGACTAGTTACAGTCATCTCAGTAGTTTAACTTCTTGATTCCTGAGATTGAGAGGTTGAGATTATTTTTAGCATTGTCATGTTTTACCTTAAAAATAAAAGTTGCACTGTGTTTTAAAAACACACGAAGTATCAGCAATGATGCTGTGTACACAAGATTTAAATATTTATGTTGTAAGTTGTGAGTTATCAGCAGGACAGCTTTTGTTTAGGATCGATAATACGAAGTTTTTCTGCAGAATTTAAAAATAACTTTGCTGTTTGTAATGCCATTTCAATGGACGACTGTTAGGCGAGTGTATCTGTTCTGTTCTTTCACATACTTGCTGCATGATTATAAAACCGTGAACCCTTTCATGAGGTTAGGAGACTCACTTTCTTAGAGCATGTGTCAATTAGCTGTTGTTAGTGTGGCTTTAAGCCAGATTTCCCAGCTCAGTCAATTGTAATTCTGTCTATTATCACCTCCAGTGCAGGGACGGGAGGCTAATGCAGCCTTAACATGTCACTGATCAGCTCAATGGCGAGTTTGTGTGGCCTACAGGGAGATTTTAAGGATAAATTTGCAAAACACTGTTTATCATGTCTGTCGGCTCATCACCTAGACACTACAGGATGATGATGTTCATCCCAGGCTTTCATTTTGATGATTAGGTTTGAGCTGTGTAATTTAACACAACAGAGCTGAACCAGAGCAGCGTTGGAGGAGATTACACGCCCCAACAAAGCTGTAAATGTAATCATTTGAAGACTTGGTTTAACATGCAGAATGCTGTGTGTTGTTTGACTTAACTGCTTTGATTTGTCCATAGAGAAAGATTTTGTGGGCTTTTAAAGACACTATTGGGATTATAATTAGCCAATATTCACTGATTTGAACAGTAATTTAAGTACATAACTTTAGTGTTAGGATATACATATACATATATACATATATACATCACATTGCCATGTCTTTTTATATTGAAACATCAGGGAGAAATACACATCTAGACAGAAACCATAACACAAGCAAGAGTCAAAAAACTGGAAACAATCTACAGAGAAACAATTCTAAGACTTTGTAATGAGAAACAAGAAGGAATAAATAACCAACCTTATCAAAGAGAAACACAGAACAGGTGAGCACAATCAGGACAGGACATATCACTACATTAGGAAACACTGTTGCAGAGAAGACAGCAATATTTCCCCACAAAGTAAGGTGGTGCAAGAAAGAAAAAAATATTCAATCATGATACATTACAATCATAACGTATTCCTCTCATTATCCTCTCATTATCCTCTCATTATCAGCCAGCAAAAATATATATTATTAAAAATGCACGTACACTAAATCTGCCTTTGCTGAGTGTGGGGAAGTAACCAAGCTCTCTTTAAAATCATCAATTATATTATGAACAAATAGAGTCAATGTGAATAGTAGACATAATTCTGCTGTTAATCTAGCATTACTATCGAACATGCGGTGTGTGACAGGTGTGTTACGATATCACCAATTCAACCAACGAATGTGTTTGCAGGATGATTCATACCTGCCCTTTATCGTACTGGTGAGTTGGAAGGTCACAGAATGTTCTGTAATGAAGAACCCCAGTGATATTTGAGAACTATAAATATAAGACATGCTCATTGTACAATATACACAGGCTCCGAACAGCCTACCTCTCCATACTAGTAATTGGTTGCAGTCAGTTGCAGGAATTCGGGTGCACGAGTGATCAGAGTGCACAGGTCTGGAGTTCAAAAGGAGTTTGTGTAACTCTCATAAGGCTTATTTGGGCAGTATTTGTTTTAAATGGGGAAAGGGCGGGGTAATTTGTGCTTTCTTATTCTCGTCTGGATTGGATGTTTTTTTTCTTTCATCCTCCTCTGAACATTCCTGCCACAAAATACCTCAGACAAACTCAAACTCAAACTCAAAGGTGGGCTGATAATTAAAGGGTCCAGATAGATATCTCAGGGATTATACAAGCAGATGTTGTTTTTTTGCTTTGGAAAATGGTTTGACCGCACACATAGAAAAATCATTTATTAAATACTTATAGCAACCAAAATAACAGCCGCTTTAGGAGAGTCTTAAAGATTTTAGTTTAATTTAGGTTATATTACTTTTTTCTCTATACTGCCTTCACTGAGAGCTTGTTAGAAGAAAAAAATTAACTATCTGACAGGTTGATTAAATTGGCCAGTATACTGTGTGTGTGTGTGTGTGTGTGTGTGTGTGTGTGTGTGTGTGTGTGTGTGTGTGTGTGTGTGTGTGTGTGTATATATACAGCAAAAGCCACAATATCATAATTATAGATTATAGTTTATATATAGCCGATAAATAAATCATAAATTGTCCAATGATGTAATCATATCATCAGGTGTGATCTAAACATCTGGATTCATAGGAAATGAAAACCTCTAGAAAGTTGTTTACCCCACATTTACGGTTCAGCTCATAGGCATCAGGATGCAAGAGTTTTACCACAGACGAGACACGCAAATATTTAAAAAAAATAAGTTATTTTGTTGGAACCTGCAGGCGGGGTTAGAATTGGTAGCTCGATACTCTAAGACACAGCCAGATGTCAGAAACAAAAAATACCAGAGCGTACAGGGAATCAGGAATCCAATTTTCTTCCTAATTTGGTCTTCGCCAATTCCCACGATCGCTGTGATTGACAGGGGGGGGACAGTATGCCCCTCCTACACAGAGAACACAGCCAGTTTTGCTGCCTTGGATTCCCGGCCATGAATAGCTGTGGGATCATCAGGACTCGAACTCATGATCTCCGGAAGCAGGAGCAGGAATAGTGACGTTAGGAAACAATACTGGAAAAATAACGAGTAGCAGTTTGGAAATTCTGCACAAACACAAATATAACATTGTAAAGAACGTAGACAAAAGTGGATATATACTGCTCTAAGCACAAGTGCGTACAAAAAAAGACACATAAGGAGCAGGAACTATAGAGCACATAGTAAACATGAAGCATCTTTGACATGAAACTTTTACAAATCACATCCTAAAACATACAAAATGCAATAATATATTTTACACTTACTGTATGGCTGCCATGAGCAAAACAAAGATCAAAACAAAGATCACCAAATTAAGTTTCAAGTACTCTTGAGATTCTGCAGCAGAACACATATTAGTCTGGCGTTTTTAGCCTCCTATTTAAATTTGGAGAGTGAGCACTCTTGCCATGGTAAAGGCCAAATAAGAGCAAGAAGATGAATCCAGCTGTAATATCCTGTATATCTGAGCCAAGCTAATCTTTTTATACTGCACATTATGAAATCTAATCAAGATCTCAGTGCTTAATTTGCACTGTAGGGTTTCTCACTATAAGTGTGTTATATTAGGGAATGTTTCATCACTTTGTCTTGGCTTTTATAACACGAGCAGCTGGTTTGATTTAACTTGGATCTATTTGGTTTAAATAGAGAGAATGTGATATGAAATATGATGAAAAACGGTGACAGAATATGCATTTACAAATTTAGGAATCTGTATGAAATCTTTGTTGGAACCGTTTGTGTCTTTGGTATTATGTAACATTTTATAATGCCTCTCAATTTCATAATGACTTCATTTGTTAGCTTAGAGTTAGTGCATTGCTTTCACAGAATGTCAGGTCTTAAGTGAAGGGCTGTGTTGTGTCGTGTCCATAAAAATATTGCACTCATCATTCAGCGAGTAGGCAGATGAAAAACACTGCTCAAGCAAACTGCCAGATACTTTCCATATAAATAAAGAGATAAATAAATAAGAGTTCTTAGTAGCACTCTACAAATCCTTGTGCACAGGGCGCACCTAAACATGTCACGCACTCGGGCTTTGTCTCGCATCATTTGCGTTACCGTAAGCTGTCATCATATTAAAACCCACCATAATCTTTATTATCCTAGCTCCATAATTCTCTTTAGCATGCACCAGATTATGCTTATGAATATAGGCAGCATGGTTACAATTTGTCTTGAGTTGGGATTGTTAGAAATGCTAGATGTCTATTAAGCTGCACTCCAGGGCTGTAATTCAACTCACCATGATTGTAAACATTGTTGTTTGTCATCATGATTGCATCATGGCTGTCTAAAAACATGGCTGTCATTTTTATTTGTAAAGGATTAATCAAAGCTTTTGTTTCACATTAAAAAAAACATTACTAATTGAATCGCTCAGCTCAGATACCTCAACTTTAAGCATGAAAGAAGTCTGGCCCCCGAGTGACAGGCGAGAGATGGCAGCCAATCAGGAGAGAGAGACAGAGAGACAGAGAGAGAGAGTAAACAGGTGTCAGAGTAAGTGTCAGTGTCAGTGTAATATAAGAGTAAAAAGGATAAGAGTAAAAAGCAGTAATAGAGTTTTAGCTTTTTGCTTGCTGAACAGGTAAGATATTTTGTTCTCTAATTTATTAGCCTATTTATCCTTTTATTGTGGATTTTATATCGCGAGATACTCATGAGAGAACTCCTGATAGCTGGCTAGTGACTACCAGTAAGTGTTGGAGTGTTTCTCTGTAGGTTTAGTATTTCAAAGTCGATTTTTTTTATAGTTTTTGTTGTTGTTGTTGTTGTTTTGTTTTGTTTTTACAGGCTGGGGAGCAAAATACACAGATTAGATGAGATAGTTTAAAAAAAAAACATGGTTTCATAAAACTTTACGACTATGTGTGAGTGATTACATATGCTTGTTACTATTTTTTAACTTTAATAATGCATAAAGTAGTATCTTTAATTCCTTTGTAACTAAAAACTGCAGTATAAATGTCACCATTCATCATAGGTTTCTGAGACACTTTATTTTTGAAATTTCCTTTTTTTTTTGGACGTTTAAGTTAGCAATTAGGAAGAATGGGCCTTGTTTGGTTTGGATCTCCTCCTGTTTTTTTTCTCGCTTACTTAACTCTTAGTCTGCATGCTTTGAATTTTAAATATTTTGGATTCATTTGTAATAAATGTGCTTTAATATTCTGTATAGAATTTTCTGACAGCAGTATGATACACACCATGGCATTACGATGAACCGTGATGTGTACATCCTTGGTTTTCTTTCCCCAGGAAACTACATTGCACAAGGAATTATATTCACATGCACTTGTTTGTGGCCTTCATCTTGAAAGCCATTTCAGTGTTCATTAAAGACTTCGTCCTCTACGATGTCATTCAGGAGTCGGACAACTGCTCCCCTGTCTCTGTAAGTCCATTACAGCATGTCTCACATTCAGCGTTCATCATCAGCCACTAATCTTCTCGCATGCATTCAGATTTAAATGATTAATGGGACCTTCTTTTGAGAGATGTATGATAAAGAAGTTTTTTTTTTTTTTTTAAATTGTAGTTTATGCAGTAACCCTGCCCTTATTGTTTTAATACCGATTTCAGTTATGAGAACTTGCGAGGGTAAGACTGTATAAGACTGTTTAAATACCCTGTATCCTATATCAATTCATTTGTGGTTGTATTACAAGTTTCTTTCAGCCTGTTATTGTGTTCTTTCAAGTCCACACAATGTCACAGAACACTTTCTGCTTTACTCAGAGTATCAGAGTATTTTGAAGCATTGTTTCATCTATCATCTGCATGATAGCTGCTTCTTTAATCGTTGCGTCTGGCTCTCAATAATTTCCCATGGCTCGAATTTCCCATTTTTGGCGGTTGATTGTTGATTGTTGCAATACTGACACCGCAAAGTTTTGTTCAACGCTACACAAACAAAGCTGTATTTAGACATGTGTTACAATTATTTCTTCATTGTAATGCACTGAGCCTGCATTTGTAAACAGCCTCTGAATGATTGCTGACAGCACAGAGAAAGTGACATGGGAGAACCGTGAGAGGATTCTTATGTGAATCTCTCGCTAAAACAAACTTGACCAAGGAAATATGAGCCTTCTTATCTCTGGAACTTTCTTTCTGGATTTCTTCAGTTTACCAAAGTCAGAATAGAGATAGATAGATAGATAGAATAAAGAGCAAGGCCAAATACATCCATTTCATTTTCCAGTTCTATTTGAATTTGTATTCATTAAGAGTTACATTTAGAACATGTACAACACATGTAAAACAAATTAGTTCCTGTTATCAGTTTATAGCAGCTATACACAGTCAGCGCCTGACCCCAGGAAAGCCCTCCATCCTGAAAATGTTCCTGTGTTGGAAAACCTAAAGTTACACCTTTACTGTTACAAAGCAAATAAATGCAGCCTCACAGAAAACTTCACCTTATCAATTAGACACCCTAAAGGTCCCTGTGTAAGTTGTTACTATAGAAACTATTACATATTATAACATAGATGTATTACATATAAATCATGCAGCCAGAACTGTGGTCAGAGCTGCTGTTATAGAAAAGTAATCACCCTCTGACCAATCAGACTCAAACATTCAGCAGCGCTGTGGTATAATTTCAGTTAGTGCACAGGAAATATTATTAAGAGAATTAAACATCAGAGAATTGCCAGGTTACGGGTTACAGGTTACGTGTTGAACTTTCAGTGCCTTAAACGTTAACCCTGGAGCTTAGGAGGACGACAGATCATTACCAAAAAAGTATTATAAAATAATCCATTATGCAGCGATTTGCTGCATGGGGTCATATTAAGCACATGATAAAAAGCTACAATGAGGCTGATTCACCGTGTTTTCACCCTTTCCGTAGCCTCGCCTCCAGCCAAAGCTTTTTAAATCCATTTCAGGAAGAGGACCTAAAGCAGGAGGCCATGTTTCAGCTAGGCTTTTGGAGCAATTTTAGATGATGTGGGTGCATTAGAACTACAGACAGAGCCCATTTGTATCACGTTCCCTATGCAGAAAGCATCAATCAGTTTCCACACTCCAAACCCCAGAGTGTTCTGTTCCCCGGTAAAAAGTTTTTTACGTTGCCATGTGTGAGATTCATTATTGAACCAGGAATGAAACTCAGAGCTGTGGGGGTGTTTGAGTGCTCCTCTGATTTGGCTTGATTTTGCAGCACCTAAGGGAGAGAGAATTAGAGACAGAGGCATTTGTTCTGACTAAAAAAATAATTCAGAGGCACAAATCACAAGGCATTTCCAGTGGTGTTGTGGTGTTGTGTTTGGGTCTCATTTGTAATTTTGAATTTTGTAGAAAGAAGTCGAGAGTCATCATGAATTCATTACATATATAATCTGTCTGTGCTGTGTCTCCATGTCCTCACCCTGTTTGTGTGTCACCGTTTTGTTTCTACTCTTTGATATCTGTTTCCGTTTCACTGCTTTTGTCCCACAGTAGCTTGTTCACAGTCATTTGGTTTTTGTGTCTCACCACTGCTCCTACCATCTGCCATTTTTGTTCTTGAATAAAACGTATTATAGCATAAGTCTAGTAATAATTTTCTGACTTTTTGATGCTTAACTTTTTGGTGCATTTAGTTTAAAAGTTCTGCCACCATTTAAATCTTGATTAAATGCTATATAAACATTTTAACACATTTTTTTAAAAGAGAGAAAAAGAACAAGAAGAATATTGTCTGTTTGTTAAGGGATGTTTAAAACAGAAAAATCTATCCTTAAATATAGCTTAAATACCAATACTCTCCAAAGCCAGTGTAAGCAGCCTGGGACTAAAAGCATGGTCTTAGTTGTTCTGTTCCTGGAGTTTCACAGATGATGTCATCAAAGAGGACAGACTTACAGCTAAGCAGTCTGAAAGCACTAAATCCTCTTCTTACCGTCTTCGCTTACAAGTTCAATCTTATGCTAAAATGAATGAAAATCCGGTGAATCTGTTCTACACTGAGAAGCAAATGATGACAGCTTCCTTCCCCACTAGCATTAGTCAGAGCACAGTTGGAAGCTTGACTGATCTGTAAATGAGTTATTTGAAATGATCAGCTAATGAAATTGAAACTTTATTCATTTGCATACTCTTGATTGTGTGATATGTAATTCTGTGAACATGTGGCTTCTTAATTCTTTGGTGAAGAATATTACAGTGAAACTGCTGTAAAAGGGAGCTGGTCATTTGTTAAAAAAATAAAATAAAATAAAAAATCTGTGTCCTCTGAATCACACTTTCAGCTTTACAGTTCCACCACTTACTGAACATAACTATATAAACTGTGAAAACTGTATAAAGAGAGAGAGAGAGAGAGAGAGAGAGAGAGAGAGAGAGAAGAAGAAATTTAAATGTACTTTTTTCTTTCTTTTTTTTTTTCATTTTACTGCACACATACAGCATACAGTTTCTCAATAACATTTTGTCAACAAATAAAAGCTACTGGACGTAATTTGTCTATATGTTTGTCTAAATGTCCGTATGTCTATACGAGACCCATTTTCACCACATATTTATGAAAGGATATGTTTAGGGCCAAATGTAATAATGCAAAACTCCTTCAGTTTTTCTGTGACTCAGAAAAGACTGTTATTCTCCAGATTGACTGCAACTAAGAAAATGCTTGCTTTACACTGGCAACCTCCACACGCTCTAGCCTGGTCACATTAAATGTAGTCTTCCTTAGACATCATGAACATGGAATTATCGGTGGTAAGAAAGCATGGGGCCATTAATTAAATAATTAATTGAATTGTTTACGTGTTTTACATGTAATTGATTGTTAGATTATTTTTGTTAATATTATTTTTTTCTCAAATTGTCGTCTTATTTAATGGTCGTGATGTTATTTTATGTCACTAACTGCACTTTATTGTGTTATAGGGGCAGTGGGATGGGGAAAAGGTTTTTCTTTCTTTTTGAATGAGCATAGATTTTCAAAAATAAGTTACTTTCAATGTTTCTTGTGTTTATTTTCAGGTTGGCTGCAAAGCTGCCATCGTCTTCTTTCAGTATTGCATTATGGCGAGTTTCTTCTGGCTCCTGGTCGAGGGCCTGTACCTCCACACTCTATTGGCTGTCTCTTTCTTCTCAGAGAGGAAATACTTCTGGTGGTACATCCTGATTGGCTGGGGTGGGTAGCCAACACTTGTGAATCTGTTTGTACTGTAAAGTATCCAACAGACATCGTGGACAGACTTCGTGATGGCAGCTGTCTTCCAAGGGTCTTTATTTTGAACAGCTTTGAATGAGCATTAGATCTTTGTGTGTCAGATTGTTTTGACATTTATGATAAACGCTTGTTGTAGGTAGCTCATGGCTGCACAAGCTGATTATTAATAGGTCACATGACCCTAACATGTACGTAGACTGTACCTGGACCAACTTTTCAACAGCATCTATACTTTATTGTTCTGCTTTTTAAATTCGGCCAATACTCGGTTTTGTTTCGGTCTCAGCGGGAGACGACAAAAAGGGCGAGTGCTCCTAGAGGGCTTTATACTGAATAAAAAGTGCAAACCCTCTTTCCCCACATGATTTAATGGAATTTTTACCAACACATCAGTTGAGACGGGATTTATATTACCTGGGGTTATTTCTAGTGATGAAGGTTTTTAGAAGGTAAAATACAATGTGTGTAAGCACTTGCACAGGATTAAAATCTCAGAGACATCCCATTAAATGTACCCAGAAGCAATTGATTGTGTCCTGAATGCTTGCTGATGCACTGGCCCTACAGCCTAATTTAACCTTGAATTAGCATTATAATGTAATCTCAATACTGCTGAAGCAAAACAAAACTGTGATGTAACATGAAACTTCATAGCTACTAATTCCAACTGTACTCTCCATGCCTTCTGCTCGGCAAAGTCATCAAAGCTTAAGCTTGCTGCTTCACGCGTGTTCTGTAATACAATTCGCCACGGATGACTGACTTATCAATCTTCAGCAGTTTGTCTAAAGTTTAAATGTCCCTTTCCATCATAACTTGCCTGTTTGTTGTTTAGCTTGATAGCTATGGCTTATGCAGCTGAGTCCTGAAACGTTTTCAGGAAATCACTGAAATCTTTTGTGTATTTTTTCTTTATGGTTTTAGGAGGGCCAATGATTTTCATCACAGCCTGGAGCTTTGCCAAAGCCTACTTTGATGATGTCGGGTATGTCATATTCATAAAACACCACACATAATAAAGCCAATAAGGTTAAATCCTCCTACAGGGTTAAACCTGAAGCTAATTCAAACTGATAGACTCACAGCAAGTTACTGAGAGTAATTCAACACTGGTAATTGAACCGAGTGCCTCTAGAAATGTATGTTATTAAATATCATAACTGATAGTGGAAAAGCTCTGAGGTTATGTTAAATCATCCATAAAAACACCATTCCGGTTTCTTCCCCTCTATTAGGTGCTGGGATATTATCGAGAACTCAGACCCGTTCTGGTGGATCATCAAAACACCTATATTAGCTTCTATACTGGTGAGATCACTCACTTTCAAGGTTGGAGTAAAAATCGATTTGCAGCTCAATCAAAAGATGACTGACCTTGATGATAATAATTGAATAACCTGAAGGTGTATTTTATATTGAATTACCTGTCACTGAGTTATATAGTTGATCATCTCAGTGTATTGTCACCTTATACTTGTGTATTAGATACAAGTAAGACGTGTCTAATTTAGTTTCATATTTCCCTGAGGACAAAACTATGAAACTGTTTATTGATTTCAGTGCAGCAGTAATGGTAGCCAAGACCCAACGGATTACTGTAGTGCACTGTGTCTAGAAACCACAATGGTAGCTCTTTAATTTACAGTACATTATGCACCTATTTCAGTTAGGTTTGTGGTAATTCTAAGTCATTTCTGGTACATACTTTGCATATTGCATTTTAAGGTCCATTTTAAGGTCCATTTTAAAAGCTACCAGTACTCAGAATTTAGTAGGTAATACTGTAGAACTTACAACTAACACCTGTTACTAACTAACATGAAAAATATGTTTAATGTATGAAGGATCCAGAGAGAAACAGAGAGAGAGAGAGAGACAAGAGATACATTTCTAAAAATGTACTTTATTTAATAATTATTATACAGAAGTTATTTTTTTCCTTTTGTGCATAGATCCACAGTTTGTATTCTTCTACATTCACAAATAATCTATCTGAAACAGTCTGGCTGATTCAGTGATTTTGGATAGAAAATTTTGTAAACACAGACTTCTTGCTTATCCTGATAATGTATCATCGTAAGTCAAATTTCAGCCTAACACGTAACGTATACTGCACTCACCAGTCAGTCCCATTGAGCTCCAAAACAACAGTTGTCAACTGACATTGTAAGCTGACAAAATCACTGGCTATTGACTGAAAATATTGACCATGTGCTTAGTTTCCATGGTCTGGCCATATGACCTATAGACTGGACTGAATAAGAAAACAGGATGTGTCCTCTAATGAACAGGGAATTAAAGATGGAGCTGAACTTCCTGACAGCAGGAGAAAAATGATACGTTAGGATTCACTTTGCAAGAAAATCATCAAAAAAAAAAGTCATCTGTGAATTTAATGAGTATTTGAAGAAAAAGAGTTGCAGATTTGAAGTCTTGTATGGGTAAAGTAAAAGGTGAAGAGCAGAATATTTTTACTATAATTTATTTTGGCACTAATAACATACTCATACACAATAAAAGCCTTTAACTACATTCATCATTCCCTGCAGGGGGAGAGAGAAGGGGAACGTGTGTGTGTGGGGGGGGTGTTGGGGGGTGCATAGCCACCGTTGGAAAAACTGTTTCCCTAGTTAAATGTTTATGCAAATTTTATGATGTCTGGGATTTGCTCTCTTCAGCAAGCGTGTGATTTGTGGCTGTAGCATACAAGGATAGAGTAGACACTTCTCACTTCCACCCACTCACTCATTCCCTCGTCAAAGTGCAGCAGCGAAACAGCTGTTCCATGCACATCGCACATTTGAGGTTTCCACAAACATTATTGAACAAGAGTCCATTAGTCCTGTTTTCTCTCTGTATGGCCTGCTGTTTTGGGCTTCCTGTATCTCTGCTATTGACTGCAGATTTAGTTTTTGTGACAAACCAACACTTTGTGCTTTGGGTAATAGATTAGTTTTATGGTGTAGCATCAATTATGGAACATGGCACTGAGTAAAAGAGCACACAAATCATGCTGTTGTTTTTTCTCAAATGACAGATGAACTTCATCCTGTTCATTTGTATCATACGCATACTGCGGCAGAAGATCAACTGCCCCGACATCGGGAGAAATGAATCAAATCAATATTCGTGAGTGTCTTATTTGCTATCAGTACTTTTTTGTAAATGTGTTTTCTGTGCATGTTCAGGTTCACAGAAACGTGTTTGTTTTAAGCATTTTTTTCTCTAAAGAGCCACAATGTACACAGTTTTAAGGATGAAGAGGTATGTAGAAAGCATTTTATCTCATGTAATTTTAATGCAGGGCACAAGAAGAAAGTCATTTGAGTCCTTCCTCACTGCCCAGCGGCGAAGCGAAGCTCTCTGCATTACAGTCTCATCTCTGTAAATGTCAGTGGATCATGCCAGCTCTATCCACGTGACTTAATGTCCTTTGTCCTTAAGTAGCTTTCTACGATGCAGGACGAGTCTGTCTTAAAGCCCTTACAGTTTCATCCTGCCATTGCAGTTGTTGTCATTCTGTTTCGTGATAACACCGTACGCCGGTTTTGAAAGTGTACCCCAGCCTTCTAATGCTTCCAGATTACAGATGAAAGAAAAAAATTCACCCAAAGCTGTTTGTGTGTTTTGCTCTCGCTCTGCAGGAGGCTGGCTAAATCGATGCTCTTGCTGATTCCGCTCTTTGGGATAAACTTCATCATATTTGCATTCATCCCGGAACACATCAGAACAGAGCTTAGGCTGGTGTTCGACCTCATCCTGGGTTCCTTCCAGGTATGGTCTTGGAGTAGAGGCTTTTTTTTTTTTCAGCAGGAGGTTTGTTAGTCATGATCTAATTTCATGAGATAAAGTGGAAAAACTCCACCCAGGCTGTTTCTTCTAGAACCATCTTAAGGCTCATTGCACAGATTCAATATCTCAGTGCCACACACTTTGGCTGTTTTTCAGCCAAGCTTGTTTCCTAATTTCACCCTCTGTTTCTGTTTTAACTAAGCTCCTCAGCAGAAGGCATAATTGCATGATTTAGGAAGCACCTCCAGGGTGTTGCACTCTGAGAGGCCATGATGTGTCAACTTTCCTTATTGTCTGCTGCATGAGTCAGAGAGGAATGGTCCCCTACATACTAATTACGCTGTCACAGTCACGTTCCATGAATAAATGAACTGACAGGCATCCCTAGTCATACAGCTCAGTGTAATTAATGTGTTTAGTTCCCAGGAGGCTGTGTTGAATAAATGAGCATGTAAAAATCTTCCCCGATGTCTGTGTATATAAGATATCTTTACTCTACTTACAGGGCTTTGTGGTGGCTATCCTCTACTGCTTCTTGAATGGAGAGGTAGGTAGCTTTTAAAAGATCTGGACTCCATAAGAGAAATGTCCTGCTGTCATAAGTTTACTGTAAATAATTACACTACATTTCCACTGGTAGTGTCTTATTCGTACAGCTTTAACTCTGTCTTTCAACTTTCTTCTAAAAGTTGGGTGCGGACTGTGAGATCTAATTTGGCTCATATTAGATTCCAGTTTTGTTCTTATTTGCTAATTTGATTTGCTAATTCTGGCATTACTGAGCTGCTTTGGAAAACAAAACAAATTTGTTCTAAAGATGAACTGAAAAGAAACACTTTGCTTTTTTCTGCTAGACAGTTTAAGTCTCGCTGAACTTTTCTTGATGAAAACATTTTCATTAAACACCATAATGAGAAAAAAATAATTAGAGCACGTCTAGCTTCTTGAACTTCAGAAACTGGCTGTGTAAAAATCTACACACTCATATTCATAATCCCATCCTGACCATTGTCTCTTTGCTTTTTCTCAGGTTCAGGCTGAGATCAAGAGGAAGTGGAGAAGGTGGCACCTAGAGAGGTTCCTGGGCTCCGGCACTAAGTACCAGCACCCGTCTATGGGCAGCAACGGCAACAACTTTGCCACTCAGATCTCCATGCTGACGCGGTGCAGCCCTAAAACTCTGCGAGCCTCCACCTGTCACGACGACTCCTCCATCACCATATAGCTCAGCAGACTCACCTGACACAGGACAGTAATCGTCTGTAGATCCACTCATGCTGTGTGTCGTACGCATCAGGATATGGGTGCAGGATTCTGTGAAGTTCCTCTCAATTCAGATGGCATGAGGGTACCACAAGCACTCCGCATCACATTGTCTTGAGATAATGAGCTACGCATGGCTCAGAGGTGAATGTTGAAGAGGTATTTCCATATAACAACATAAAGTTCGTTTTAACTATTGCGTCAGTGACATGTGGTTGCAGTGATGTGCTGTAACCAGTGTTAGAAATGTCATATCAGCCAAACAATGGGCCTCATTCATCAACCTTTTAGTAAAATTTGGTGGAAATGTTCCGTAAGCCAATCCAAACTAAAATTTACTGCCAGATTTACAGAAGTTTCGGAAAGGCTGATTTTCTTCTTAACCGCCTGCGTATGTTGATCAAACAAAACGCGTTCCCGACACAGATCATTCGCATGTAGTGATGCCCAAAAAACTCCATAAAGGTAAAGTGCACAGACAGCTGGGAGCCAAAAATGAACGGTCAGGGTAAAGGCTGAAAAACAGAAGTGAAAATTATTTAGATTCACTTCTATGCCAAAAAAAAAAGAAGAATATAATATTATAATAATAGCGCTAAATCTTACGTCAGCCGAGGCATTTGTTCATGGCTTACGGCTATGCACAGACAGACCGGCCCTCCGTTTATACAGCGGTATTTCTTGTGTCATAATTGAAGAATATGTCTTATTTGTCTTAATTCATGGTTAGCTTATTGGCTTGTTATTTTTTTATATTCTTTATTTAATGGCAATAATATGAAACGACTGGTTTTCACAAAATGTTGTAGATGGTATTCTTAGTCCCGGACCTAGTGAACTAGCATGAGGATGTGTTTCTGATGGAGACTCTATAAGACTCTATAAGACTCTATAAGACTCTGTAAGACTCTATAAGACTCTATAAGACTCTATACGACTCTGTAAGACTCTATAAGACTCTATAAGACTCTGTAAGACTCTGTAAGACTCTGTAAGACTCTATAAGACTCTGTAAGACTCTGTAAGACTCTATAAGACTCTGTAAGACTCTATAAGACTCTGTAAGACTCTGTAAGACTCTATAAGACTCTATAAGACTCTGTAAGACTCTATAAGACTCTGTAAGACTCTATAAGACTCTATAAGACTCTGTAAGACTCTATAAGACTCTATACGACTCTATAAGACTCTGTAAGACTCTATAAGACTCTATACGACTCTGTAAGACTCTATAAGACTCTATAAGACTCTATACGACTCTTTAAGACTCTATAAGACTCTATAAGACTCTGTAAGACTCTGTAAGACTCTATAAGACTCTATACGACTCTGTAAGACTCTATAAGACTCTATAAGACTCTGTAAGACTCTATAAGACTCTATACGACTCTGTAAGACTCTATAAGACTCTGTAAGACTCTATAAGACTCTATAAGACTCTGTAAGACTCTATAAGCCACTCTGGATAAGGGCGTCTGCTAAACATAATAAAAATAAGCAACTTAAACAGTATATTCCAGATATAAAAGTGCACTAATCCATGCAAATTATATGATTTGAAGTCGATCAAGTCAAAGTCAAAGGAACACGAGTAAGATACGAACATTTTTCCGAATTTACAGGATTTTCATGAATACCAAATTTCTTGTGTAAAAGCTTAATCGGACGATTTACAAATAAATCTGTTTATATCCAGCTTGATAAGTGAGGCCCACAGAGTACATACAGAATAAACTGCTAACTGCAAAAAAATCTGATGGCAATAATACAGTCAGAGCACTAAACACACGTAATATGCTGCAAGTAATCTGAAAACTCCAGCTGTACATGAGCTGATTTTTTAATAGGCCCAAAATTCTGATGAATTTATCAGATTTCTTGAAATCCAGTAAAACTTGAATCTAATTTAGGACAACATTGTATCAATCAGATCATAACTGGATTATGAGTGGGCATGTAAACACACTTATTATGCAGCTTATGGTTTTATTACAGTTTATTATAAGCAGTTCTGGCATTGATTTACTACATACAACTGCTGCAACTCAGCCAGACAGTACACAACAAAAGCTGCAAACGTAGCTGAACTAAAAGTGCAATCTTTTATGCTGCACAAAGCTGCTGAATGATTTGATTGTGGATAGTAAAAATATTCTTCGCAATAGTATTGCTGTGCAATAATTCAGTTCTCAAACAACAAGAAACAGCATGAGTATCGGCCCAGTGTAGATGGATACAGGCTCAAAAGCTTAACTGGTACTAATAGTAAAAGTAGACTACATAAGTTGTACAAAAAAATAAGAAAAAAATAATTTATTAAAGATGACCAAAGTCAGGCATTTGTACAAATATTTTAACAGAACACTTCTTTACTCCAAACTCATGTAGAATGCAAGAGCAGTTGTTCAATTACAGCAGTTAATGTTTACGTAAATCATATGTTTTTGCAGGCGATGTTCATAAAATCTTTAGTGACAGGTGTGTGTAAATCTGCATAATTAATCCTTTAAGGGATGGGAGTGCTTTTTCAGAGGGAAAAATAGGTAGAAAGCACAAAACATGGGAAAGTGTTATATTTTACCGCATTGCTCCAGTGTTGGAGTTGTGCATTTAAACATTTTTTGATGGAATTCTGCAGCTGCCTTTTATTGTAAGTGAGTCTGGATTAAACACACTTTCTCTTCTTTTCTCATTACAGAGATTATTATTGTTGATTATTATTGTTTGTAGTAATACACTATAGTATACAATACTGAAAAAAACATAAAATGCTGGAGGTTTTTTTTTTTTTTTTTTACTTTTTTTTACTTTTTTTGCAATTGTGTCAATTACACATTCTCACATTTTATCCTGCTTTTGCACATTTTTTCCAACCAGGACTAAATAATCAGTAATGAAGATGAACTCTCCATTATGTCAGGACTCATAACATCACTGCTGCTTCATTTCGTCAGCGTTGCTCTAAATTCGGAATCTGTTGTATCGTGTATACTTTGAAGAAGGTACACCGCGTCATAACTTAAGTACGTGGAGTTACTTCTCTGCTTCACAGTTGTGTAACTGAATGTGAATGTGTTGTGCTTGCGGGACCCACTATGCTGTACAGCAGTGTTTCCGATATCTGCTCCATCAACTTCCCAAATCTGCACATTTTAGTATGTTTCCTGCTAGAAAACATCTCAGAACTAGCTAGATGTTAGAGACAGAATTTACTCTTCATTTATTTACAAAAGATTTTTACTACCACATTTCCAAACAAACGTTTCCTGCCCTGAAATGGCACCCAACTCAATTTTCTCAACATTAACAAAGTGCATTATGGGTATCCTGTACCCTAGCTTACACAGTTTGGGCACAAACCTACTGCAGAGGATTGTGGGATTTCACAATTGCTAACTAATATGCTCCACTATGTGTTTGGGCAAGACACCAAAATAACACATCTACATAACATAGCATACTATATTAGGGAATTTCAGATAAAGTCTCAGCGGTAAAACTGACTCACCTGGTGCATTATGGGAATCGCTTTGGCCACCAAGACTATATAAGGTTAGAAAGTAATCACTACAGTCCATTCTGAAATTATGATGCCTATGCAGGGATCATTTCAGGGGAAACAACTGATGGACAACTTGTTCCTAAGACTCATTTTTTTTTCATGATGAATGAAAATATGGCCATGGCAGCAGCCCAGCTTAAATGCTGGTCAGGTTCAATTAAGAGACATTATATTTAAGCATATTAATTTGTAAGATAAAATAGCTGAAAGCGGTGTTACGGCATGTACGCTCTTCAAAATAGGTTTCATGTTTTTATTGCTACCTCAGGTTTAAAAAAAAAACTCAGCTCTTACAGTTACTTTTGTCGTTTGTTGTTTTAGTCCACTTGTTCATTATTAAATTGAGGTACTTGTCTATGTTTACATAATCGTCTATGATTGTGCGACAATAAAACACCAGCTTTTGAAAAATGACATTTAAGTGTAATCGCCTTCAGAGGGAGTAAGGCCACAGTATTGATTCTTTAAGAATGAACTGCAGCCAGTTGTCTCCTAAGAATTAATATACACTAGGCTTGATTTCTAGTGTTTGGGACATAGCCATTACCTGACCGAGGCCATGGGGTGTGTCAAAGAAGGAAACACACTAAATTGTGCAGTACAGAGAGACACCAGCAGCAGGACAAGAAAACACTGTTGTATAAACAGGATTTGGATTAACCATGACTAATTTATACTCATCAGAGGAAACAGCACTGATTGTCTAGATCATGGAGATTACAGGAGGCTTTTATTTCTCTGCTGAGACTCGTCCTTTTTTTCTTATGTGAACAAATAACACAAATAACAACCAAAAGTGGATCGCTGACTATCCAAAATCTAAATGGAGATACACTGTAGAGAGAAAATGAGACATTTCTCCTAGACACCTTGCATATTTTGTGGGTGATTTTCCAATCTACACAGTATGTGTATATGGTCTGTGTGTGTGAGTGTGTGTGTGTGAGTGTGTGTGAGAGTGAGATAGAGAGATAGAGAGAAAGAAATGATGTATCTGTAAGCTGAATGCCCTTCTCTGCACTATCATTATCATTCCCATAAGGCATCATTCCTTGTCCTACAATCAGAGTCTGTGTATGTTGCGATTGTGTTAGTGTTGGTTTATCACTTATAGCTGTAGCGTGATGGGACATTTTTACGGCTCAGTGTCAGATCCCATTAAGCGATAAGCGGTGAACGCAAGCTGGAAATTTACATCCAAGAATCCCAGTAAAACCGGATCTGTCGAAAATGGATCCAAATTTGAATGTTGTTTTATTATTTAGCGTAGATTAAAACCTATGATTAGAATAATTGTGTATTTATGGTACAATAAAGAAGGGAGATGACATTGCGGTAGTTTTATGATGATGATGCTTATCTCACAGCCTAGCCCGTCTGTTCTCGTCTGTTTCTATCAGACAGAACACCAAGTCCAAACCACATGCTGTACATAAAGCACACACTAAACAACAACTGGGTAACTTCAGATGTATTTGAAGGCTAACTACATGCATTAACACTGAATAACATCATCATAGAATAACGCATGAGTGCATATGTAAGGCTTGGATCAGTAGTCAAGTTATTTAATTGCCACTTAACTTTGTGGACATGAATAACCATAAAGCCTTGTATACATATCTATGTATTATTAAATGTCATTCAGTGCTTACTTATTAATAGCCTTCAAATAAAGTGTTTAAAGTATGTATGAGGTTTGAGTATCACTGTCCTAAAGAACTTGTGTCATCTCTGAGGTCATCCCAAACACAATAATGACGTTATTATATACTGTGGTATTTGCTTTCTGCTTTGTTTGTGGCTTAGTGGAAAGTATTTGACGTAAAGTGAAAGTATTTGAGTTACGGAAATGATGAGTATTTTAGCAACTAGTTCAGTTCACAGAAACCAGCTTAGTCACAATTTATTTTTTTAGCGTGTGTTATAAAGCCAATGTGTTCAGGCACCGTGTAAAATAACATGAACTTAGAGTTTCATTTTTTTTGTACGATACATTAGAATGATTTTTCATTTCACAACTATTTAATGACAAATTAGTTTTCCTCAATATCACTATCCTAATGTGTTTGTCAATGTTTAAACAACACAAATGATCTCTCATTCATTGCCAAGAAGAATGTATGCCCTCACGTAGTATAATGTGGATTTTGTCCGTGTTGAAGTTTTAGTTTGATTTAGTTCAGATAGGCTTCGTGTACTTGGCTGTGTAAGTTTTGTCACAAAAAGACAAGTTGCCAAAAGTTTCCATCTGTGGTGCTGTACAGGTTTTCATTAAAATTATTAAAATGTATTAACTGGGCTTTTTAACAATGTACCATTTACACACATGAACCGCTGAAGAACTGGATGCTGTGTAAATTAATCTGTCTCTGTGTATTGTTCGAGGTGAAGCAAACAGTTCCGTGCATTATGCATGCTGCACGTGCAATATCCAGTCCACAGCACATCACAGCCACTATACATGACTAGTGCAAATTTATCCAACCATATGTGAATAGTCTGATTATTTTTGTACTCAAGCTGAAATGTGCTCACTTGTCGCTTTATGGTATTTTTGTAAGATTAAAAGCAAAATATTCCTATTCTGTTTTACAGTGTTTACCACTATACCATTGCCAATAAACTACTTGAATTACTGTACTCTGTACTATTACTCAGTGTGTAATGTGTGTATTAATTGTAACTAAAATTATAGTGACAGTCCTTGAAATGTACAAGAGTAATATGTTTTTTTGGGTTTTTTTTTTTGGTTTCAAGATTCCATCAGCTGTACAGGTGTATTATTATGGGATCTAAAGAGTGCATTTATTATGTGATCGCTTCACAGGAGCTGTAGAGAAAACTGCTGATGCTGATCTTCAGTGGTTAGACTGATTATAGTGTGTGAAGATGATATTCAGTTACAAATAATATGCTAGATGATATATAAGAATATAGTAAGTGTAGATGTACAAATATATATATATGTATATCAAGAAAAGGAAGAAGACTCGCTGTCTGAGCAATACACTAACAAATATAAGTCATTGGTCTTTTGTGTAGCTAAAATTTTCTTTATTGTGTTGACATTTGTTTATAGGTCAACAGAAGCCAAGCTGTGTTTTAATGCCATTCATGTTACGTTGTGTTTTCTTCTGTTTTGGATTGTGTAATATATTTTCCTTTCAAGTGCTGGTATAGCTGTGGAATCCTTGCCTCGCTATTACAGAAGACACCTTTAACAGTGGATACTGCTGATGGAAGTCGAACAGCTACATCACCGGCTTCTGCCACAGCAACAACATCTACGCTTAAAGGTCACCTTCGGCTCTCTCACAAACGCCACCTGTCAACATGTGAACATTTTGAACCAGCTTTTTTTGTCTTGGGATGAGTCATTCTTATATTCCCTGATCAACTCACCAGTTTAACCCACAATGAAACAGTGGAAGCATGCCTCTATTTCAGGACGAGCCTGGGAGCTTTATAGATCTGCATTTGGCTTGCCAATCCCTGTAAGACCTTTTTTGTATCTTGGAGGGTAGCTCTCTGAAGTTCATCACAAAGAAATAATTGCACTCTTCAACTTAATCATACCATAATTCTTGGGCATCTGTGGATCCAGAAACAAGTTCCACATTTCCATGACGTACAAAGAGATACTTTGCAAGATGTTCAGCAAGGCCATGGCTACAGAACTGCCTCCACATCAGCCCTGTATCTGCTCTAGACTTACTGCCCGATGCCACACCTTTGCACTTCCGTCTACTTGGATATACAGATGCCCCTCCCTTTAGTGCCTGCCACACTTTAGCAGCAGAGCACACAGCAACACCACCCTGACTCTACAAAGTGTGTACAACGTCATTTGGGAAGGGGGTCAGTTAAAAACCGCTCTACAACTTCAGGACAATACATATATCAGGTCATGCTGTATGGCTGTTTCTGGGTTTCATAAGCGTAACTTGCTCTGCAGATTATTCATGGTCATATATACTCTGCACTACCCTGGAGAAGTGCATCAGCCATGTGAGGGGTGAAATTGCCAAAGGTAGTGTAAAACACATTGATTGTTAAAGCTGAGAAGTGTTGATTTCACCTATGCCTTTCCTCTTGTGGTTAGAAGAATCTTCTGCTGGCTCTCCAGCACTCTATCAGCACCTTCAATCTTGCTTCATAAAGGTGCTCTACACAGACTTCCCTGGAGAAGAGGTATTGGCTAGCTTGACATGTTTCAATCATAGTACCTTTACTTCTAATCTAAATTCTTTCCTGTCAGTTGTAGCTGGAGTTATTGGGGTTTGAGCCATGCCATCAAGAGAACTTTCCAAATTTCCCTTGGTTGCATTCTTTTTAAAAAAAAAAAAACCCTAATGTTTACAGAAAGGAAATGTAATGTTGGCAACCAAAAACTCCTTGCTATCAGACTGGCCCTTGAGAAGTGATGGTTGGATGATACCCTTCATGCAGAGTAATCCACAGATTTGATACCTGGTATTGTAGTGTCTTGCACCTGTTTATTTATTCCCATTTTCTACAAAAATAGACCAGTCTTTTATGGCCCTGTGCCAGTTGACAAGACCACTGGGAAGGTCTGTGTTCTTGTGATCTTTCAAAGTATGTGCTGTCATTACAGAATGTGCAACAGTATGTTCTTACCCAGTATGAGATCAGGCCAAGACTCCTCAACAACGTCCAGGGTGCTCATTAGAGCCCTTTTGGTCTTCTGTGATCCCATCACTCAGTGACTTGCATCAGTTTTATCTGCTTCATGGAACAGTTAAGTGTTACCATAAGTAAGTCTGGGTAACATCCTGACTCCATTGGTCAGGAACTCTCCATTTAAATAAAAATATATTAAAAATTACGTTATAAATGGTTATGACATTCGGCATTAATTTACAATCCCAGTTAAGGAGATATTAAATTTAATATTTGCACTAAAGCAATGTAACTGGTGGAACATTTACATATTGTGGATAATTTGAAGAAAGTATCATTAGGATAACATCACTTCCTTCTAACTTGTAAAAATTATGCTTAGATTATATAAGCTGCCAGTGCTTCAAACATGACTCAAATACAGCAGAAAGCAGTGAGGTCCTTGACGCATGACGCAGCTTGTGTCCTGTTTCATTCTGCTCTTTAATGAAGCCGCATTGCTACTTGCTGTCCTTGGAGTCAATGCTACATTCAGGTGACCTTTCAGTTTACCAGCATATCAGAAATGGTGACGCATTGCAAGATGAATTAGAGAAAAGAAGCCTGCAGCTTATTTTTTAAAAATATTTCACATGAAGGGAATCAGGAGAGAAACTCAAAAAACATGCAGTCTTCATGAAAGCACATCATGTGTTGCTCTTAAGCGGCACTCCAAAGCTGAAACAGGTGTCCTGCCTTAAAGCATGTTGCAGTATTGATGTGGGCTGAAACATTTATGCAGCAAAGAGCTCTATGAACTTCCCCTGTTCAACAAGTCTAAAAGCTCTGCACTGGAACAAATCAATAAATCTGTATCACGTAATATCTGCTGTTTTATGTTTTATAGCATGCTGGCATACTGTAAGCCTAATCAAATGAGAATACAATAGAGAAAAAGAAAAACCTGTCAATCTGGGATCATGTCCAAACTGGCATTTAAGTGTTCATGCTGAGTTCTGAAGGTCTTTAATACCATGACGAACACAGAGAATTAATACAAGTAACACAATTTAAGTCAGCTCATTACCCACGCCACCTCACTCTCAGCTCATTCCATTATTCCGCCATTTTTCTTCTCTGTTCAGTATAAATGATTCATGTGGTGTATGACGTCTGGATTAGTTTGTGGGTGAATCAGTGAGACTACAGGCTGATATTCTCTGTGCACTGTTCTGCAGTGGATGTGATTGTTTTACACCTCCCATGGACAAGGCTATCTTATTGATGCTCTGGTGCACTTGGCTATTTCTTTCCTGTGATTTATTCCCAAAATTGCTACGATGAAGTGTGTGGCATGATTTGTCATGTTTTATTGGTCAAGAGCAACTTGTATCCAAGTAAAACCATGGATACAAAATAACACTTTGTTATTGTACAGTTTGCAAGAACATGTACTCTATTTGAATTTTCGTTGACCTAAGACTTTTGACTTGTACTTATTTACAAAAAAATCGCCTACTTCCTACTCACTACATTTCAAAACTCTGTATAGTCAGTACAAGGCAGCACAGTGGGGCAGTGAGTAGGCTTGCCAAATAACAAACACATTTTTCAGCCATAATCTGACTTTTTTGCATCAGACAGCTTTAGGCAATTGAGTGAAAATACTTCAACAGAGCCAATAAAAGTATGAAGAAAATGTATTAGTACTCCAAATATAGTTTTCTAATCATGAACAAGCATGGCTTTCAATCACATGCATTTATGCAAATGATTTATCTGAAGGCAGTACATCGGAGCAGAGACTAGCTAAAGGGCTTGAGGCATTAGATCAGAAAGGGGAAGGTTTTCATAGACTTTCATCGATTTCTTTCCTTTTTTATTACCCTCTGCTCTGTCTATAAGTCTTACATTTTGTAAGTGTTTGTAGCTCTCCAGAGCACTAGCCTCAGAGCCTGACAGACAAATAGCATGTTATCTGTTTATATCTCTGACTCAAGAGGTTTGATCATTCATCATGGCAATAATCCAAAATACGATGAAGATTTGTCGTTTAGGATGTCAATGTCAGAATCTTCACCTCCAATTTTTGAATTGCTGAAGCTGGCAGTTCAAGCAAATCATCCTGAAAATATATGCGCTTAAACTGTCTTGTACATGTAAGTGGGACAAAATAGGACACATTTACTTTTCCCATCAAATGACCTAAATTAATTCAATAAAACTGTAGCAATGGAAAATGTAATATTGCTAAAATATTAAATTATAGGTCATTTCCTGTTAGGATTAGCTTGAAGACCAGATCACATTTTATAAGCAATTATGCAGTAATCCAGATCATTTCAAAGGGTTTGCAAAACATTTTCTCACTATTTGTAATGTCTTTCTGCTACTGGCTACTTTAATCAATTTCCTATGAATCCCAGGTTTGATTAGGTTTGGGGAAGGCAACGTTCAAAACCTAAATTAGCTTTCATCAGGTGAGAAAATGTTTCCATTTAAATTCAATCTGCCCAAACCAAAGCAGAACTGCTGCTTGGTTTAGTGCTTCACTGTGACAAATTTTAAAAAATTGCACTTCCCTTGGTGCAGCTTTGATTCTAAATTATTCACCCTCAAATTATAGAAATAAGGAAGTTGAGGACACTGATAAAGTATGGTGGGGAACAGCTTTACATTTCAACCAATCTACATATTTGATAGGTTTTTATTCAGCAGTGTGCAATGATGATAAATGGAGAAGGCTTCACAGCACAGATTCATGTAGGAACAAACTCTGCACAATGGAAAGGACGCAGACTGTAAAACTCTAAAACAACAAACACCAAGAATTTTTAATTTCTGGAAAACAGTAGAAATATTCTCTGAAATTATACAGGGTGATTAAAAATGTTAACACTTACAGGCAACAGATTTCTTTACACTCTTCTTTTCTGTCTTTACAGTATTGTTGTCAGTTTTTGGGAAAAAGGCTTGATTGACTTTGGAGCAAAAAGGTCAGGTTGCAGTATGTACCTGCAGTACAAGCAATGCAAAGGAGTCTATAGCACACATACAGAGACAAACATGATATACTGAGAATGAAAATAACAAAGTGACAAACTACATGGAGGTGCAAATAATGATCAGGAAACATGGACAAACAGAGGTCTTGACTTCTAACAGTCCTGTGCAAAAAGCCTTATCCTCTATTTTGTCTTCTGCTTTAGTGTATCATCAATTCATTCATTTATCTTTAGTAAGTGCTTTATCTTGGTCAGAGTAGCCGACCAAAGTCACGGAGAGGATCCTTGTGACTTACACTTCACCATTATGTGGGACCTACCTCGTGGTCAGGTAACGTCCACATCCATCCATGTTCACTTTTATCTCTACAGTCAATTTTTGACTCCTTTAAGACTTTTAAAGCATAAACTGGCATTCGATTCTGTCAAAACTAAATGTATGATTTTTTTCTAGGTTCAACTGTAGAGACAAAGGCTGGTCATGCCAAATATTATTTTATTTTTACTATAGTAACTTTCCATTATTTTTGAAAGCATCTTCACATGTGCTTAAGACTTACCAATACTGTATTTTTGCTGTCACAAAGAATTTTGTCAACAGTTTTGTCAGTGAATGTGTTCATTTCCCCCCAACGTCACACATTATTTGTAGTTGACTTCGGTTTCTTAACTAGGATAATAAAGTCATTCTGAAAGGGAACAAGGGAGGGAGCTTTTTGCAGCATTGCCTACACTGAACCACTGATTCAACTATAATGAACTAATTAGCATAATCAATTAAGGGAAGATTAAAGACGTCGCTGTAGCAAGCAGACTAACATTTCTTGTCAGGCTTCAGGGTTTTCTGGGTTCTGCAGCTCCATCTCAGACAAGTCAATCTTCATTATACTAATCTATTGGCAGTTTGTGCATTCAGCAGTCTCTCTTCTTTTATTTGCATAAATGGAACAAAAGATAAAATGATTCGGCCACGAAGGAATTAGGTCAGGGTCCACCAATAAAACAGTACATGACTGTAAAGTGTTTCTTTGCCTGTGGATTCACCCTTGATTACTTTGCTGGTACACAGATGGAAATTAGGCTCAGCACTTTTCCTGTCTATACCAATGCAGTTAACGTAGTTTTAATTTAAAGTCATTTAAACCATTAAAATAATCTAGGTAGAATAATAAATTGTTTAATGTGTTGTTATTCTAAAATGGTCTCAGAACACCTTACACTACACCTTTACCCTCATTAAATATGCATAAATGTGATCTTTAAATATGCAGAAATATATTCATTTTAAACAGCCCATATCCTCATGGCCATTACAGAAGATTTATGCCATGTTTAACCTTTCTGCAAAAAAAAATGTAGCAGTATGTCAAAAAGTGAGATTACAGTAACAGTCAGATACACATGTGCAAAGTAAATGATATCACTGCACAGCTGAATTCTCTATTCTGATTGGTCAGAAGTTATTGGTTAATTTTCTATAACAGCAGTAGTGGGCAATGATTATATTATTGCACTAGTTCTAATACATTATCATGTCTATAAAAACAGCTCATACACAGGGACTTGTATAGTGGATGCTTCACATCATCTATGCCTAATAATGAACTAATTTAATCACTGATTA
This sequence comes from Pangasius macronema, assembly GCA_037577455.1. Taxonomy (NCBI): domain Eukaryota; kingdom Metazoa; phylum Chordata; class Actinopteri; order Siluriformes; family Pangasiidae; genus Pangasius; species Pangasius macronema. The sequence continues at coordinate 15,502,556 of CM074966.1, read as the reverse complement.
TTACAATAACATTCACTTTAAAGAAAGTTGGACGTTTGGGGGACAAAGTTAGGGAGGCCAGATTAAGATGGTTTGGACATGTTCAGAGGAGGGAGAGTGAG
>CM074966.1:15483338-15502443 GCA_037577455.1 Pangasius macronema | reverse complement strand
AGATAGGGATAGGTGGAGAGTGATGATTCGCTGTGGAGACCCCTGAAGGGAAAAGCCGAAAGAGGAAGAAGAAGATTCACTTTAAAGAAAGTAGTTGTGTTTCAGTCAGCTTTAGTTGTATAATGTTTGTTTAAGGTCTGATAAAGGTTATTTTTTTTCTTTTCACTTGGATTAAGTCACTTGGTGACTTAAGTAATTGTTTCGTTAATTTTCATCTAAAATTTACAGACTGTAGCCAGCAGCTAGAACATTACAGGCGCAGAGGCTCCTGGTTTTGCCGCTTCAATCTGTCAGTGTTCATTGCACTCGTCTTTAATCTGTGCTCTCATGAGCTTCTCTTAAATTTTAGTCTTTGTAAAGCATCATTTGTAGTTGAGCATCACTGAGCTGTTGGGTTCTGTGCTCTCACTTGTTTTCTTTTGTTTCATAGTCATGATGCCTGGGTGAACAATTTTAAAATCACTTTAGCATTCATTCAATTATCTCAGCTCAGTTAGCAGCTACAGAATCATATCCACACCAAGAGATGTCCTGATTCATTTTCCTGCATATACAGTCATCTAAACTCCACTGTTACATGTAATAAATCCTCACGACTCTAATAATGTTAGTTTTTACATTGATAAATTTAAGGTAAAGCTGAAAAGCTTGGTTTAGTAGTTGTTAGTGTTGAGACATACACATTGTAATTGTTCAACCATCATTTATGTTCAAACAACATGACCAGTCTAAACGGTAGTCAAGTTATTATGACTGTGAGCTGTAGCATCTTTATCATTCTGAACTCACACTGCACCAGAACAGCTGCTTCCTCCAGACTAAAGGCCGTAGCTCCTAGAAAAATCACACCCAAAGGAGAGAAAGACTCTGTGGTGAGGAGAGGAAGCGTTTTTAATGGGTTTATGTTTTGGATTTTTTTCCAGTGTGGAGAATTTCACACAGCTGAAGATCAAACACATGTAGAACTTATCGATAATGGACTTTACCTCCAGGCTCATCAGGGGAGGAAACAGCGTCATTCATCTCCCTCCCTGCACCCACTATATATGACTGACATGTACTGTAAAAGTTGCTTTTGCTTAGCAGGACATCTGGATAGCTGCTAATCCTGATAGCATCCACTAAAAGAGTCTGGCTGATGACAGCGGTGTCTTTGAACTTGTCTGTTTTTTTCACGTTGCATCGTGCCGTGAGCTGAGCGCTGGGGATAAATGACGTGTTTGGAATTCAGCTCAGCATGGTGTTGGCAACCAAAGCAATAGATTAAATGCATAACCAGTGTGTGACAGGTCCAGAGTGAGTCACTTTTCTAAATTGGGTGACTCACTTCGCCATATTAAACTCCAAGCAACACTACTCTTTAGTGAGACATTTTCAGCACAATGATCACTGAAGATGGCTGTGTAATGTTGGGGCCAATCTACTCAAATTACACTCGTTACACACAGTCTTTCTATAGTGAGAGGCCATTTTGGTGTCAGGTAGGCATGTGACAATAAATAGTTATGAGATATATTGCAGTGGTTGTGCTGCTAAGATAAAGTCTATCCCATCCGAAAGGCTGCAGTAAGGTTCCATATTTTGGACAATTTAAATGCCAGCATTGCTTAGGTATCTCCCAGCTAAAACAACGTATGTTAGCAGAACATTTTCAGAGCATTACAGACCATTTTTACACCAATGTTTATCCCAATTTGGGTCATCACATTTCCATTTCTGTGCCATTACAAAGCACTGACACATATAAAACTGAAAACTTCACCATATCAACATTTACAGACATTCCCTTTATTATTAACCTTTGATTATGTAGATCATTCACCATAAAAATCCCTGTGTAAGTTATTACTATAGAAACGATAATGAATTAGAATGAGCTCATTAATAGAAATTGCCAGAGCTGCTGATGATAGGGTTCCCCAAATTCTGACACATCAGATTCAAACATTCAACAGTGCTGTGATGCATACAGTAATTATAAACTTATAAATTATAAACTGAACTTTCTACTAACATTCTCTAACATGATCTGCATTCTCAGCAAAGGACCCCGTAAATCTGTTTAACCCAAATCCTTGTCCAAATTCCTTTTTGTTAAGAAATTATGCCTGAGCATCTTTTTTTTTTTTAATTCAGCAATTATCATGATGTGAATTTAATCTCAGCACATGACTAGTGTCAAGGGGTCAGTATGAGGAAAAAGTGCTTTGCAGACAGGGCACATATGATTTGATTTAAAACGATTCTTTATTCATAGCCACAAGATGTCATTTCAGAAATTCAGACCTGGTTTATACAGAGCACTGAGGTGGGGGATGAAGTGAAGTGCATGAAGGGATGATTTAATATGAGAAGGAATAATCTTCTCTAGAAGCAGTACACAAGATAGATCGCTGACTAGAATGCCCAAAGAGCTCATAAAACCTCACCATCAGTATGGGATTGTAGTTTGCAAATGTTATGAGTGTAATCCACATTTTCTGTTTTATAAAAGAGCATTAAAATGATATGCAGATGATAAAGTTAATAATGGTGTCATGGTAAATTTGGAAAAATTATAGTAGGTCTAAATATAAAATGTAAAAAAAAAAAAATCACTGAAATTAACAGACACATAAGGGAATTAATATAAAGAAATACACTCCAGAGTTTTTTGGCATCCTTCATGAATATGAGCAAAAATAAACAACACATGCAACAAGTGATATGTAATGAATAACACACTTTGGGACATGCTGTTATAGGAAAATAATCCATGCCTCACAATAAAGAAGAAATCCCTTACGATGAGGGTGCACAATGAAGAAGAATACCCTGAAGAAGTTTACTTTCCAATAACAGCACATGCTAAAGTGTGTTATCCCTCTTATACCACAGCAATTTCTCAAAGAAAACCTTTTTTATTTAATGAACAACAGGCCACTTTGTTAACCATTTAATATTACGTTATGGAACATCTGCAAGACAAGATAGTTTCTGTTATCACTTATGCTATAGCAGCTATAAACAGTAGTTCCCTCATCAGCTTTTTTTCTCTCTGTCTTGAAGTTAATAAGACAATAAAACGCATCTTGTCATGTTCCCGAGAAACCAGAAAGCACAGACTTTCTGACTGTTAACTGACTGGTACAAAGTGCTGACACTGGAGACTCCTTCCATAAATGTCTCCTCACAGACAACTTCATCCTACATCAGTGATTACACATTCTGTCAGATTCAAGAATTCAGTAATTCAGTGTTGTGGTATAATTAGTATTATACTATTCATCTTTGTACATTAAAGGGCTGCCTCGAATTATTTTTGACGACACATCTGTACTGATGTCAGGCCGTTCAACACACATTTCACACATTTTCGGGACTTGATCTAGTATTAGTCATTACTCACACTCAGTTTGGCTAGGTTTAATCCCACACTCTTTCTAAATGCTGCTCTAAAATTAGCTGCTAGTCGTCACAGTGTGTTTAGACTAGCCTTAGGACACTCTGTCAGATGTTAGCCAGTTGCACACTCCAGCTTTAAGAGAAAGGTTTATGTCTTGGGTTATTTCTGCTCTGAGACTCTAATCATAGGGGTGAGGATTTATAAGATCATTCCAGCTCTCAGTGAGACTTTAACGAGAGTTTATGAAGATGCAGCATGCCTCACTGTTGTGAACCTCTTACTTACGGGAATAGCAGATAGTTCTGAGGAACAATACAACTGAGTGCAAACGTTTATATCTCTTTTGGTTTCTGGGTGAAAAAAATAAACAATGTACCTTCATTTTGCAGTTTAAGAATATTACAGCAACTGAGTCAGCAGTTCTCTTTATTTGCTAGCTCATGTTTTAAATAATAATTTATTTAATTGACTTGAATATCCATCACCAAAGCGTCTAGGTCAAATCAGCTCAAAATCTCCATCAGTTCTCTGAGCACTTGAGTTAAAAGTCACTGGGATCAGAAAACAGCTCCCGTAAGACCTAAAACAGAAAATATTGCCCTTTCAGACAGCTGGAGAAGACAATAAAACCATATAAAAGTGTTTAGGGACACTGTTCGCAACAATGAAAACTATCACTCAGAAACCAAAGGATACACAGACATAAAAAAATGTCCAAAGACTGGGGAAAAAAACGAAGAAAGAGACCAACCTAGGAATGTCTTTAGAGTCAAGTGGAATAGAGGAATAGAGGAATAGAAGTTCACATATATATCACTTAGAGAAACATCATTTTAATTGTTTCACTGTACTATGGTGCTGTTGAAGATTTTTATTGGTGTCTTCAGTTCAAAGTAAGTGGATGAAAACATTTGTACTTTAATTATAACTTTAATTTTCAATGATACTGAATCACATTTATTCACATTTACAGCTGAGCAGTTGAGAGATCAAGTTGTCGATAACATTTTTCGAGACCATCATTTCTTTTACATATAAATGATGATAGATTTCTCAATGTAGTTCCGTGGAGAACAAGGAAGAACAAGCAGAACAAGATCCAGATCCACTTACAGTTAATGATCACCAAGAAATCCAAAATCTCTGAATATATAAATTAGAAACACCTCTAACTCTACCCATGCCCATTCCTTAGTAATCAGGTATAGTAACAAAATACATTTGCATACTGGTACATGATTGGCTCTTATAATTTGTGATGTAGTAACATATTCAGTAGCCTGATTTTCCAATAAGAAAACATTTTGATTGTTATGGTATATTTAGACAGGTTTATGGTTAATGTTAATGTTGTAAACGGTTAAGATTTTCTTAGCTGTAGAGATGTTTCAGGGGTTCTTTAAGGGAACGTTTCCAGATATATGTATAATGATCCAAAGTCCATGTTGGAGAAACACCTCACAACAATCCTATCTCTCTGACTGCCAGAGTTTCTTCTCTTCCGCATAGCATGGTGTACAAAAGCTTTTAACAAGTCCATCATAAGAACAGGACGATGACTTCCATATGCTCCTCTCTTCCTCATTCCCAGAGTAATGCTCTCCTCTGTAAGCTGGTGCCTGCCTGACTTCTCTACTCCAAGACTTATTCAATAAGCAGCTCTGAGGATTCAGCATGCTGAGGAGGTGAAGAGTGCACACAGTAATAGCATCAAACCCACCCTCTAATCCCATCTCAGCCCAGCGATGCCTGTCCAAATCCTCACTTCACTTCAGTTCGGATTAGACCAAAAGAAGCCAAGAGTCAGAGGGTGGACATCTTAATCACACTGCGTCAACTGGTTTCCAGGAGGCAGGATGATTAAGTGATGGACAGGAATGCATCAAAATACCAAATATAAATGTGTCAAATTAGCTACACACTGCATTAAAAAAAATCAGATTTACATTAGCGTTAGTTTACATGATGTCATGTCAATACTACAAGATTCCTGTAGTTCTTGTCTGACAGGAGTGGAACCCATAGTGGTTTTCTGCTGTTGGAGCATTTGCATTCTGAGATGCTTTTCTGCTCACCATGGTTGTAAAGAGTGCTCATTTGAGTTGTAGCCTCCCCGTCAGCTCAAACCAAATCTGGCTATTCGCCTCCAACGAGGCATTTCCACCTGTTTGTTTTTTGTTTTTCACACTAATCTGTATAAACTCTAGAGACTGTTGTGTGTGAAAATCCCAGGAGATCAGCAATTTCTGAAATAATCAAACCAACCCATCTGGCACTGACAACCATGCCACTGAGATCACACTTTTCCCCCATTATGATGTTTGATGTGGACATTAACTGAAGCTCTTGACCTGTATCTTCATGATTGTGCAGCTGTTTGGACAATTTCATGAATGAGCAGGTGTACAGGTGTTCCTAATAAAGTGAGTAAATACTGTACATGTATCAGAACAGATCTACAAGAAGAAGAAGAAGCAGAAGAAGCAGTATTTTAAAATTGACATGACTCCTAAATCCTATGGGATAAAGCAGTGTTGGAGATTGAAACTGTGTGTTCAGTGCACCCCCTAGTGTTCAAAAGCAAATATTCCAGCTCAATCTCCATTTTAATTCAATTAAATTTTACTTGTACAGAAATTTCAACAATAGAGCTTGTCACAAAGCAGCTGTAGAGAAATCCAGATTTAGATCTCAACCCCTAATGAATAGTGGCAAGGAAAAACTCCCTGACATTATGGCTAGAGTAAAAGGTATTGTGTGTTTTTTAAATAGAACTACAGGCCCAGCTACAACCACATGTGCACTTCAGGTGTCCTTCAAATGAGACTGAAATGAGAAATGAAAGATTAACCGACTTTAAGCAGAGTATGTAAATCAGCATGTCAAGAAAGATATTATCGTGTCTTCTGCAGTTATTTCAGTGGACTATTTAACACCAAATGGACTCGTACATGAAAGTAAGACACTGTGACACTTGACATTTTTAAAAATTTAATTCACAAATATTGATAAAATCACTCACATAAACAAACCTTTGCTGCATGTAGAGTCTGTTCATAGCTAATAGCAAAATCTTACATTACAGTTATGGCAGCTATAACAAACTATCATTCGTTTGGTCAGTATAGTCCATGGATGAGTGCAAGGACCACATTTCTATTAGAAAAAAACCCAAGACATAGAAATCATACTGAGAGCTGAACATACAAGCTGTATAATGGAAAAAGAGTGGCGCTTCTTTCATAGCAGAATTATTACTGAAAGATTGTACAGTACTGAACATAGTACTGCTATGTAGCCTCTTTTTTATATTAATTTTGTCTTAAATGTTCATTTGATGACTTTTGTATTATTTCGAAACCTACTTTTCCAACCAAAATCAAATGTTACAGATCTTTTTTTTCTGTAAAGAAAGTAAAATATTGCCTAAGAATTGCTTAAGACTCTTCCACAGTACTGTAGATCACCTGCTTAAACTTACACTCATGGTTAAATACTCAAAACAGAGCACTGTGTACGATTCCAAGTATTGCTGGAAAAACCTGATCGACCGTACGGTGTTTTCTGATGTAACAGAACCGAGTGTATTACCAGGCCAATTCACTGGATTCACAGTTTCGTAATTTACTTCTTTTTGTCTGTTTGTTTATAAGCATGTACTAGAGCTTCTTCCTCACCATCAGTGCACAAACTTTTGCATATAGCAGGATTCCCAAAGAGCCACTGCTGGGCCCTTAAGCAGAACCTGTAACACTTTTTGGGATTTGAACTCCAAGAGGCAGATCAGTACATTGTGGTTCCTCTGTGGTCATGGACTTTCTTCCTCTGCTATTTTATACTGAGCTGTAGTTACCCTGTAGATTTCACCTACTGTACAATCCTCGAATCACCTCCCTACACCTCTGCCATATATTTTTTTCCTAAAATGTTTTATAGAAATTTTCCTTGTCTTTATGCAGATCAGTTCATGGGATTTGAACTCAACCTTTGCATCTCTACTCTAGTGAGTGAATCCGTGTTTAACCCAGAGCGATCGACTGAACTGAACTGTACATGTTAAACGCTATAATCCTCAGCTATGAGCGTGTTTTGTTTGAATGGTTGTTTGATTTTGTTTGGTTTCTGTAAATTCGAATATATGGCGTAAGAACACACACAGGCACGTTATATCCACAGGTATAAATAGTACAATCTCAGCTGTTTCTGAAGCAAACTTTCCTTCATAATGTACAATAATTAAAAATAATAAATAACTGACTTTGTACATCATGTAAACCCAAAGGAATTTTTCTACATTTGTTGTCTACAAATCTGGGGGAAAAAAACGATCAAAACATTTACAACAAGCATTTTGTTGAAACATATTAATACAGCTCAATCTTCTACACTATACACGTCATCTCTAAACATTACAAATGTAAAAATATAAAAATATGTTTCATTTTTCCAATATACAAAGTAGTTCAGGAATTACAAACTTCGAGCGCGAGGATATGTGCATTTGTAAAAATCCTAACTGTCGTCTTCAACCTGTTTATGAGCTTAACCTCAAGGCCATGATCAGGATCAGTAGCTTTACGCTAAAAGTTTTTTAAACAGTGTGTCAATAAAAATGGAGCCCTTGAAGATTTAGAGTTTACTAAGCCTGCCATATAACAAGATGTTAAATCATTTTAAATATATTGTATCATAAGTAGTTGCTGTTAAACACTACAAAATGTAACTCTATGTAGAAACACATGCTATGTGAAATAATGAAGCATGTAGCATTAGATGGTAGCTGGAACCACAACACTTCGTATTAAAGATTAATCGCAAAGCTAGTTGCGTAAATGTAGGTTTATTGGTTTCAAATTAATTCTGATAAATTAAGAAAAAACTGAAGTGACTGAAAAGTGTTTGGCCTGGCAGACACCGCAGTGTGCGTATGTAATTAGCTAGCTAGATTCATTCAGCTAGCCATGTTTGTCAGCTTGCTCTACGCTACAGCAGCTAACTGTGTAAAAAGATTAGCCATGTTAGCCGAACAGCTACTGTAAGACTGTTTTTGTTTTAGAAAAATTGTTCGCACTGTCCAGGGAACAATGGTAAAACGAACGTAAACGCCAAACTGTGATAATAAAAGGTTATTCAATCACTTGGTTAATGTAACATCATTATGTCAGCACACGGCTAGTCACAACTCTGTCAGTATTCATCACAATGTCACAATGTAACTGGAAAAAAATTAAGACTGGAATTAATATTGTACCATATTTTCTGGACTGTAAATTCAGTTCACTGAAGATAAAACACATAAATATAGTTTCACTGTAGTCATTGTGTTACACAGTCTGCTACATGCTAACGTACAACCAGTGTAGCTTTTAAAGAGTCCAGCATTTCATCTGGCTCAGGGGGATTAGGGGTTAGTCTTAGGAGGAGTTGGATCAGATCCAGCTCCTCCTCCTGGACTTTTAAAAAAAATAAAATACCAGTATTATAGAGTATAACCTGCTTTAGGGGAAGAGTGGGGAAAACAACTTGCTGTAAACTCCAGAAAATATGGTACAACATCATCTATTAAACATACCAGCTAATACTGCCACCTACAAGATGAGCTTAGTTCTAAGCATTACACCGAGAAAAATTATATTTTTTAAATTTATTTGTAAACAATAAATTAGTGCAAATAATTATTTTTTGACAAATATGCTAGTAAACTAGGTCCTGTGTAATACGGGGATTTGTATACTGTGTGACGACGGGGCGACTCTTAACTCAGCTTTTTAACATAAATCAATAAATCAGAAACCTGCCAAATCTCCTGATACAAAAGTAGATAAAATACCTGATGCACAAATTACATCAAACTTTTTTTTAACAAGGGGATATTTTTCATATTTTTCATATTTAACATATTTAACACAAACCCTACAGTTTATTTCAGATTGTCCCTAAAGTCCCTGTATTAATCTCTCAACCTTATAACATTCAGAATATGTCCCACGAAAAAGCATTCGATTTGTGAAGAGAAAAAAAAAAAACACTCATTAGCCACCTATTTGTGTGTGATTAAAAAAATACAACTGATGAAACAGTATTATGCTATAAACACTCAAATATACAAAAATTATATCAGAAATTGTCCTGTTGTTTGTCCTGGAATTTGGTCTTCTGTTGAACATGGATCATTTTGCTGTTGCTTGCCTGAGACAGACTCCGCCAGGGTGTGTGTGTGTGTGTGTGTGTGTGTGTGTGTGTGTGTGTGTGTGTGTGTGTGTGTATAAGCTCACACTCCACAGTCCGAGCTCCTGTCCAGTAGTTTGCGGTTGAGGATGAGGAGGGTGGAGAGGAAGGCCACGGACACGTGGAAGGTCAGCTGCCACACGTTCCTCAGGCCAAACAGGAAGCCGTTGCAGAGGACGATCAGGGTGAGGAGTGTTAAGGACTTGATCTTCTTCCGGGATGAGTGGAATAAATAAAGCTGGCACTGTGTGGTAGAGAGAACGAGCGTCTGTGTACAGAACGATACTCCACTGATTTGACTTTCAGCTTTTTTTTTAAAAGCTAAACCGAGTTACCTGGCAAACGCAGCACACAAACGCCACAAGAAACGCCACGACATTCCATAATCCATCATAATCGTCCTGTGAAAAACAGAAATCGGATTCAGCATTTAGGTCAGTGTGTCTTTTTAATCCTAACGTTACGTGAAGAGTGAGAAAATAATTAATATACAGCATGTGTGTGCACTGCAAGAAAAAAAAGTGAAAATATCTTGAATATAGTCATTTATCTAGTGTTTCCTATTATAAAGATTACAATAAAATAAATATAAGATTATTAAAACTAGACATTTTTCCTATTTTCAAGCAAGTCTTTTTCTACTGGCAGGCCAGTTTTGCTCATCTTAAGCATTTATTTCTAGAAAGAAACAACATCATCTTGCTTCTTGCTTCATTTAAAAGCTTGAAATTATTTGAAATTATTTTAAAATGTTAAAATTATTTAAAAATTATTTTGTACTGAGCTACGAGTGTGATGTAGTTAACACGTGATGAAGTCTAACTCACCCAAAACATCTGGAAATCTTTTACACTTGCTTCAAACAGCATCACTAAGCTACAGAATCTTATTCATTTGGGTTGAAATTAAATCCTCTACAATTAGACAGTGTAAGCAGGAAATGGGTTTAAAATACACTGGCAGTGTATAAAATGAATCTTTATTAAATCTAAGATAAGATATGATAACATTTTATTGATCCCACTGGGAAATTAGAGAATCTAGCATGGAGCTCGATAAATCTGAAAAGTTTAACAGGTAAAAAGTTTACCTGGAAGGTGTACTCGATGAGGTGGACGCCCCGGATGAGATTGAGAGCAGCACACATGATGTTGAGGATGAGCGAGAGGATTCCAGGAGCGGACACGGGCTCCAGCCTCTGAGTCTGACCTGCGGGTTCGTTTTTACATTTCAAACATGACGTGAAAGGTTTCATTTCATTTCATTTACACCACAGCGTCGCTGATTTCTCGATTCTGATTGCTGTTGATTAATTGTCAATAACAGCAGCTCTGACCGTTATTCCGGCTACAAGGTTGGTATTAACGTGCGTGTTGTAATATGATATGGTTTCTATGGTAACAGCTCATCAAGAGAGACTTGAATCCCACATAAGCACCACATAAACAGATTTTAAAAACGTGCGTAACTGTTGCTATGGTGACGTTTGTGTTATGGAAGGAGTCTCCGCTGTCAGAGCTTTGTAAGAGTCAGAGCTAAAACTGTAACTTTCATTTTTTCAACAACTTCAGGACAGAGGAGTTTATTCTTTGTGGTTTCTCAGCACCATGACAAGCTGCATTTTTTTTGTCTTTTTAAATTCAACAAAGAGAAAAAAGAGGGCGGTGAGAACAAGAACTCGGTTTGCAAACATTTCACAACATTATATGTAACTATGCACCGAAAAAATTAATTAATCTATAATTAACAAAAATGGTTTAAATGAGAACACGGGGACAAACCCGACGAGGCCGCCTGCTCGGCGTGGCCGTTTACGACTCCGTTACTGAGCTGTATCTCGTCCATGGTGAGGACGTGAGGAGGACTGAGGCTGAGCTCCTCCTGCACTGTGCTCAGAGTGACTCCGAGAGCAGGACCTCCGCTCTGGTTATAGTGCTGCTGCAGCTTCTGAATCACGCCGTCTGAGCAAGGAAAAAAAAAACACTGCGCTTTTACACAAACCTGAGCTGCAGCAGGTTTAAGATGTGCATTGATTCAACGTACAACTAATAACCAGACATAAGGTAAGACTTGATCATGTGATACAATTATGTTTACAGTTAGAATCTGCAAATTTCATATTATGTTCAATAATGGGTGCATAATATGTTTTCTTGTTTTACAATACTGCAATAATGCTGCATTTAAAGAAAAAAAAAAAGATGCCTATCTGTTTCATTGACCAGTGAACAGAATTGTTATTACCTTCTGTGAGAGTTAAGATAATATCTTTTCCGAATAAGGGAATCGTAAAAGTCTTCAGATGGACAGACTTTATCTGGTGAGCATGCTCAGATCTTTCTGTACACTAACCAAAGTCCAGGAACGGGTACGGCCGGCACGCCTGGGCCACTGCCGAGCTGTCGAAGCAGGACATGAACTCCCAGCGAAGATCTTCCAGGAAGCTGAAGGCCACGGCAGCAGACACACTGCACACACACACACTCAGGTAGGCCACGCCGTCAGAGGTGAAGAAGCTACAACACACACACACACACACAGACATGGTTTGAACAGAAATGACCACACAGTGTGTGAGTCCTGCTTTTGACTCATTTACTGACAGAACATAAACAAAGCCAGATACACTTTTGAATACACTTTTTCAGTCTACTATTTTTATACTTTTTTTTTCCTATCACTGTTTTTTTTTTAATTTGCCTCTTTTACTACAAACGTAAGTGTATTCTAAACTCACTAGATATGGAGCTCCTGACCCATGATGATCCCCCTCTCAGGAAGCGAGCTCAGTGATTTTGAAACGGTGCGAATCTGCTGCTTCCTCTCCTGCAGCTCTCTGCTGTGCTGGAAGTCGGTGGAGGCGGACAGAGGGAGTCCATCCCTGAGCCGCGCCACCAGCACAAACACAATCAGTGACATGCTCGTTCACACTCACCTGCCGCAAGACTCATCCTGATAAAGAGAGAGAGAGCGTTAACGAGAAAAACATGAAAGTCAGCCACCATTGAAACCAATGATGTCGTCAGATCCTTTTGAAGTTAGTACTTCATGCTGATTTAGGAAAATAAGACGTTATAGCATAAGCTACGTTATAGCAGAGTTAAACAGTCGTTCCCTCACCAGCCTCTTTTTTTGTATCTCTACTGAATTTAATAAGACGGAAAAAAAAAAACAGTTTGTTGTGTTACTGAAAAACCAGAACGTCCTCTGAAGACTTTCCCTCGCTGGTAAACCTACTGACTTTTTTTTCTTCTTTTTTACACAAAGCGCCGACACTGGAGACTCCTTCCATGAATCTAACACAAACGTCTCCTTACAGAAAATTTCACCATATCGAAATTATACATTTTCCCATCCACCCTGCAAGTCCCTGTAAATTAATATAAACATTAATGTAAACCTGTGATTTGATTTACAGCCGGAACTACAGTCAGAGCTGCTGCTACAGTATATTAATCAACTGCTTGTTTACATGTTTCACCTAATAATTATTACTGAATAAATAAAACTAATTGACTACATTTCTACAGGGGAAAAAAACCCTCCCACTTCTGTTTAATCTACTTCAACTCACTCGCTAAACGAAATATCGCGATACTTATCGCGTATCATTAAAAGTTTTGAAATATCGCGATATTTTACACAAAGTGGCCCAAACGCTTGTGTAAAACAGGACACACAGGTAGGACACACTGCAAGGTGCTTTCAGATCTGCATCTGAAATATAAAACTATTTAATTTATTTAAAGAAGAGTACATGCAGATGTTGGAGACAGTGTGTGAGGATTAACATATGTTAAAAAGTCTGCTATATGCCATTGTGTTGCTGTCTAAATTCTTAAATTGATTTCTGACTGTATTTTTATAATTCACTGTATTTTTTATTGCACTGGTTTATTATTCAGTTATACATGTTAATGAAACAGAGACAGATATCATTAGCAGGTGCATAAATAAAGCTTACCGTCTCTTACCTTAGTGATTTACTCAACTCCTTTTGCATGATACTATGAATTAACAGTTGCGGAATACGCTGTTGCCTTGTAGGTTAGTTGCAGAAGCAGCTCAGTTAATCCGGTTTATTTATTGTTATACAGTATAACATGTCTGCTCGTTAACAACCAACAGCTTTTTATTTCTCTCTGCGTTTGAGGGAAACGTCACAGAAACTTGAACAAACGCTCGGCGGATCCCAAATTGCTCAATATTGAACATGAAGTGCACTACACAGGGTGCACGAGCCATTAGGATACTCACTATGTAGCGCGCGTATCTAGGCAACAGGAAAGCGATTGGGATTCAACAGCAGCTAACTTCCGCTGATGACGGAAGTTTATGTCTATTTTAAAATAAAAGCCCTTAGGGCACACATCAAGAAAAGCGTTGTATTATTTTTTTTTTTTTTACTTTGGCATTGGTCTTTTAAGGCAGTACAGGTGATTAGGCTATTATTTAAACAACATATAAAACTTTATATAAATAAAGCGCTATGTAAGACTCTATATCGTGATGACAGAATAAAAGTTTTGGCGATATGTGAGGATGTTTTTATATAAAGTGGGCGGAGCGTAAAATATTAAGATTAAAATAAAGATTAAGAATAAGATTAAGGATTAAGACATGAGTGAAATAAACTTTTTGTCTTTTCACTTTTTAAATATTTTTATTATTACAGTTTAGGAGATGATATTTTATACAAGCAACTGATAAAAAAATAAATAAGTAAATAAATCATTTCAGCCCGTAGTGTCTTATCCTCAGATCCACAACATCTTCAGTCATAGAACTGATTATTTATCATGAACTGGGCATTTTGTTTGTATTTGAGTTTAATATATTAAAACTTAAACCACCAGCGGTTATATGTGGAGTTATTGTGTAGTTATTGTGTTATTGTGTAGTTATTGTGTTGTTGTGGAGTTATTGTGGAGTGTTATTGTTATTGTGGAGTGTTGTGTTATTGTGTAGTTATTGTGTTATTGTAGAGTTATTGTGGAGCTGTTGTGCAGTTATTGTGTTATTGTGTAGTTATTGTGTTTTTGTGTAGTTATTGTGAACTTATTGTTGTTGTTGTTGTTGTTATGGAAACAGCGCCCCCGCGCGGCGACACGCGGCAGAACAGCGGCAGCTCAGCGCTGGTCACGTCTTTGAAATCTCAGGTGAGAAAGTCAGCGTTTTGGTGTTACATTCTACCTCCTTCTCTTATTAGCGCAAATTACAGGAGAACTGTGATCTTTATTATAATTATCCAAAACTGTGGTCATTAAAATAATTAGGCCCGTCGCAGGATGTGAAATTCCCGTGTTAGCTAGCAATGCTAAAGGTGGCTAATCAAAGCGAAAGGAAACTATTTCACCGCAGCTAGCTAAGCTAACCTCTTACATTTACGCTAATGCTAAATAAAACTTTAGTTAAAGCGCATACGTATGTCTGTTTTATATATATATATATTTTTTTTACAAATGTAACATTTTAAGGTAGCATTTACCTGAAAGGTCAGAATACCTATTATCCTGACTGTCTCACTAGCTAGCGCTTCTGGTTAGCTAACTGAATGACAATGCTAGCTTGCTAGCTTAGAAATCAGTCGAGAATGCCCTGTTTGACTCTAAAATCTTGATTTTTGAGCTGTCTACACTGATACTCGGCAGTCTACAGAATTTATTGTCAGGAAGAAGAGCTCGTTATATCAGATAGCGCAGGATTTCTGACTGCAGCAGCACCAGGAAATGAGGATTAAACTCAGAAGCTTAGTTTCAGACTGTGTGTGTGATTAAAGTCATCTTTTACACACCATCAGTTCAATCTTTAAAAGTTGAGCCTTTTGTGGATGTTAAATAAGTCAGATCTAAACGCAGTAAGTCAGTGGTTAACTTTGTAACTTCATTTTGTTTTATTAAAGTCTTACTTTCAGGTCAGATTGAATTTTTCTTTGGGTCAGTTTCCTCAGCACAAATAGTTTGTGTGTTTATAAGAGCTATAGAGTGTTTTCCTTTCTGAATTTTCCAACAACATATTATGTTGGCAGATGAATAAAATAATATTAATAATATTTTGGCTGTGAACTGAGGTGTTCTTGTGTTCTTGAGGTTTACATTAAACCCATTCGATCCAAGGCAAATGACTGGAAGAACTCGATAACAAATATAACAACTTTGATAAAAGTCGTCTGTGATTTTCACTGCTGTAATTAAAAAAAATAATAATAATAATAATCACAGACCTTCAGAACATACACAGAAAGGAGATATGACTTTATTTTTTACTACAAAGTAAATGAATCTAAATGTGATTATGTCCAGTTTGGAGACAGATGATTCTTGTTCATCCTTGTACGCCCTTCTTATGGGGGCAGTCGTGGCCTAATGGTCTGAGAGTCGGACTTGTAACCCGAAGGTGAACCTGGTGGGTTCGAGTCTCGGGTCCGGCAGGGATTGTAGGTGGGGGAGTGAATGACCAGCGCTCTCTGCCACCCTCAATNCCGGGCGCCACAGCTAAAATGGCTGCCCACTGCTCCGGGTGTGTGTTCACGGGTGTGTGTGTTCACTACTGTGTGTGAACTTGGATGGGTTAAATGCAGAGCACAAATTGGCCACAAAGTCACTTCCACTTCTTAGGGTTCAGCTTAGGATTTCTGCAGCTGGACAAAAAAAAAAAGAAATGAGATCTTAAGGTGATATATCATCTCTTATGTTGATCATGTCAGAGTCAAAAGTAACGTTGTTTTAGCTCTTTTCAGTACTAAACCGTAATTCGGTGCACGGCAATAAAGTTGTATAGGCGACGGACCAGAGTCAATGACTCTCTTCCGTAATAATCAGGCTTTCTAAACTTTTCCTGGTTGCTTGTTTGCTGATTATTGCCGGCTCTTCCAAATAAAACTTTACTTCCTCCTTTCACTGTGTGGAATTAAATGCTGGGTTGCTAAATGTGTGTAAAGTTCACGTTATTTATGAACGGAAAAGCCGTCTTGTTTACTTGCCTGGGGTTATAATTAGTAAGGAATTAAACACGTCAGGGTGTGCAGTTATAGGAAAATAAACAATGACGGCATGGTGTAATACAAAACAGAGCATCGGTCAAATTCCGGATTTGATTATTTTCCAGCAACAGCATGTCCTGAAGTGTCTAACATGTTGAACAGGAATTTCAGATTTCAAAATGTATTAATGAACGACACATCATACAGACATTCAGTGTATAAGTTTACAAGTCCCTGTGGATGAGCTGTTACTATAGAAACCATAACGTATTAGAACGAGCGCATTCACGTGACTTCACGGGAACTTCCTGTCCAATCAGAATCCAGACTCGAACAGCGCACAGTTATTAACATCTGGCAAAAACTGTAAGCGTAGTGGCGATGTGTTTTTTTTTTTTTCCTGCTGCATAACAAATCAATTCACCTAGAGCTCAAAGGAACAGAAATGAAAATTCATTAACCCATGCAGCGTCTCAGAGAGCGAGTGTCTGCCATCGGGGTTACTAATGGTCGCCATGACAACAACAAGCGTTTTTTTTTAGTTGCTGGATTGATCAAAAGTTTATGGCATCCCGTCTTTAAAAGAATTTAACAGACAAGTAAATGTGAAATCCCATGCATGCTCGCAGGCCTCCTGTCTCCCCTCTGTGACATTTCTGTCTGACATTTGGCATTTACCCAGACGGACTTCATGTCCTGTTCACTGCAGCAGCTGGCGAGCGGCAGAGATCCTGTTTGGACAGAAACCCGGCATGAAAATCAGAAGAGCTGACGTGAAGGAAACACCTGTCATGTTATCTCTAATGATAGCTTTAACATGTACTGAGGCTCTCACACACACACACACACCCACAAACACACACTGTGGATTGCTTGCATGCCTCATCTCCTTCTTCAGATTAGCACTGTGTGTGTGAGAGCTTGCTGTTGTGATAAATGTGTGTGTGTTTGTTGAAGAATATCTCCTCGCCGTGTGATTTAGGACACACTGACGCATTTAGTCTAGTCTCCTTTTGATCCATGTATGAAAGCCTTGGAAACTCCATTACTAAATATCGTTCATCTTGTCTGAGATGATTTTATAGGTACAGGTTTGTTTGTTTTTAACCAGTTTTTTTCAGTGTAATGTGACGGTTGATGATCGCGTGTCTCTGATACTCGAGAACAGTCTGAGTGGAAGCACGTTTTGGGCAAATGGGTGTTAAGGATTTGCATTTAACCTCTTCTTCACAGGAAAACTTCCCTGAGCTCATTCTTGCTTATTTCCATTGCTATCTGCAGCACGCTCTACACCTTGTTTTGCTGGATGTTCGGATGCTTTAAACTCCACGGAGAGAATTTAACTCTGTCGCTCTGTGCTTTTTTGTTTTGTTTTTTTCCCCTCAGTAGCCTGACGGCAGCCTGCTTCGTCCAGAATGGGGGTGAAAGATCGCCCTCAATGCTACTTTGATGTAGAAATCAACAGAGAGCCAGGTAAGACGTTACTGTGGCCTGTTAACATTGACGGAAGATTTTAAACAGCATGTTGTGACATAATTGATCATGATATTGATATTATATCGTAATATTGCCTAGCCAAGAGAGAGAGAGACACTAAAGTATTTTTATTACCTAAAGACAGTTGTTGTCTTTGTCGAACCTTCCACACACCCGGTGGAAAAAAGGGATTTAGCGTTAGTTGATACGCTTAGCTAAAATGGCATGTAAGTACCCAGGCCTGGCTTTTTTTTCAAGAGAGAGATTAGCTCCATCCGACCTTTTTTAAATAAATATAAAGATGTCCTCAGTGATGTTACAGGTTTTCATTTCAGAACTATTAAAATACCTTTAAGCTGACATATGCTGAACCATCATGCACTAAACGCTGTTTAAACCAACCGCAGATGAGCTGAATTAACGCCTGCTCTCTGCCCACGCCCGCAGATTATTACGTGCTCCATGTCATAATGCAGCAGCACGCATTTTAGCACCCTGTTATTCTGATCTAATAGTCTAATAGCCAGCTTTATAACAGTTACTTCCATGCGAGTAATTGGTTTAATTAGCGGAGTAGGTGCCTGTGTGGTTCATCTAATAGCAGGGATTTTCACTGGGCTGCTGTTTGTGGTTGTTTTAATAATTTTGTCACTTCATGGAGATTATAGTATTATGAAAGTATTTGTCCTTAAAGTGTTATTTGTAAGGAGTGAGATACTTATCAGAGCTGCTCTTATTCTGCTGGCAAAACAACAGCATTGCTTTATACCCTCTGTAGTGAGCATATGTAGTGAATGGGTAGCCGTTTTGAATTAGGCCTAATTGTATTCAAGTTGGAAATGTATTTTTTTAAGTCTATGAAATCTAAATATCAGGGGTGCACAATGTAGCAGTACTGCTAAGGATTGCTCTGTAACATTAGGTCCTCGTTATATTCATATGCATTCAGATACTACATAGTCAGACAGAGGAGTTCAAAGTGGAGGTGGGACTGCATCAGGGATCGGCTCTGAGCCCCTTCCTGTTTGCTATGG
>CM074966.1:15464128-15483238 GCA_037577455.1 Pangasius macronema | reverse complement strand
CGCATGGCCTCTTTTCGTATCAAACCCAGTGAACCAGATGTGGCCTTTATGCTTGTCTGTTTCCAGTGAAGGAGGTGTGGTCTGTGTGTGTGTGTGTGTGTGTGTGTGTGTGTGTGTCAGTTCTAGTGAAGGAGACATGGGACTCTATGTCTGCCAGTTCATGTGAAGGAGGCATGGCTTCGGTGTGTGTCAATTCTAGTGAAGGAGGCGTGGCCTCTATGCGTGCCAATCCCAGCGAAGGAGGCGTGGCCTCTGTCTGTCAGTTCTAATGAAGGAGCTGTGGCTTCCCAGTCCTGAAAATTAAAGCTTTCTTCAGTTATACTCGAAATGTTACCATAATACTGAATCAGAATATAGCCTATCACTTTTTGAATGAATGTATTGAGGTGTGTGTGATACACACAATGGATGCATCGAATAACGGTTACAAACAGTTCAACTTCAAGTCAACCAGTCGGAGAAGTTTGTGATCGATTTTAAGCAAACTGCCGCTCTAAAGTGATGTGTGTGAATCCCGGACAAGTCTCAAGTCTCAATCAGTGCATGCCTAATGGATAGTAGAAAATTTATTTGTCCATGTAATCACGTTTCACTTATGAGATAGGACTCCTCTGAGGGTGTTTATTGCTTTGGGTTCCATTCAGGATCCTCCTCAGTAGGAGTGGTGGAGCGGTGCAGTGGTGCAGTAATCCTGCCTTCAGCTCACATCTGGATACTCGGGTTAATATCTGGGTCGGGTCAGCACTGCAGTGGTCAGAGTCCACTCTCTTCAGCTTCTGGTTGGGAGCCTGTGTGTTTTCTGAGTGGGTGTTATGAACATCTGGGGCTCTGAAGCAGGAGCTGTAATCCTTTTTCAGGGTACCGAAATGGGACTGAACAGAGTTTCAGGTTTCAGGAAGCTTTTTGCAGAATAGCATGCCATAAAACGTCTTGAAGAGGCTTTAAATTAAGTATTTGGTAGAGACATAAGTCATTAAACGGGAATAAAAAGTAAACCAGCACTTTATCCTGAAAAGCATTTGATTTATGATTCTGAATTTTTTTTTACTTTTAAATTTTAAGTGGGATTCATCTAAAACCCCTGAAAGATGCGTTTGCGTTCATTTCCTAATCACTGTTGTCATTAAATTTAGCGTATACACGTAACCCATACCTGAATCTGAATCCAATTTCTTTAATTTAAATTTCTAAATTAATCCAGATTCTTGCGCTTTTGTTTTTAGGAGCTGACAGCGAAACTGAATTAATCCACTTTACGAGTCCATTAATATGCTGCTGTTATAGAAAATTAATCAAAACCTTCTTTTAATGTAGATCATCAGACAATAATAAAGAATTCAGCTTTGTGCAGTGTTGTAATAGTATAATATCTAAGGAAATCATCAACTTAGGAGCCATAGATGTAATCAGATCGAGAACTTGTTTTCCTATTGGTCAATATTTGCAGTCTTTGAGTGTTTGTAAAAGTGGTTCTAAGGTTCAGCTCCTCACACAGCTGTTTAGTGAAATCAGAGTGTCTGCTTGAGGATCGTGTTGGCGTGTGGAGTAACTGGGCGGCGTTTGTGATCCTGTTTTATGTGTCCGGAAGGTGCCAGCTTCATAGACTCTCCTTCTGGCAAGAAGTCCTGACTCAGCTCCCGTTCACTGAGGACACTGTAACCTCTCTCTCTCTCTCTCTCTCTCTCTCTCTCTCTCTCTCTCTCTCTCTCTCTCTCTTTCTCTTTCACTCACACACACACACACACACACAGAGTACGGTCTGACTGGAGGTCATGATTATTAGGCGCCAGAGAGGACTCGTTATAGCCAGGAAGATAGGACATGGATGGGCATGTTGTTATATAATTTGAAAACTTTGGGCTGTTGTGAAGGGAAGTCAGATTTATATTCTAGCTAAAATGAAAGAAAAAGTGGTTAAACATGTTTTAAGAAAACTGATCAAAATTCTGACACCATACTTTCATTTGCATTTTGTAAAACCTTGTTCTTTTTTAACTATTGGAAGGTTTGCTGTTTTATCAGAACATAATGTTAGAGGCATAATCCATGACAATCACAAACCCCAGAATTACTGTGATGAAAATGGACAAAAATCAATATATACTTTGAATAAGGGTTTTTTTTTTTTTTTGGCTTAAACATGTATGGATGCTGTATAGACTTGAAAAATGAGTAGTTTTTTAAAGCTGGTTTCAAAATGATCTGTACTCTTGCATTTCTTATTGTTTGGTTCTTTGGTTCTTTGGCTGAAGCTTGCCCTGGAGATAATATCACTGGGACTAACACTAAATCTCCTCCTGTAATGTCTAACGAGGTTAGAGACCCTTGTAGAAAATTCAGGCTCCTCCTACCTGCAGAATATTTCATGTTCCAGAGATGATTTTGTTCTTGCATCCATTCATGTTCGTTTGGATGTTTGAGGCAATCAGGTTGTGGGTCAAGCAGAAATATTGATGTTTGTCATCACTCTGGATCTCTGGACCACATCAGTGATCTGACACATCCAATATATTTTTTAAAATGTATCCATTAGCAGGTCAACAACCATTTGTATAATCTGTTTTTCCAAATGGTAATGAATGATAAAGGGAATTTACATGTGTGCAACCTCATAATTATACCCCAGGGAAACAGGATATGGTCAAAGGCAACAGTAGAGTTCCTAGAGTTAAAAGTGGTTTGAATTATTTATTTTTGCCCAGATTGTGAATGGAGCTAATTAAATATGCAAGCAGTACTGCAAAATTTCACCTAAATGATTCTCTCCACTAAATTCCATATTGGTTTAATCGATTACTTTTAATCAATAGATCAGACTGATCATGTCTGATCAAGCTGATCAATTCCACTCAGATTTCCCGTGAAATTTTGTTTCTCAGTTGATGCTCGAGAGGAGTTTCCTGAGCAGGCTTTACTTACACGGAGAGAAACTACCATTAACTCACTCCACGTTCTGCCGCTTTGCTAAATCCGCCAGAAAGGTGAGTCATCACGAGTTTCATTTCTGCTTGACCAAAATATTAATCTCCACTGCAGAGCTTTTAAGTCTGTCGAGGTGTTGCTAGCATTTGCACATTACAGTGCTCTGTGGTTAAGGTTCAAGTTCAAATCCAAGCATGGCTGGGAGCAATGCAGAACTACTCAGCTTGGACTGGATTTAGCCTCGCTTGGATGAAAGTGAACTTTAATGAGATCGTGGACAGGAATTTGTGTGTTTTTCTAGATTTTCTTTACTAACCCGAGGACTAAATTTTGGGATGGATTGTCTCTCTAATTCCCAGAAAAGTCCTCGTGATAACTCGTCTCCATATCGTCCATAAATCTGGAATATCCCGGCATGGTAGACTGTAGTAATTTGGTCCTGTAATACTTTGGAACCAGAGACAGTTGGATGTATTTGTAGACTTTATTAAGGATTTTGCACTAATCCTGCTCATAATCTGCACCAGAGGCCAACGTGAACACAGTCAGCGTTAGTGTAAGCAGATCTGTAATTCATCAGTGCTATTCAAAACCAGAAAAAACATAGATGACACTGATGGTCAGCGGAATTGAGTTGAGGACTTGAGGCCAAATAGGAAATAAAACAGGAAGTGTTTTGTGAAAGGGCTCCTGCAATTATTTTGAACTTGATTTCTTAAATGATTGATTCCTTTATAAGTAACATATGATCTTCAATGACATCTGAGTTGTCTTATTTAGTTTCATCAACATGTTGGTCTCGTTGGTCTCTTTTCACTTTGGTCAACAGTTTCCTATATTACCCACAATGCTGATGGTGGTGCAGTGGGATTTTAGCCTTTGTTTCATCTCTACCTAAAGAGAGAGTTGCAGCAGTGCTTTAGTCTTTTAGTCTGTCCAGCTCTCTCATCACCTCATCTGTACACTCTTCTCAAACCAATCAGCTTCCAGAGCTTCAACTTTTAAGCTGATATCACCGTCAGTGTCATCGCTCTTGTCTTCTTATAGATCACTATCTAGCTAATGAGTCTCTATGTAACCTGTACCTGCATTGCTTTATGGGAATTTGAGTCCAACGATTGGCATCTTCCCTACTTCTATATTGGGTTTCTCATTACTATGACATTTGAAAATGGCAAGCATGAAAAGAAATTCTTGCTCTTTTGATTTTAGGAGCTAACAGCGAAACCTGACCATTATCCCTTATGTTTGAGAGAGCTGAATTTTTTTAAACACCATTGTAACTGTGCTGGCATTAACGGTGTCCCCCAGTGACTTCATCATGACACGTAAACAGCTAACAATAACAGTGCTAACAGTATCAGTGCATTTAATGTGTTTCATGGTGGACTTTTCCTCTAATCTGTCGCACTCCCGGGAAATGTCAGACTTAAACTCATAGCTACTCACAAGTGTCTATAGTACAGATCTCAAAATCTCACAGTAGATAAAATGGGGTGACATTAGTGAGTCTAATGCTAAGCGGATGGACGTTGAAGGCACACCATAATTTACTCTGAAGAGAAATGTTTACATTGTGTAGCATTATTAACCAGTAATAACTATGGCTGCAATTGCTGTGTATAATAACTCAGCTTTTGTGTTTGTGGTTTCAGCCAGAATGTCTCTTCTGTGTGTCATTGTGACTACTTCGAACTGTCAGCTGTATTTGCTTGAAAGATGAGAGTACAAACTCTGTGTGAACTCGGCACCAGGACAGGACGGTTTAGGTTTTGTTATTAGCATTTTTGTTGTTGTAGCCTTTATAACTGCAGCTCCTTTGTGGCGTCTGAAGTGTTTATGGCTGCCTGCTGGTCCTCACACACATCTGCACTGTTCACAAAATTTATAGCAGCTCAAAATTACAGCCCTCTCTCTGTGTTTCCATCTCTTCTTTTCTCTCAGCACATACACATGCTCACAGGGCAAGGTCATAATAACTGCTGTGTAATTTCTATGTCACCTGAAATGGCCTCTTTGGTGTGTGTGTGTGTGTGTGTCTGTGTGTGTGTGTGAGAGAGAGAGAGAGAGAGAGAGAGAGAGAGGTGTGTAAGCAATGTCTACCAAGGTCAGGACAAAATCTCTGGGATGTATTCGGAAAAGGTGTATTGAACAGGACTAAACACACACACACACACACACACACACACACACACACACACACACACACACACACACACACACAAAATCTATTTTCTCCCTCCACTGCCACTCCTTTTCCTTTCTGCTCCTTCACCTTGGCCAAGAGGACATAGGAGGAGTACTAGTGCACTGAGACTCTCAAACACACACACACACACACACTTACTTATCTTGGGAAGTTACACGCTGAGTTAGAGTATACACATCATTATTCACTTTAATTAGTATTTGATTTATTGTACCATGAACATACACACTGGTGACAGATTAAAGGAAAATACAGTATCACTGTTATGGTGTGGGGGCATTTATTATTTTATTGGTGTGATTTGGCTGCCTGTGTCCCCTTAGAGTGAAGCATCACTGCAAATCAATACCTAGTTCTTCTGACTGATCACCTTTATGTGCCTTCTGTAACATGGACTAGCTCGCTGTTTTGTTTATCATGTCTTGTCATGGAGACATTACATTAATTATCAGTTTCATAAGCATTCACCAGAACCATCTGGACTGAAGCGCATGCATTGGATTATTGGCACTAGGACATTGTTTGCTTAATCACTTCTCAATTTACCGACAGCAGCAGTGTGAAGCACGCGCGTAGCTTTCAGAGCGAGCCAGGCCGCTCTATCAGCTGGCAGCGGAGACGGAGGAAGAGAGCAGAGGGCAGGAGGATGGAGATTACTCACATCGTTCTTGGTGTAAGTCTGAGGAGAAGCTCAGAATCCTGAGGGTTATTATTACTACAGGCAGATCGCTCAAGATTAACATCTCCTGTTACGCTCTGGGCAGACAGACAGTCAGAGAGTAAGGGCTTTACAGGCAAGTTAGCATGTTGTTAAGGTTACTGCGTACCTTTCATTTTTGGTTTGGAGAGTGCATTTCATAAACAGATGCTGCACTTTCAGGGTTTTTTTTTTGTCTTGCTTCAGTCTTTAAGATGCTGGATTATGTTTTCTAGGATGTCATCATGAACATTGGCCTTTAAGAGGACTTGGTTAAGCTCTTTTTTCATAATATTATGCTTTACTAAATGATCTACATTATGTATATTTTACTGCTATAGCACAGTATAGCTGCACTGTTTATATTTCATAAAAAGTAAGAAAGTCACAAGATCATTTTAAGGTACCATTTAATATTCTGTAGTTTATTTACCCACAGCAGTGTTGTCATTGGTATTTAGTTCACTTTGGATCCATGTAAAATTCACCATCTTTAATTCAGTCATATATTTTTTTTTATTCCCAGAAACTGATTCTGTCTGATTGTAAATGTCTTCCTGTTCCCGCTACAAGCCCGTTTAAAATTCAACCACAGAAAAAAAAATCAATTTGTCATATCACTTTTATCATTTTTTTCTTTTTATATTATAAGTAAAAAAAATAGTAATGAAACAGTTTTTTAACAAATATGTAAAAATAAAACAATAAATTACACACATTTATTCAGAACACAATCCTAAATGTAGATAATCTAAAATATGACAGTGCAGTTAAATGATTTTAGTTGATTATTTCATTTCAGCTTGTTATAAAGAAATTTTTAATAAAATCTAATTTTTTCATTGGAATTTCAACATCACCACCACACTAAGCACCGCAGTACCACGATAAACATTTTTCATAGTCTTTCATTGTACTGTGTTGAGAGACCGCATGAACGATGCTTGCTTGTGTGTGTGTGTGTGTGTGTGTGTGTGTGTGTGTGTGTGTGTGTGTGTGTTCAGATCAGTGCTAGCAGTGTGTGTTTGCTCAGTCGCCTTGTCCGCTGAGGGAAATGAAGTCTGATTCTGTGCCTAGTCCAGCTATTCGGGTTGTCACTCAAGTCCCATAACTCCCAGACCCGGTCATGAGCGCTGAAAGTGGAGCACTAAGTTAGAGCTTTTTATTTATTTCTTTATTTATTTTTACTTTTTAGGCTTCATGGTAACTAGCTTGGCAGAGACTAGCTTTCTTATGTCAGTTTAGTGCGATCTGTGCAGTTTTGTGCAGACTGTGTGATTTCATCTGTCTTTTAAGATTAACTGTACGAGACAATTGCAATAAAATCTTGGCTGAATTGTATTACAGACTGTGTGATTTATTACAGAGTGTGTCTTCATGTTCTCCATGAAGATCCTCTAATGATAGATCTGCGATTAAAGAAAATTGCTACGTTTTGCTTACGTCAATCACTTTTAACGATTATTTTGCAACTTTTTTCTGAGCATGACCACATGCTAATACAGTTTTTGTGAGAGGAATAATTTGACCACATGCTAACAGGGCTAACTGCATGCTAACAGGGCTGTGTGTGAGGGGATGAATTTGACCTCATCCTGCTAACAGGGGTGTGTGTGAGGGGATAAATTTGGCTACATGCTAACAGGGCTGTTTGCGAGGGGATAAATTTGGCTACATGCTAACAGGGCTGTGTGTGAGAGGATGAATTTGGCTACATGCTAACAGGGCTGTGTGTGAGGCGATGAATTTGGCTACATGCTAACAGGGCTGTGTGTGAGGGGATAAATTTGGCTACATGCTAACAGGGCTGTGTGTGAGGGGATAAATTTGGCTACATGCTAACGGCTGTGTGTGAGGGGATGAATTTGGCTACATGCTAACAGGGCTGTTTGTGAGGGGATGAATTTGGCTACATGCTAACAGGGCTGTGTGTGAGGGGATAAATTTGGCTACATGTTAACAGGGCTGTTTGTGAGGGGATGAATTTGGCTACATGCTTACAGGGCTGTGTGTGAGAGGATGAATTTGGCTACATGCTAACAGAGTGTCTCTTTTTGCGTAATACGAATACTAAAAACTATCCACAGAATTAACAGCTAAAGCAGGTAGTGTTAGTGGGTTTTGAGCCAAAACATGCTTAAACTCCTCTGCAATGCTACAGCAGAAGTAAAAACAGTGGCTTTGGTCAGGAATGCTTGTTTTTAACCTTTCAGTCACAATGTGCAGACTCTCTATAGGCACAGCCACAGGAGCAAAGCCTTTAACTGAGGAACCGTGGCCTTTACAGCGGCGTGAATGTGAACAGCTTTCGGGCATGCCGTGGGAGTAGACGCTTTCACACGAGCAAAAGTTATTCAGAGGGGAGATCTTATTCCCTCTTTCTGTTGCACTGGTTGGCATTCCTCTGCTTGGCATGGAGTTACATGGCATTGGCCAAGTGCATTCCAGTCTGGAGGAGACTCGCAATACAATACGCTTAAGCCTTGAGTCTGATATTGTAATGTTTCATTTTGGCAATAAAAAGCACTCTTGGATCATAGGTTCTATGTACAATAAATCTCTTTAAGCTTTTTGTTAAAGTGTAATATTTATAACAACTATCCTAGCCTTCTTAGAGGAAATAAAGCAGCCCGTGTTAGCAGATGAGTTTAGAGAGGATTTGATATATTTTACTGTCTGACATGTCTGATCGACACAGGACCAAATGTTAGTGAGACAATATTTATTGCGTCCGTCTTTATTACTCAGAACTAATCCGAACACCAACAGGTGACATTTTATTTATGTACGTGAATGTGAAGTCACGTTGACAGCTGAATATAAATGGTGAGAGGGCAGTGGCAGGACATGGTGTGTCATAATTATGAATCTCTCTTCCAGTTTCCAGATAATGCAAAAAAAACAACAATAAATATATGAAAATTTGATGGTTGCAAAATGGCCACATACAGTGGTTTGTGTGAGTATTTATCTTGAATTTTTACACATTTTGTAGTGCTATAACCTGGAATGGAAATGGATTTTATTGGGATTATATGTCATGAATCTAAAATCCAAAATCACCTATAATGTGTGTGGATGGAGCTATCAAAACAAGTCAGACAAAGATCTGGAAAAGTGTTAATCAGGGCTTGGTTATAAAATTTTTTTTAAAAATTTTCAACATCCCACAGAGCTCTACTATAAATAAAAAGACCATGGAACAATTGCAACAGTCACGCCTAGAGAGAGTCGTCCAAAATTTAAAAAAATTCAGTGCCCAGGTAAGGAGGACATTAGTCAGAGAAGCAACTAAGAAGCCAGGGGTAACTTAAGATGATGCTATCACCACCATGCTTTACTGTGGAGATGAGGTTCTGTTTCTACCAAACGTCTTACCTTGTAAAAATTCTCTTCAGCACTTTTTTTGGTCTCGGTCAACTTTTTTCCACATTTACTGAGTGTCCAGCATGTCTTTTGCCAAACTCCAAACAGAATTTCATCTCTCCACTATCTGTTCCATAAAGCGCAGGTACGCTTGTTCTTGTTCTCCCATCTGAGCTGTGAATCTCTCCAGGTTGTTCAGAGTTATCCTCGGCCTCCTGGTTTTATTTTTTTTAATTATATAGTTTGGTGTTTAGATAAAAATTGTTAACCTAACACAAAAGGCAGTTTTTTTGTTTTTCGCCAGAGACTGTCTCAGTACCTGTGTAAAAGATTTAGGAAGCACTGGGTATGAGCCCAGTAAGTAATTCCACGTCTTTGGCCAAATCTGAAAACCTTTAGTTCCAGAAACTAGCAGGTCCGGCTAGCACACCTAGCTAATGTTAGCGATGAACATAACCACCACTGTTTTGGTATGATATTCCAAAATTGCTTGCTGTTGAATAACTAGCTGAAAAT
Source organism: Pangasius macronema (assembly GCA_037577455.1). Taxonomy (NCBI): domain Eukaryota; kingdom Metazoa; phylum Chordata; class Actinopteri; order Siluriformes; family Pangasiidae; genus Pangasius; species Pangasius macronema. The sequence continues at coordinate 15,473,528 of CM074966.1, read as the reverse complement.
CACTGACTTTGTTACTGAACCTTACTTTGTTTAGTAGGGGTTTCTCTTACAGCATTCTTAGAAACCACTTGAGCATTAAAAAACACAACATTGATTATTGTACATATATAATTTGTAATGGTTACTTATGATTAGTGATTATTTTATCTCTTAGATGTCTTGTAGCAACTCAAAAGATATCCAAGTGTCCTTCTCTCCTCTAGTTTGGTCCTGCTTGACATTTTAAAAGGCCTACATTGTCTCTTAATCTCTGAATATTAAAAGGCCCCCAGTGGCAACTGACATTATAACAAGCACTTTTGCATTAATTCTTGTGGCAGTTAGTTGCAGTAAAAGTCTGCTTAATGAATCTGGATAATTGTTTGGAGAGGCTGGTATTTACTCTCACGACTCTGCCTAATTGGTTATTGGCCTGTGTTTGTCTTCTGCATCATGATGACTCTGGCGAGACAGGACAGAGAGGTGGAGGAGGGAGCTGATGGGTTGAGTATGGATCTGAATATCAATGTGGCTCTCAAACACTCCTCGTTCACATTGTCCTGGGATGGGTGAAGCAAAGAACACTTCTACTTTGAACCTACTTTGCACCTCTACCTAATGTATAACTTTGGACCACATCTTATAGCTCGGCAGGGACGGCATGTGTCTGTAGGGTCCTCCGAATATCTCTGTTTGGTGGACTGTTATGAGTGAACATGGTCAAGTTTATAATGTAGACATGGAGTCATTATAAAAAAAGGGGATCATTAAAATTTCATTTTGATGCATTTTGAAGCATTCCCTAAAATGTTAAAACCTTATATGCACTATATGGTACTTTAATGCATATGTTTTTGGAATAATTTCATATATTCTGGCTTTATTAATTTCCTTATTGCAGTCCTGGTTTATGGATATTTTTAAAGTTAATCTTTACTTTCCTTTTCCTGTCTGTGAACCGGCTCTAGCGTATATCGTAGAAGAGAGGGGACTACCCCACGGTCGTGTTCTGCCTGCTGGAGGATGTGCTGCTACAGTTCACCTGTTTGATGGACACGCCTCACAAAGAGCAGCATCTTTTACAGCCCGACGTGTTTGATGTGGACTTTGCTGGGCACCAACCAGGTGGGCAAACAAGAAGCGCTCAGATACGCCACTTTGCTGCAAAACCACGGAGGAAGAGTGCAAAATGGATGCCTTTTCCATTCAGGTGGTAGACAATACAACTGGCAGGCTAGAACATCATGCTAGCTCTCAGGCCCAGGCCAAGCACTTCTACAAAAAGGATGATGGTGGAGGAAGTGGGAGGGGTTTATGCAAAGCAGAGGGAGAAACCAGTCCTGAAGAGGCGGCACCTCAAGAAAGCCCCACCTCTTATAACAGAGAGCAAATCATTGTTGAAGTGAACCTTAACAACCAGACCCTGAATGTTTCCAAGGGGTCAGAGGGCAAGACCAGAGAGCAAGGTCAGACTCGTCACCACACGACTAGCAATGAAGATAAAGACCATGAGCAGAGGCAGGAAGAGATGGAAATTAGCACAGAGGAGGAAAAGGATGAAGAAGAAGAGGATGACGATGATGATGACGATGATGACGATGATGAAGAGGAGAACGATCTTAGCATTCCAGAGGTTCCACAGGCTATTATGGAGAGACCGCGGCGTGGTACGAGAGCGAGTGCCGTTTCTTTGTGCCAGGGCCTGGGCAGTGGCACACTGGCACAGGGGAAGAAGGAGCAGGAGAGTCAGGGCCAGAAGGTAAAGCTGGAGGAGTTCGTCGTGAAGCGGACGTTCTTTACAGGCGCACATAAATTGTTGGCGACCATGAACCTCTTTGTGTGGTTGCAGTGACACAATCGCATGCAGATCTGCAACAAGTGCGGCAAACGCTTCCTTCTGGACAGTGAGCTGCTGCTACATCATCAGACCAGCTGTGAGAAGAGCATACAGGTATACACACTTCCTAACACACACACTCTCTGTCGTATGTCATTTAAAGGAATACTCCAGTTTTTTTTTTAACTTGCTCTCTATCTATCACATCTGTAGTGTATGTTTGATTACCACGAACATAGAATTTCTGTGTATTGAGAAAAGAGCATCACAGGGCAGGGTAATGTGCTAGCTGCCCTCTTCCACATGCAAGAGCTCACAGAGGCCCATGATTGACTGGTGTAGCTGTGATTGCCAGGAGAGAGAGAGAGAGAGAGAGAGAGAGAGAAAGAGAGAGAGAGAGAGAGAGGAATACCATCCCTCCCACCCAGCGAGCACAGCCTGTTTTGTTCTCTAAACTCCTGGCCACAGATGGCTGTGGTACTCTCAGGATTCTTGTTATCAAAAATGACTTCTAATTAAGTTGCGTTTGTGTCAGTAAATGTAAAAATTACGTTACCGTACTGCACATCACAAACACAAATCTGCAGTAGATAGTATAACAATAAATCTTGGAGTGTTTCAGGATGAATTCAGTAAAGATGAATTCCACTTACTTTTTTTGGTTTTGTACTATTCATGTGCGTAACACAACAACAGAATCTTCCCTCTGAAAAGGACATCCCATCTCGGCCAGAATGAAGTAGCATATATATAATGGACATATACACACACACACACACACACACACACACACACACATGCTCTGAAAAAAATGTACTGTTTGTACTGTATTGTTTGTGAGCACTAGAATAAAATAACTGCTGAAGTAACTGACAAAATCAGATAATAATCAGATTATTAGTGTGCATGTAAACAAGCTCTCTCTGTAAAAACAGACCTGTACATGTATAATCTTCTCACAGTCTTTGGGGAAAGGCTTTCATCAGTATTTCTAGTGTGCTTTACTTATTGCATCTCTCTCTTTCCACTGGTACGTCCCGTTTTCTCTCTCTCGCTGCATGGCAGAAGCACACTCACGCCTGTGTGTGATGTGAGATGAGATGTGGGTGATCTGTATGCATGTGTTGGCTCTGGGATGGAGAGAACAGCTGGATGGTGCCATTAATGCCAGAGTGCCGAGTCATTTCCTGTTTGAACTCCACTGTGGAAACGCTTAGACAGCACATAGTGGATCGTATATTATTTCTCTCTTGCTTCTCTGGTGCCATTTAGAAAATTGCGTCCTTTGAATTTCAAATTCTGAATTTAACTTAATTTAAAGTGCATTCATATGATTGATTGGCACTGATTTATTTTCATTACAGTGAAGGTGCCCTTGGTGAATGGATGAATGCGGCCTGAGGTTTTTTTTTTGTTATCTTGTTTTAAAACCTGCAGTGTGTGACCTGTGGGAAGGCATTTAAGAAGTTATGGTCCCTCCATGAGCACAACAAGGTCGTTCATGGCTATGCCGAGAAGAAGTTCTCCTGCGAGGTGTGTGAGAAGAAGTTCTACACGATGGCACATGTCAGGAAGCACATGGTGGGTGAGTATCCTGGCCTGCTGAGAGTTAATTAAAGGGGCAGTATGTCATTTTGCATGTTTTGCTACTTGTGTGGCAAACTGCAAGTCTATGGAAAACATTAACAAGCCTTCACCTTTGTTTCTTTCGAGACAATGAGCTACCTTTTAAAAGAAAAGGACCTGAGCTTAGGAGCAGAAATCGTTTCTGGGCAAGAAAAATTAAATAGACTAATTAACCATATACACTGAATAGCAGTATAGTGAATCATAGTTTTATAAGGTATTTCTAAAATTACATCGTTATTACAAATCTAGAAACAATTGTGAACATTACAAACAGCATTTCCGATGCATAACAAACCCCCTGACACAGCTAGGTGGCAGCAAAACACCCCCCACACAAGGAAGCATGATCTAAAGCAGTGTAATTAGGTACTGTAGGACTGGCTCTTTACAGTAAGTTCCTTTCATCTCCTGAAGCCTGATCTGTATTCGACTGAAGCGTCCCGCTGGGGGAAAAGAGCCACGCTGACCTTGTCTCTGCTCCATATAGCACACGCAGCACAAAACACAGGCTGTGTTGTTTAATCTCTCCTAACAAACAGGAAGAAATCTTCCTTTCTCCATAACGCTCATCTGAGAGAACAGTACAATTACAATATGATACAATAATGATCACATTTATTTTACGGGAAATCTCAAACATTTAAATTATTTATGTTGCACTGTGTATGTGGCAATTTTTATATGTGGCACTGTACACTTTTAAAAGCTCTAAGATTTTTTTTTTTTTTTATCTGACTTTGTTATACGCCTTATGCGCTGTAAACATGATATGCAGTAGACATGTATAAGAGTGCAGAGGTGTGTGTCCTTGCCTGCAGCCCACACGAAGGACATGCCGTTTACTTGTGAGACGTGCGGGAAGTCGTTTAAGCGCAGCATGTCTCTGAAGGTGCACTCTCTGCAACACTCTGGGGAAAAACCCTTCAGGTGTGAGGTGAGTGTTAGACACACACACACTACCGTATACTATATATCATTTAAGATCAGTTCTGAAGCATGAATTTGCATAGGGATCATTTAAAAATGTAGCACACAGGGAATATAAATGTACAGACCACATATCACAGTCATTGGGAGCCATCTTATGGGGGTTACAGAGCTTGATCTGGTTTTACTACCATATGTGTGTGTGTGTGTGTGTGTGTGTGTGTGTACATTGTAATGCTCCACATACACAGAATATGAAAGCACACATGAAAATACCTGATCGATGGTACTTTAATGATATAAATATATACTCTGGACATATAGTAAGCTGCAAACAAATCACAGGTTCTTTCCATATCATTAAATGTAACGAGAAATGGATAAATAGTATATATCATTCTTTAATATATAGCAGATTGTTAGCATTGGCAAATTGCTCTGTTATCAGAGGAGCAAAACACTTGAGCTTGTCATTGATTATTTGATTACTGATTCATTTAAGAAATACTGCTTGTGTCCTTATATAAGAATATTTAAGGATGTTTTCTATGTGGAGTCTCTGCTTGAGATTTGTAATTCTTTAAAAAGGTGAAAATTTAAGAAATCCTGTGTGTAGAAGTTTATAAATCATTTGTAACTTTGAAACTGTTAAGAAATCATCATACCCATGGCATTTAGGATTATTCGCTGCACGACTTGAGGTCCAAGCCCACTGATTTGACTCTGACTGATCCTATTCCAGGAAGTGACAAATTTACAAACGATTATTGAGTTTCACCCCCATGCCATCCCACATACTCAGATTGTTTTTCTGATTCACTTAGTGTGAAGAGTTCAGTGTATAACCAATGTGGACCAAATAGAAATAGAACAAATATCAAAAATATTGGCTTCAGTCTCATTTGGGCTTGGCGGTAGGTGAGAAAGCAGCCTTAGAGGTTTTTACCCCCAATTGTTTACTAATCTAACCAGTACATCTGCCTTTCCTGATGCAGAACTGCAGTGAACGCTTCCAGTATAAGTACCAGCTTCGCTCTCACATGAGCATCCACATCGGCCACAAGCAGTTCATGTGCCAGTGGTGCGGCAAAGACTTCAACATGAAGCAATACTTCGACGAGCATATGAAGACCCACACTGGTGACTGGTTCATGCTAATACACAACGCTTTATTGTCTGTAATTTGTGTAATAGAGGAGTTTTACGAAGGTGTATGAAATAATTCTGACTGTAAAACAACAGTCTGTTTTTCCCTATGAAACCCGCTAACTACAATGACAGAAGGAAAGATACCGTAGTAACTGTTCAAATATAGTTGTTTTCTTTTTCCAGGCGAGAAGCCGTATATCTGTGAGATCTGTGGGAAGAGCTTCACCAGCCGGCCCAACATGAAGCGGCACCGGCGCACACACACGGGTGAGAAGCCGTACCCGTGCGACGTGTGCGGCCAGCGCTTCCGCTTCTCCAACATGCTCAAGGCGCACAAGGAGAAGTGCTTCAGACTCAGCAGCTCTTTAGGGGACAACAGCAGCGTGACCTCGGGGGGTGAAGGGTCACACCCTTCTTCTCTTCCTCTCCTCCACTCCATTAGTGGCCTTCCTCCTCCTCCTTCTTCTCCTCCTCCTCCTCTGTTCTCCAACTCAAGCAACGATTAACGGCTTTCCATGGAAACCTGGAACTCTTTTTTTTTTGTGTGTGTGTGTGTGTGGTGAACCAAAAGCAGTAGGTTATCCGACTCTGTGGGTGATGTCATGCGCAGAGGAGTCTGAATGATGTAGCAGGCTTTTTAAACAGTGTGTGACACTGTGTGAACTCCTTTTCAAGAGATATTTTATATATAATCAAGATTGGCTCCTTCAAAATTTGTTCTTCAATAATGCATTGTTGTGGTTAAGTTCTCATGTGCAGCTGATTGCACACATAACAATCTTTTTATTTAGAATGTCTTTACCGACTGTATGTCCTGCCCATCCAGTCAGTGTGTGTGTGTGTGTGTGTGTGTAGAAGCTGGAAACAGGCTCTGTTCTCTGCTCTCAGAGTGTGTATGTTGTGTGTCCAGCCAGCAGAGGGATCCACGTGACTGAGCATCAATTCAAAAGAGCTTTTTCACGAGAAGGTGCGATGCCGATAACCAAATCCCTGCGTCCCTGCAGTAACCAAACCCTGTGTGCTTATTAATGAGGTATGATTTGTTTATAATCACTCCTGCACCTTATTTCTAACTGTAACCGTACATACGCTGGTGTTGTATTGGTTAATGTTGTCTGATATGATGGCCTGTCTCTGGCACTTGAGAAATGAGGTGAGAAAGGGGACGGGGTTATACAGAAGGTTATACAAGAAAACTGCAGATGTCAGATATATAAACAGTTTTCTTTTTTTTCTTTTTTTTAAATGTATAATTGCACTTTATTAAAATCAGTCTGCATATCGACTATAAACAGGACTGAAATATCAGTATCAGAAGCCTCTGATTCTGTAGATATATAGCATTATAGCAATATATTCAACTAAAGATGTTTGCAATTTTGTACATTTGTCTGTACCTGTAATAATTTAGGGTACATTCATGTTTCGAAAATGTAGCTTTTTATGAATTTACTCATTCTAGCGTTACACTTAGTTTCCACTTCATGTTCAAAATCATTACTGATGTTATATTTTGAATTGCCCATGTACACTCTAAGTTTCATATAAGCAGCTGTTACTTAAAACTAAACTATTCATCTTCACACTCTATGCAAAACCACTGACTCTATAAATTAAATACAGGTAATATTATATTATCTTCATTAATATTTCGGATTAGAAAATAGAGGTAGAACGTTGCGTTAGTGAGTAAAGGCTTGTGGATATCTAGTACTCGTATCTGTATCGGACACACACATCTCAGAACGTCTCAAAAGCTGAAATAATATTTGTGTCACTAGAATTTCTCAATCTTTTGTAAATCTGATTTTATATTCTGAAGTCAAATTGAATTTATATTTAATTTTAAAATGACAAAATTGAAAGAACATTGAAAGTATGTGAATCAAATTTAGATTCATTTCCTGACTTCTGATTGGCTAAAATTCTACTGACTGAATGTTGTACAAATTTTAAGCTTTTTTTCAATTCAACTGAATTTCAAGATGGATTTAGTTTTTGCCTTGCATGTCTATTCAAATGATGCACATTTAGATTTGGTCCATTTAACTTCAAATTTAAAATTTAAACTAAATAACTAGAACTAAATTTAATATAAATACTAGCGGCACAAATATCAACGCAAAGCCAAAAGAAAAAGGTTACACTGTTTCAACTATATGAACACACTTAATAGTAAGTCATAAACCACCTGCAATCAACTTTTTTATGAATATAAGCAGTTAGAAAATAAAGAGTAATAAATAGAAATATATAAAATCGAAAACTTTTACATTAGTAAAGTCTTTATGGAGAAATTGTGTAAGATCAGATTAAAGAAATGAGATTTTACAGCTTCTAGAGATTATATGAGCCTCACTTACCGAGTGATTAGACAGGTTATTGCGTATAAAATATTGAACTCAGTATAATCTAGTTTCAATAACAGCTAATACAAACAATATCTAACCTCTGATAACATACACTTTGTGTATAAGCTGTAAATAAGTAGTGTACGTAATGTCATTTACTGTGTAGGCAGTTTTTTTGTTTGTTTGTTTGTTTGTTTGTTTACATCGTGTTGGGAGTCAGTTGATTGTGATATGTGATGAAGGAGACAATACTTTGGAAAGACTTTGACCTTGAAAGTTACAAGCTGGAAGTAGATTTACTTTTTGTATATGCGAAAATTTCCGAAATGATTTAAAAAAAAGAAAAAAGGAAAAATAATTTTAAGCACCTTCTATTTTATAGTTGCTCATAATGATGTGCAAATGGTAAGACGGATAAACAGATTTTTTTCCCTTTTGTTTTATTACTTTGTTGAATCAAATAGATTTTTCTACACAACACTGTAGAAACTTTAATCACCCAAATCTTATAGAACCGTTTATTTGCTGTTAATCTGTTCTTTAGTATTAACACTGAACACAGTAACTTTACTGGTTTCAGATTGACCGAGCCCAGTAACTGAAAACAACCCAGTTCTTAATCACTGCTTGAATATTTTTTGTTCCTTGTCAACTGCATAAATTTACATTTATACATTTAGGAAATGCTTTTATCCAAAATAAGACAGAATGCAATACGAGACCCAGCAGTGCGTTAAACTCTGGATATTATGTCCATGTCTGTAAAATTTAAATATAGGAGCAGAGGGTGCAGAATTTTGCAAATTGTACAGTTACTGTATCGAAAATGCCTTGGAAAAAAAAAGGAGTCGACAATGAGGAGTGAACAATGAATGTGTTGGTGTTAATGGGAATCACAAGGCAGGAGTGAAGCTACTGATCAGTGCACTTTGGTTAGGGCACATTGCACGATAAGATGAAAAAATAAATAAATAAATAAATAAAATGTATAATTTTGCAAGTAATGTCATGTGCCAGAAGGACTTTGAACTTTTTTTTTTTTTTGCATTCTCTCATCTTCTGTCTTTGGACGCTTTATAATATTACACACTCCTAGTTGCACCTTATTCTCTTCATTGGGACACCCCCGTATGAGTAGGAGTGCAGTTGACATAAGTCTCTACTCGAACATAACCATGAAATATCGAAACGGTCATACCTCTCACTATTCAACATTCTCGTATCAGCGTCAGTAGAATTTCTCAACCCTAAAATCAAATGTGCCATGATGAGATTAAGGCATGTGCCGATAATCCGCTATCTTCAACATGATATTGTTATTGAGGACACGTCAGATTATCATCCCCACCCCTACGTTCCAGTCTGGAGGAGGCTGCAGATGGGGCTGCCAATTTTTGGGCCAGTTTTTGTGCTACTGAGATAAAGCCTGTCTCATTCACAATGCGGCGTAAAGTTACCGTAAAGACAGCTCTCTTTTACAGTAATTAGTTTTGGAATGTGAAAAATGTGAAGGAGCATCAGATCCTTC
>CM074966.1:15446236-15464018 GCA_037577455.1 Pangasius macronema | reverse complement strand
GAGACTCGAACCCACCACCTTCAGGTTCACCTTCGGGTTACAAGTCCGACTCTCAGACCATTAGGCCACGACTGCCGAAAATGAGAAGTAATTTTTAGCAATAAAGTAATTAAAGAGTTTGCTTGAAAGCAGAGATGTGTGATATTTACTTGTGTTTAGTTCAGTTATTTTTTCTCTTTACAAGTGGACTAAATAACATTCAGTAGAAAATAAAAGCAATTAATGCAGTAGTACTACAAAAAGTACTAAGACTATAGATTATTTATGGTACTAGGAAACTAAGTATAGTACAAAGTGCTTTTTTAAATCCTGTCACTGGAAAGAAAGCATACTGGCAAATGATGATCAGCTTGCTAATATTGTTATTATTAATGGCTAGTTCAACTTTAATGTGCAGATAATGACAATTAGCCAAATATAATCTCAAATATAATAAAGATTACAAATAGCCCCCAAACTCATTATAACAACTGAGTGTTGAATAATTTTCAGCAAACTTTCAGCAAGCCTAACATTAATCTCGTTGGTTAAATAGCTCAGAAGTTTTTTTTTGCAAGTCATGTGATGTATATTGAGCTTAAATAATGATATTAAATATTGAGTTATACTGCAAAAATCAATTCTACAACTTGAAAATGTTTGAAATTGGCTATGTGAAATAAACATAATGGGGGTAATATTGGGGCAACTCGTGATTAAAGGTGAGCTGAAGTTTTAATATCGGCACATGCCTGCTTCTCATTCAGGATTTAATATCCAAGAATTTTATCATCATATGCACAAACGTCTTGTACAGTGAAATACTCAGTTCCGTCATTCTCACGTATACGACAGTAGAAATAATAACAAGTTAAAATAAAGACCATTGTGCACTGTATTGTCTAGCCGCAATATATTACACAGTTTGTAACACTGGGCTTTATTTTATTTTGAATGGAGAGAAATACACAAATTTGGTTTAGTACAGTTGTTCCACAGGAAATACAGTTTTCCAACAACGATAATCAGTTCAAGGCCCACTTAGGGAGCACTGATGAGAGCTTAATAATTGCATCCTTCCCAAACTGGTCTTTTAAACACGTTCCTACAAATCGTTATGATTGAAAAGGTGGCTTTTCACAGAGCTTTTTTTTGTGTGCACTTTATGGGATGTGTGTTTTTTGTTTTTTATTTATTTTATTTTATTTTTTTTAAAAAAGAGATTGTCTCATCAAAAGTCTTTAAATTTGAACATTTCTAAAAATTTATTTCTGTTGATTCTTATTTTAGAAAGTTGGGAAATCATACTGTTATATATTATCCTAATTTCGTAAGGATGGCTTTCACTTTTTTCACTGTTTGTTTTCACAGCATTTGCTACAAGTTTGTGAAGAACAAAATGGTCCTGTTTTTCCTTTTTTCTCTGTAAAGTGAGTTTGGATTTGCTGCTAGTTATACATGCTACGGTTTCATGAAATTTGCATACATAATCATTTACTGTACATGCCAATAGAGAGCATTTACACTGAATGAGTTTAATTGGGGGGAAAATTTCATCTTGTTGCGTATTGATCTTCAGTGTCTGTTGTGTTAAAGAGAGAAACAGGAGTATAAAATGATTTGCACTTCGAAAGTTGTTTAATCATCAGTGTATGATTTGAGCAGAACTCAATCACCATGTAACTCATTATAGCCAAATCAAAGATGTAGTCACTTTTTAAAAAAAAAAAAACAACAATACCTAATATCTTATAATGTACTTACTATTCCTTAATATGTATTAAACCATTCTCGAGTGACTGTTCCCGCATAATTTCCTACTTTTACCACGTAAACCCGATATCTTAGTAAGCTGTGTGTGTAAATGTCTCATGTATGCAGTAGTCATGTTGGTTTTGTAAACTCGGTACTAAAAACGATACAAAGACGCTAGTGTCTAGAGGTGCTAATACATTATACTGCATTTTGTGTCATTTATCTTGTCTGTAACAGAGCAAAAATAAGATTCATTTAATAGCAAACTAAATTAAACAATATACCAAAACCTCAAAGGGCTCGTTTTTATTTTAAGCTTAATCATAGATGTGTGTGCATCTGTACATCATCTTTCTTATCCTTTCTCATTGGGGTAATTAGAGGTGTACAATATATTGGCAAAAATATCACATCACTGTACTTGAAGAGATTAACATTATGTTCTATAAAAATTATTACCACTGAAAATAAAGGAACATCATGAAATCTGTGCAAAATGTAAAGATTTTAAGATTCAGTATAAATTGTGCAGCTAATCTGCCTCTAATCAGAGTTTCTAATTATTATTACTAATATTGATATCCACAATATCTTCGAAAAGTGTATTTTGACATACTTTATCACAATATTGAGTGCTAATCATAACACCATAATAGGTAGAAATAACAGGTTTATGGAGAATATTCTGCAGTTTAATTCTAATTACTTTAGATGACATTGTTAACAGGAATGGTAATAACAGTAAAAAATATAATTTTATCTGAAATTAAGCCAGAGATTTTAATGACTTCTTTCTTGCACAGTAAAAAATAAGAACTGAACAAAGGTGAAACAAAATTACTGATATTAATTGACAGTGTTTTTACATTTTATAAGTTTGTAACCAAAGTCTGCACCATGCGGAAATGAAAATAATTTTAAAATTAATCTGACAAAGTGGCAACAACATAATAGGGACATTGTTAACTTACTAAGCCCTCGAAAGTCACACCGAATGTTCAGCTGTTTCTATGGATGGGAGTTATGCTATAATGATATTGTTAGTGCTAGTATGAGTATATTTTTTGAGAAATATGCAAAAAAAACATGCAAGCAGATGAAATGTAACAGCACAGTGTTGCTACTGACAGCACATACACCTGATTTTTATGGGTTTTCATTCCTTTATTCAGTTTTTGGTCTGATATAGTAAGCACAGCCAATCAGCAATGAATAGTGCTGAAATCCGTGTCTCCAGGTAATCATAAGTTCTTGTTGGTGCCAAAGTTGAAGTGATTTAAAAAAAACATACATCTAAAACTGGTCAATGGAAAAAGCACAGTTCCAGTTTTTTTAGTGCTTTTGTTCTCATGTCACACTTTCTGTCTGATAAAACCAAACTTTATTAGAAAAATGAAAAAAAAAAAAAAAAAGATTGGGTCTCAAGTGAGCACGAACAGTTGTGCCATTGGTTTCATGTTTCACATTTTAGTGAGCCTCAGTGTGTTGAGACGAGCACCCAACACGGTGGCACCTGAAGCATAGCGAATCTCTCTCAGGATACCGTTCCACTTCCTCTCACTTTCATCATACCTGCAGAAAAGCATAAGATGTCATTGTAGAAATTTCCACTCCTATCTATTACGGATCGTCAAAATACTTTTGGTGTTAATCTGTTGCTATTAGAAGGATTAATGGTATAGTCAGAGATTTTGCTGGGTGTTACCTGACGCTAGCTGATTTAAACTGAAAATCAAAACAAATGCTCCTTTTTTCAATGGTCCCACCAACATTATACCCCAAAAACATATGCATACAAGCTAGATGCCTTCATAATGACAAGCAAGTGAACATGCCTCCTAGTCCTAATTGGTTGGATGTTGGTGGCCTACATCATTTGAATTTTTTTCCTCTTTCATGTGCCTGGGGCACTGGGGTTTCTCCTTGCTACATATTTTATTGGCAGCTGCAAGAATGTGAGGAGAACTTGGCCAATGATTGCATAGTTTTCTTAATTAAAATTCTCTGACATCAAATTCAAGGCACAAGAAATTTGCACTTATGTGTTATGATTTGACAGTTTGACCCGATACTCTACCTCCAAATGTCATTCATCTCTTTTGGTGTGAGCTCTTCACTGTTTTCACTTGGAAACATTGCGAAGCCACCCACAGCGTAGATGACATTACCCACTGTGATCAGGCTGAGGGAGCTGCGCTCCTGAGGAAAGTCAACAAACTCAGACCACCTGCAAAAAAATCATTTAATCAGTTATTCAAGCTACTTATATTTGGATTAGATGCCAATCTACAGGATTTTGGCCTTAGTATGTATATGATATTATGTCAATATTTTTCTGTGTCATTTTGTTGCACTGACTTGTTTGATTTAATGTCATAAACCTCCATGGTGCCAGTGAGGCCGGTCTCTGTGACACCTCCAGCCACGTAGATCTTGCCCTTATAAACAGTGACACCAAACAGTGATCGTGCAGACTTCAGTGGTGCAAGATCCTTCCATTCACCTTTCTTTGTGTCATAAGCACAAACTCTGTTCAAGCACTGTCTACAAGCAAGACAAGAAGACTTGTATCAGAATGAACAAAGGTCAGGAAATTAAGCGCGTTTGTTCAAGAAGAACTTACTTGCTGTCTTCTTTTCCTCCTATGACGTACACAATTCCATCATGAGACACTGTTCCATGGCCATATACCGCATAGGGAAGTGGAACCGACTCTCTCCATTTGAAAGATCTTGATTAAAATGAAAGAAATTATAAATGTTTGAAGTAATCACATCATTATGCATGTTTCTGTTATGTTATATACTCACTGTCTGTCATAAACTAGGACCGAATCCAAAGTTTGTTCTCCCTCCTTTAACTCCTTCCCACCGATTACAAAGATGGAGTTCTCTGCTTCACCCATGGCAAACAGGAAGCGTGGTGAGGGCATGGGGGGCATTCCAAGCCAATCTGAACTTGCGGGGTCAAACTGTCAGGGGTAAGAGGAGATTCTCAGTTCTACATCATTGTATATGTATGTAATATAGAAATAATTACAATTATGATGATTTTATGTGTGCTTACAAATCATACATATTGGTTGAATAAGTGAACAGGTTGAACAAACCTTACCATTGGTGTTGGGGACAGTGGGGAGCATTTTAAACATTTTCTACATTTTCTAAGCTAAACGGTCTGAGTTGAATGTTACTGAGTCTGTACCTGTAAAAAGTATGAGCTAAGCTGTTCCTCTTCATTCTGTTCATTGAAGAAAAGTCCACCAACCACAAAGATCTGGTTCTCTTTGGTTACAATGCTGCAGTGATTTTTTGGAATCTGGCTGGATATTGATGCCACATAGCAGTCGTTTCCTGTAGGGTCGTAAGCCACTGAACTTGTGTCACTTATCATAAATATTAAGTCTCTAAGGAACATGCCAAACCTTAAATTATCATTCAGGATTCCAGGAAGTAACTCTTCCTTATCTTCTTCTTCCTCTTCACCATCTTCCTCTGTCTTCTTCTCCTTGCTTTTCTTATTCGTCAAGGTCTTCTTGATCTCTGGAAGCTTCCCAGCATGAGCATCTTTGACCAGTTGCAGTTTCTTGGTAATTTCAAGGTTAGATCGCAGCCACTCATGTTGCTCTACCTGCTCTATAAAATAGTCTTCAGGGACGAGTCGGAAGCGCACACAGTCCAGTAGTGTTGGGAGTTCCTCAAGACGTTTCTCCTTGTCACAGCCCACCCATTTGATCAGAGCCTCAAATACAGCCTGCTCTGTTTCCACATTCAGTGAGTCCGAGGCCAAGATGGCTCCTAACTCACTGGGACTTAGCTGTAGGAACTCCTCATCTCGTGTGATCAGCTGAAAACGCTCACAGGCGAAGTTCCGGGCTGAGATAGCCAACCTAGGGCAGTCGAGCATCAATCCCAGGCGAAAGATGGCCAGGCAGTTGCTCAAGCTCAAGCGCTTTTGGAGGAAAGAGACACACACCGTGAAAATGGAAGGGATCTGGAGCATATTGGCGAGAGCGAAGATGTCTTGGACATTCTGCTCAGTCACATTGATGCTTGATGTGTAGAGGTATTTCAGAATCATACCCATGACACCAGGTTCAACATCCTCCAGGACAATTTCACGCTGTTTGCTTGCTTCCACACCTGATTTAAAAAATGCCCGGAAGTAGGAGCTACAAGCAGCCAGCACAAGGCGATGGCAGGGGAACTCCTTGTCCTTGATCTTCAGCACACAGTCCACCATGGTGTCATTTTCCAGCAGGTCGCAGAGGCCGTCCTGCAGCAGCGTCTGCTGGTATATTCGAGGCTCCTCCATGGGGTCTATCGGCAGAGCCATGGTTGTTTGAATTCTGTGACAACCTCAATTCAGGTCCTTCAGGATTTTCAGACAGTACTTATGCCAGCTCTGCTTCTGTCAGTGTCTAATCCAGAAAAATGAGGCAGGGCCTGGTTAGCAGACTTCCTCAGCTGTCCCAACACTTCACCCAAACTCTATCTAGAAGACTATTTATAAGTTAAGCCCTCACCGGGTGTGGAGGCTATTCTGGTACATAAGAGATACAAGCACAACAGCTGACACACTGCCTCCTATGAGGCAGCAGCTTTTCCTGAGTCATAAGGACACGGGGCAAATAGGTGAGATCAGTGGTTTTTAACAGTGCTACCACATGCAGTCTTTAAAAAATGTTTTAAAAAAAAGGTTCTATCTAGTACTCTGAATATTTCTTCATTTTTTCTCTTTGTGGGAACCCTCTGTGGGTATTACATGGTCTACAACATAGAGTTTCCTTTCAGAGTAGAGTCCAAGTAGAATACTTATAGAAAGCTGGAACTTAACTATCCTTAACTATCTAAAGAACCATCAAGGAACCTATTTAATATATAGCCAATTTCATACCATACAGTCTATACTTTATTTGAATAATGAATGATTTTTAGCATATCTGCTTTGACTACTCTGATAACACTCTGCTGTAGGGTTCTACTTAGAACCTTTTAACGTTCCTTTAGAGATACAAACTGAAGAAATCCTGCTGATCCCACTGTCATGATGTCAGCTCTGAATTATCAGTTACTGCAAGCATACAACTGTGCTGTTATTATACTGTATATACAATGCTTGATTAACCCATTAAATTCCCAGGAACCATCAGCAACTCCACTTTTACATTCTTGTAAATACCCTGAAGAACCCTTAAAGATTTAATCTAGAACATTCCAACAGACGGTGTCCCTTTTAGAGAAACCACATTAAGGTCGTAACCCTGAACTCTCCATAGATCTCTTTAAGGAACCCTACCTTTCCTTTCCGATTAGTTTCGCTGTAGTCAATGAATCATTCATAGTAGTTACTGAATAATGAGCTTTTAGATTTAATTTGTTAACCTTTTGGTTCTCTTGGTTTGAGGCTAAGTTGATTTTCACTTATGCTAAAACAAGGCTATATTATATGAAGGTGTAACATTTATTTTTACTGTATGAATCATTTCCATAGATCCCAGGGTTAATCAGGGTTTTTTTTTGTGTGTGTGTGTGTGTGTGTGTGATCCAAAAATAGTGTGTAGATTTGGATAACAGAGTCAACTGGTAAACTGAGTCTCAGCTTTGCTTTAGAACCAGAGATACTAGAGAAGGTGAAATCATACAAATCTTTTTTTTTTTTCTCAACAAAATTACCAGAAAACTGATGTTTTTTCTTTTTTTTCAGAATCTCAACAACAGTCATTATAGAAAAATGAACATGTCTAGAATAGCTTAATTTTTCACAAGGGGAAAAATAGGACATATATAGTGGGAAAAATACATCAAAATCTGAAATCCATGTTTATCCGATATAACAAATGCTCAGATTTTAGTCATGAACTTTAGTTTACAAGAAAATGCTGATGCATATAGTGTACATGTAAATAATGTAAGAAGATTCATCTCACACATGATACAAAAGAATGAAGACGATTTTATACAAAAGTTTTTTTTTCCAGATCAGCTGAACATGAGAGCGAGAGAGAGAGAGAGAGAGAGAGGGAGAGGGAGACACTAACTGTGCTTATAAGCTTACAGAAGTCTACGGAAATACCACAGTGTGAAGAGATTAACCAGCGGAGGCATGAATGAGTCATTATATGGATCACTTAGTTAGATTTGAGATTTGGTGTGATAGAAGCAAGATGTGTCAGATGACAATGAAACAATAGCTGGTTATATAATTAGAGCAGGTTTGTCATGCTCTACACATGGGAACTTACACAATGAGTAGTGAAATGATTCCCCTAGGGCTGACATTCTCAGGTTATTATTATTTTTTTTTTTTTGGTAAATGAAAATGGTATTACACAGTAACACAACACTCAGTCATATTTAAGCACTTGGAAACATTTTCAGTCTTTATTTCCTAGAGCAAGAGTTTATGTACAGAGTGTATTTGCAGTAAACAGTGCCATCATGTACCAGCCGCAAAGATAAACTGCTAATTACACATGCTAACTGTGTCTGTTCATTGTGTCTTTGTTCTGTGTAAAAACTCTTCATATACTTTAAGTTATGTAATACTGCATCATCGTCCCCCAACTATTTTATTTTATTTATTTATTTTTTTTTTTGCAATAAGCAACTCAAACCCATAAAAACGGTCTAATAGAGTCATGTGTTTCTACTCTGGCTTTTCCTTGTTGGGGTCCACAGCAGTGGCTGAGGCCTCGGTTTGGGGCTTGATGGTAGTTGGAGGAAGTACAGGATCAGGGTCATCAATCAAAGCCTGCTTCCTTTCTCTCTCTTTTATTATCTGCACCAAGCAATAAGTCACAAACATCACGGTGATGGTGGATAAAGGGAAACCTATAAGAGGGAGAAAGGTTCAATTTTAGCTTGCACAGGTACAGTATGATTTAAAAGTAATGCACTATGGGAAACCTTTCTGAAAATCTCTCTCTCTCTCTCTCTCTATCTATCATGAAAGAGAGAATCCTCTCATGACAGGTTATAACGCATTTTAAGCTCATGATGCAAAAATAAGAGGAAAAACTCTAATTTGTATTTATAAACCACTAAGTGCTGAAAGCAATCCTCTTACATTTTAAGTTAGTTTTGTTACTTTAAAATTAATAAAGTGACATAAAATTACTATACTATAAAGTTACTAAACATATTATAATGCTAGTTTCTGAGATATTTTGAGACATTCAGAAAGCAGTGATTGTGTAGGTTAAACTGTAAGTTAAACAGTTATTAAACCCTGAATTCACAGCTACTGACACATTTACAGGGTTTTACCTTTCAACAGTAACCTCTTGGCAACGAGCTTTGCAAAGTCAGGACTGTTGAGAACCAGGATGTTGTACAGGACAATACTCCAGAAATTGAAGGTATTAAACACAGCTCTAATTCTGCGAGACATGGATTCAGACATCGCCGTCTGGGGCAGGAAAAATAAAAGAATACAGTTAACACGCGTCAGTTTAACGAGGATCAATTTAGGGCTAGATGATAATGTCTAGAAAAGGTCTTTTTTTCCTCAATATTAAATTCACTGCAGCACCTGGCCACGCCTCTTCATAAGCCCTCCGAGCGCCTGACACAGTTCTATACTAGCCAGGAGAAGGGCGGCATGCTGCTCTGACTGACTAAGGTAAATGAGTCCAGGTTCAAGAGACGTGAATATTGAGGTTCATGTTTAGAGACGTGAATATTGAGGTTCATGTTTAGAGACGTGAATATTGAGGTTCAGGGCTGGACATATGTAACATTAAGGAGATATTTAGTTCTTTCAACCAAACGACAGGGCCATTTTGTTATTTTCCCACCATGTTGTGGTGCTTTTGTGTTGAGCCATAGGTTCTGAGTTTCCCAATCCTATACCCTTTACAGTACCACATAAGCACTACAGCACTCACCCCCTACTACCCCTGGGGTTAGCTTAGCATCCTCCTGGGTTCGTGCCCCACTTGAGGCGCTAGTTTTCAGGTGGAGCTGTTTGGATGCACACCTCCACACCATATACTGTCCTCTTGGACAAGCGGGCCCTGCACCAAGCTATTATACACTCTAGTGCCCAGACCCATAACAAAATTAATAACAGTATACATCTAATAGATAGTTAAACAATATGCATGATTGAGATTGTGATCTAATTCCACAATAAGACCATATCACTTGAAATGCCTTTACAAAAACCAAATATACCTAAAGCCCCCACAGTGTCATCTTAACTGCAGTTATTCAGCTACGCAAAACCAAAAGTTGTGATTATGATTAAAATATGATGACTGTGAGATGCTCTTACCTCAATGGTAAAGAAGGGCTCCATGGAGAAGAACTTGGATATCCACAGCTCAAAGTTGAGGCCGAAGCAGTTGAAGAAAGCCCAGATGAGGACGACCCAGCCCGGCCCGAGCCACAGTGCCGTGATGCCGTACGTGCAGAGTGAGGCGATCAACTCATCCAGCACATTATCATGTTTACCACCAAGATAATTATACACGTACCTGCAAGTTCACATTCAGCTAAATGCTGCAGTTTTACACACTGCATCACTGCAAAGTAATTCAAACAGTAGATACTGTGTATACAGTCAAGTGCAAAATTTTGCACATTCTTGACACAAATGATTTTTTTTTTCTCTGTTTTAACACTGCCGCATTTGGATCAAGTCTGAGGACCAATAAGAAACGTAAATGACCCTAACCCTAGTTTTAATAAATGTGTATACATAATAATTAACAACTGAGGAAAAAAACTATTTACTTTTTGATCAAACAAACCAGTTTTTGGTAGTGAACTCTGCCTTATGGAGCATGTGGTAATCTAAAAACACATTACAGATGTAGAAGATGAGTTTTTGATACTTACTTGCAGAGCCAGTCATTGATTCCTCGATCAAAGTGCCTTTAGAAAGAAAGTCAACTTTCATGATCTTGTGTTTAGTGAGCACATTAAATGAGAATAAATTTGAACGAGGTGCGCACTGACGTTTCAGAGAAGACGTAGAGCATCGTGATGCATTTGGGAGGTTTGGGAGGATCAAGGTGGTCCAGTCGAGACACTGTGTTTATCACGCCAAACATCACGGCGGCTTTCACCCAGTCATACACCAGATTCATGTACGCCAAACCCGCTGGGTTACGACAAAGATACAACAAAGCAATGGCATTAAGGAAATGATCACTTAAAGCATTAAATATATTAGAATGGGTCACACACACACACATCACACACACCGACTGTCCAATCTGAGAGGTGTTTCAGCAGCTTCATGTCACTTGGAAGGGTTAGAATATACATGAAGTGGAAGATGATGGCCACCATGGTGATAACTCCCAGGTGTAATAAGGCCTGGATGGAAATGTTCCACATCTCCCTCTCTTTACGGCTCAAGTCTGAATTATTTGCCTGTTTGGGACAAGATGACATGACCTTTTGGTGCAATGACTGAAATAGTAACTAAAAATGAATTAAAATGTATTAAAAGTGTTTCATAATAAATAACCAAATAAGTCTAAGGTACATAAAATGCACTTGTAGAAGTATCATCTTGCTTGTGTGTGAGAGTGCAACAACACAATGGGTTCTTTGTGTATTCCTATAAAAACATAAAAACTAAAAATTTTAAAGAAAAATTAAAAAAAAATGAAAGTCATACTTCAACAGAAAACCATTTTTCTTAAAAGGTCTTTTAGTTTGGACTGCCGATAAACTGCGTACCTGGATATAGAATTTATCGAAGGTCATGATGGGTCCGAAGTAGAAAAAAGGGAGGTAGAAGTTGTACTTGAGCAGCTCCAGGATGCTATAGTGACCCTCTTTCCTCTCACAGTTCTCCAGAGCGAAGCTCATGCAGCGCATGATGGTGAAGCCGCAGCCACCATAAAAGAGCACCGGGCGCAGAGTAAAGTCTCCGCTCACGAACCCAGCCTGCGAATCAGTGACAGCCATGACCAAACACCTTCCTGCTGGGAATTCGCTAAGAATTGACTAGAAGCTAGGACTTGGGAAGGTTATGTGATGTATTGTGTTACATGACAATATGCAATCATATGAGAAGATAGCATCTCATGAGGTCCTGTGTGGAAATTGAAGCAACTGACAGATGGATGGCCAGAATATATGGAATATCAGTTTAAAGAATACTAGAAAGAAACAACTACATGTTTACTTACATGCTAGTAAAGTTTTTTTTTACTATTTATGATAGCTACCTGCCAGGAAACAAATGGCTCCATCTTGAAAGTGGCGAGCGTGGTGAGTCCAGCGGCGAAACAGAGCCAGCGGAGTTTGACGAGTGAGATGCTGTAAAGCATCACGCAGTGTGAGAGGATGAGCATCACGTAGGTCCAACCCATACTCGTGAGAACGGCAAGAGCACCATACACCATGTAGACCACAGACCGGTACTGTATAGATGAAGAGATGGAGTGTGAGTATGTGTGCTCTGTTATACACACGTATATTTTAATACATATCATACCAAATAATTTTAAAACTGAAACTAATGTTAGCTCGGCTAAGTAGATCCTGGATAGTCTTAACACAATTCTACATATAGGTAGCTGGCAAGCCTAGCTAAAGTGGTGTATAATATTGTTAAATAATTCTGTAAGCAAAAGAAATGGTAAGAAGGAGAAGTAGTGATGTTATAGGATCAAATTTGCAATTGGCAAATCAAATTTAATTTAAGATCATTTCTGTATCAGTATCCAGATATTTTGTGACCTCTAAACCTCTACACTAGCTCACCGTCAGTTTTATACTTTCTATATTACACTTACTTTGTAGCTAACCTGCATCTGTGTGATAATGGCTCATCTAAGACAATATAGATGTATATCAATAATTGCATTATACCGAGTGAACCATAGCCCGTAAACGAAGCATGAATGCTTGAGACACACCTGAGGAGCCAGCATGGAGCAGATCTTGGCGAATAAGACATGACCAGACAGGGCGAAGACGATGTGCTCGCGGAACGTGGAGAACCACATCATCCACTCTGAATCAGCCGTGTCCTGCAGTAAAGAGGTGAACGATTTTAACCAGGGTTCTATTTACACGAAAAATGGCTGACATAGTTAGGACTGGAAAGGAACCGAACCTCACCATTTTTCTGCCAAAGTAGTACCATCCGGGCTGGATGTTGGACTTGAGGGACTTCCGGTTTGCATTCGCTTAAAAGGATGCCAAAAAATATATAACATATTATCAACAAAGTGTAACATTAATAACATAATTTGAGATTCTTTACTATGATGCCTCACATACAACTGATATATTTTCTATTGCTGTTGTCTCTGAATGCCAATCTTGTTTTTTTGTTTTTTTTGTCATGTTAGTCCAGGACCCCGAACCAACAGTGTTACCATCCTATTTTTCTTTCCCTGCCTAGTGTATTAATACTGACACATGATCCGAGCTGCATGGCCTGCATAGCTCTCAGCACCTGGCCCTACTCCACTGCTCTGGCCTTTCAGACAATACAGAGGCTCCATGTGTCCTTCTGGATGGACAAATAAATAACTGTATGGTGGGAGAATAGCGCAGGACGATAGCTGACCTGCTGCAGTGGCTGAAAAGGTTCGTGTACTGCTGACATAATGATAAGAGAAAGTTTGGTCTGATCTGTGAATGCTGTGTGTGTGTGTGTGTGTGTGTGTGTGTGTGTGTGTGTGTGTGTTCAGACTTACTGCTGGACACCTCAAAAATCCAACTGGCCGCCCAGAGCATTGCCATGGACAGCACCACATAATAAAAATAGACCTCATACTTAGGAAGAGCTGCTTTGATTCCCATCGTGCATAAGCAAAAATCACACACCCCAGGCACCTAGAAAATAAATAAAAAAATACATCACACTTAAGGGAATGGAGAAACACTGATATTGAAACACTCGAAATTAAAATTTTTGTAAAATTATTAATCGAAAGACATTTCATTATTTAATTACTAATTCTCCAAAATGGTAGGAAGTTGCTAGTGAATTAATATATTTAGGAATGAATCAACATTTAGTGAAAGTCCCAGGAATGGAGAAACCTGCACTGATTCTGTCAGCAAAAATATTGATCAAAAGCCCATGTTTGCTATTTAATTACCGAGTTGCCCCTGAAATACTACATTCATTAGGAATCAATAAACATTCACTGACACTCAGTCAATAAATATCCAGTCATATGTATTCTGCAGTTACACAAAAGGAAACTGAAAATGACACGTAAACTAAAGTTTTTCACCTAAAACGAACTTTTATCAAAATTGTTCAGACTTTGGTGTTATTGTGAAGGTTTGCAGCTTGCCATATGATTGCAAAGTCCAGAAAAGTCCTCGAGCATTTACAGAGGAAGGAAAAATCATCTGTCAACCTGGAGACACTTACACTATGCAGCACTCCCTATTTTTAACTGCAGCTCTTTCTGTCTTCTCAATTGTTACAATTTAAGCATCACAATCTTTCCAGGGTGTGCTTTCTGTAAGTTACCTTCACATCTTCACAGCAAAAAAAGGGCAAACTCTACATTTCTGTTACTGACATGGTAACAATGCATGCATGTAAAATTAAATGAAGGTTAAATTGACCTTTTTTCATTGTATAGTGATGAATATGTGTGTCATCTGTTAGTAACTCTCCAGTGGGTTAAAAGCAGCACCTGCTGTACTAACCTTGAGCAATCTTTAGCAAGTAGGGTGTTTAAATCAACCAAAATCCCCTTGACACCCAAAAAAACTAGAATACATTCAAAGAAAAATAAAGTAAAAAAAAACAAACTGTCGAGGATAAATCTCTAACACATCCAGAGCTGGTGAAGGGAAGCACTGTGGCTCAAGCTGTCAAGCAGGGACAGTTAAAGGTGAACAGTGTGGTGAGACTGGACAGTTTCCCTCCCATTAGGGCTATTTTTAATCTAACTGGGATATATATTTATGTATATATTTAAACAATATGGAATTATGACTGGTATCTATAATGTGGTATTATTCAGTCTGAAAAAAGACATTTACATTAAATGTTATTTTAAAAAAAAGTTTTATTCATAAAGTTTGAGCTGCTTTTAATTGCTCTGGGAGGGTTTCAGTCCAATTTGGCAACCCTGAAGGTGAATGGGGTGCATTGTAAATAAAGTTTGACTTTATGTGTCCTTTTTGTATGAATTAATTAATTTATGTTATTAAAATTTCAAGTGAACTGTAGAACCAGGGATGTGCAGTAACAGATGAAGGATATTCGCTGATAGACACAAGCATGTGATGGTCAACATGAATCACTTTACTGAGTCGATTCTTTTGAACAAACGCTCTTAGGTGAATCAAATTCTGTGAAACCCCTGGAGTAGTTTCCTTTACAGTACTGTCCTCAAATAAACTTATATATATATATATAGCCATTAATTATGGTAGTACTCAGAGTTAACTCTTGATAACATTATGATAGCATTAATAAAGATTATATAGATTATGAAGTCATTATTTGCTGATTTATAATCCTGTATTATTAAAGTGACCATCAACCCATAGGCATATGAACAATAACTAACATCAGGACTCACCGTCTCTTAGACACCAACCCAATGCGTATCTGATTCTTCGCATGGCGAGAGGCACCTGCATGTCATCCACAATCCATCAACATTATTCTACAAGTGAAAAAACAAAACCAGTTATATATAATGACTAGAATTCATATTTCTGTAATGCTACTACATAGTGCAATAATTCTTACCTATATACTTTATATACCATTAAAAGGAACGGCTGGTGTAAGGTTTGGCATTCCACCAAGAACAAGTTTCACCTGAATGTCAAAGGCGTGTTGAAGCTTAAAATAACTATGTGACTCACGTACGTAGATGCTACCTTATGTTCAACCTTAAAATTTCTAAGTGCCCTGTTGATACGTCCACCTGCTGGACCTGTGGAAAGACAGAACTCCTGCTGAGGTTTATTGGAGTTGGATTTTACCCCTATCAGCAGTTTCACTGACCCCCTGCCATGGTGGTAAATGGTTGATGTTGGAGGTTACTTACCTGGAGTTTAATCCTGGAGGAATTAGAAGAAGCACCACCTGTTCTACTTGATGATGAGGTTCAGGAATCAGGAATCTCCCCTGGCTCTGGATCTTATCATCTATACTTTGTTTCTAGCATGTTTGTCCTTCGTGTTTTAAACATTCCCAGCTCAAATAGTCCTTGTCTTTTATTTCCACCGTCTGATGTCTCAGTGAGTCCCCCAGTCCACATGGTCTTAGATCTGGATGATGAAGTATGGTGACATGGAGCCAGAGCCTTTCTCGGGAAGAATAAACAAATAGCAGAATTCACACTTTATGGGTTTTTGGGAGGTGGGCGGAAACTGGAGAACCCAGACAAAACCCAGATGCATGAGAAGAACATCTGAAACACTGCATACTTTTTTTCAGTTTTGGTGGACCTCCATGTCCACATGATCTTAGCTTTGTATGATGAAGTATAGAAAACATTTCTTGGACACTTTGAACAAAATGAGTTCTAGGGTGCAGTTTGACAACTACTTGTTAGACACTCTGAACTATCAATTATCCACATCATCTAAGTGGTTTAGCTGACCTACAGGGTGATTAAAAATGTTAACATATAAAATGTAAAAATGTTAAATGATGGTTCCACATGGACAGCCTGAAGATCATTGAGATTACTGAGGATGGTACCACTTATATACCATGAACATGGCTTTGGACCACAGTTCATATGAACAGTTCTGCTATGATGGCTTAGGACTGCAATTGCCATGAACACTTTTGTACTTGTCTCCTTCAGTGAGCAGTGGATATGCTCGACAGACATCAAGTGAAAACTGTAATGAATTTCCTGGTTACACAAATGCACTTTTTGACCATGTAGTACAGTTATAGAAGGAAATCATTTATAATCACACTCACTTGGGTCACCCAGGATGATGAGGATGGGTTCCCTTTTGAGTCTGGTTCCTCTCTAGGTTTCTTCCTCACATCGTCTCAGGGAGCTTTTCCTCACCACCATCACCTCTGGCTCGCTCATTAGGGATAAATTCATAAATTAAAAATGTATATCCTGAATTTCTATATTTCTGTAAAGCTGCTTTGTGACAATGTCCATTATTAAAAGTGCTATACAAATAAAATTGAATTGAACTGACACTACAAAACTAACACTGTAGTGTAAATAACACATTATAACACAAAGTTGTTAGGTTACTAATTAACGGACTGTAAGGAAAAGAAAGCTAAAGAAAAATGCTGCCAGTAAGTTTAACATCCTGTATTTTTCTTTGTGATTTGAAATATTGCTCAATTTCAGTCACAATATCCAACCACAGTATCTAGAGATTTATTTGGTAAAAACATAAAGGAAAATACTACAGTCATCTACATACAATAAGAAAGGGCCAGAACTTCCTAAGAGCCACTCCATCAGCCTCCGAGTCCAAGTAAACTGATACAAACAATTCTGTGCAGAATCGATTCCAAAAGAAAAACGTACACAGTATGCACAGGGAATCTGACAAATATTGATTCAAATATACATATAAGTTTTTATACTCTTATCTCAAGAGAGTATAGTTATGTGTTTTTTTGAAATTAGAAGTTAAAAAGTATTACTAAATAACTAACTCGTAAATTGCGAGTTGCCACCCTGGTGCGCTCTAAGCAGTCATGGGGCAGTCGTGGCCTAATGGTCTGAGAGTCGGACTTGTAACCTGAAGGTGAACCTGAAGGTGGTGGGTTCGAGTNCAAGGCACCGATCCCCCAAATGCTCCCCGGGCGCCGCAGCTAAAATGGCTGCCCACTGCTCCGGGTGTGTGTTCACGAGTGTATGTGTGCACTTGGATGGGTTAAATGCAGAGCAGAAATTCTGAGTATGGGTCACTTCACTTCACTAAGCGGTACAGTCTGGGACGTGTCCAGCATGAGTGAATCTACAGCAGGCCCCACATTCATATTTCAAAAAAAAATAAAAAATAAAAATCCACCACACAAATGTTAGAGGTCCAGAAAGTGCTGGCTTTGTTTTTATTGAACCAAAGACGCATTTCAGATTTCTAGCTATTTCTAT
>CM074966.1:15418170-15446136 GCA_037577455.1 Pangasius macronema | reverse complement strand
GGGTTAAATGCAGAGCACAAATTCCGAGTATGGGTCACCACACTTGGCCACAAAGTCACTTCACTTCACTTCACTAAGCGGTACAGTCTGGGACGTATCCAGCATGAGTGAATCTACAGCAGGCCCCATATTCATATTTCAAAAAAAAAAAAAATCCACCACACAATGTTAGAGGTCCAGAAAGTGCTGGCTTTGTTTTTATTGAACCAAAGACGCATTTCAGATTTCTAGCTATTTCTATGGTGAAAACCACGATACCTGATTTCCAGTTTTCCCTTTTAAATCATGTTCTCTTGTTGAACCACCATCTTTACATTGTTTCCCAATGGCTGTATAAAGATATATTTGAATGATTTGATAAGATGGTTATAATTATAGTCATAGAGTGCATCATTCACAATGATCATTAATATTGTACAGGTGCAATCAAATTCTTCCTATTGGTGCTAATGTAAAAAATGTGCATGGTTGCCCTGTGTGTAGGAGGCAGGATGAGGTAAGGCATCTTAATCTTAATCTACTCTTCTGGTGTGTCCTTCTTGCTGGTCTCTTGACCTTCAAAGATGGGGTACTTGCTCTCAATCTCAGCCCATGTGATGGAACCGTTGGCGAGGTCTCGCACGATTTCAGGTAACTCGCGAACCTGAAGGTATTCAGTAAAGACATACGCAGGTAAGAAAACTTTCTTACAAAAAAGGCAAAAGAGGTTAAAAAAAAACATTTAAAAATAAACTGTCAGTTGACGAGGCACATATCTACTACCAAGTAATAAACAGGTGACTTCTAGAGTAATTATTATATTGTTATACTTGGGGGAAAAATAATCACAAGGTGCCTCATTTATCATCAAGTTAGATATAAAAAACTGTAATAATTCACAGGAGCACTTCACAAGAAATTCATAGCATTCATGAAAATCTAGTTAGTTTCTCCAAAACAAAACAAACAAACCCTACAAGTTTATGTAAATTTATGAATTTTAACAAGACTCACAAATCATATAATTAGTGTGCTGCAAGTTACTGCAATTTTATATACTGATTAAGCTCCCAAGTTATTTTTCATCTGCAATTAAAAAATTACAAAGAAAATAGTTTCAGACAACGTTTGTAAATCTGGAAGAAATTTTTGTTCGGTTTGGACTATTAAAATATTTACACACAAATATCACAATATTTAACAGATTTAAAAAAAAAAAATCAAAAATACTACAGTGTTGGTCAGCGTTACATAATTATTGACAATCCCTGCGCTTCCTTTAGAAACGTGTACAACAATTTACGATCTAGATGTTAGTGATAAAGGCAGTAAAAACATCTTAATAAACAAGTAGAACTTAAACAGAACTATTTTGTATGCCTCAAGTAGCCTTAAAATATACTTCAAACAGGAAGGAAACTACTGAAGAAAAACTATCAGACATTTGTCCTTGCTGTGACCTTGACCCTGTTTGGACCCACTCCAGAATCTATATCTCAAAATCGAGCTATAGATTAGATATATATATCTATCTAATCTATCTATCCGTATATAAATCCTAACAAACATTCACTCACTCGTACTTGAGATATTGTGCTAGTGAGATATAGTAAATATAATGCCTCTGCCACCTAGTGGAAGGAAGTTGTCAGGGAAGGGATAAGATTTATCTTAAGATTTATTACCTCAGCTCGGATCTGCCGCATGGTGTCGCGGTCTCTCAGAGTGGCTGTGTGTGGCGTCTTGTTCACAGTGTCGAAATCAATAGTGATTCCGAACGCCACACCGATTTCATCCGTTCTGGCATAGCGCCTCCCGATGGAGCCTGAGGAGTCGTCCACTTTATGGGACACGCCAAATTTGGTCATGGCTTCAGCTGTGGAGAGGCCACGAGATCAACCATTTACTAATTATAATATAATAATAATAATTAGTGATCACGTTCAGAATGACAAAGGGAGTGTACACTCACATAGTTCACGCACAAAAGGCATGAATTCCTGATTCTGGCTCAGAGGGAGGACGGAACATTTGTAAGGTGCTACAACAGCCGGGAAGCTGAAATACTGAACAGAGAAACAGTAACGTTAGTTTCACTCCTAACACTTCACTTTCAGAATCACGATTAAGAATCGCTTCACCAAAATGTAGTCACCGTTCTTTGCTCATCACCCTCTCTGACGTGGAATGTGTGCTCGAAGATGGAGTACATGATTCTGCCGATACCGAAGGAAGGCTCGATGACGTTGGGGGTGATCTCTTCAACTGAGGAGGAACACAAAGACATTTTGAGGATTTTAAGTTAATAATTTGAGAATCCATTTACACCTGGCTGTTTCATGACATGCTTATATAAATTGTCCTGATTTGCTATTACACTTACTAATCAATTGCACCTGATTATGTGTGAAATGCAAATGAAACTGAAAAATGATGAAAAATTGGGTTTTGACCAAACTGGGTTTTTTGGTCAGTAATATACTGACGTCTCTACTTCAAAACGAGGTAAATATATTTTACCAAAATGGCACAGAATGTTTTTAATATTTAGGACACTTCTAACATTGACTTGGCTTGGTTGGTTTAAGGATCCAGTTTTACACAACCTTGCTAGCCAAGTACGATTTCCCTCACAATTTGATCAATGTTTTGAAAACCATAAGCCCAATTAGTTCAATTTGTGATCAGATACGGATTGTCCAAATATCTGTGATGCTCCTGTACCATCACATCATCATCAAAACAGAGAAGAGCGCTTCCACATGTACACTGAATCCCTACCTGGAAATGATCCTGATACCCAAGTAGCATGAAACAACCAGGTATAAAGAGGACATGACAAACTCAGAGATTTTATCTCACCATGAAGTGTCTTCTGGAACCTCTTGATGCTCACCATGTCCTTTGTGAGTTTAAAGGTCTTGCCTTCAGTTTCGATGGTGAACTCACTGCACAGAGCAACAACATACTTCATCATCACTGCAGTCAATGTGTTTAACCCCTTATTATCTCAGCGTAAACCTGATTCTCACCCATTCTCACTGAGCAGCTTCTCCTGATCTGTGATGTAACACTCGTCACACACGGCGAGGTACTCCATGACCAGCTTCGCCTCCTTCTTGTATTCTTTGCCGATGGCTCCCTTGTTCGGCTCAAACTGCACCACATTGACGACTTTGTGCGAAGCAGTTAAGGACATAATCGATTAAATAAACCTGATCAAATTTTAACAGAATAATGCCCAATGCTTCAAATCAAAGGATATGGGTTCCTTCAGAGGTTTCTCAGCCACCAGTGGGACCTTGGTAGCCCGTGCGTGACATGTGAGGTCATAGCATGAGCGGTCAGCGCAGCCCACAATTTCAATCCAGCCCTGCAAGCCAAAAAACGGATAATAAACCACGACACTCCGGGATAATGACTGCATGTATGGGGATATTTCACAGCTTTAACAACATACGTAGGAGGTTTTGGCTTCGGCGTCCCAGCAGTCGCAGGCGTAGTGGGCCATCTCGTTGTCCATGTGCTGACGGAAACGCACTTTGTCTTTTGCCAGACCAACTTTGGTCAGGTAGAGGTAGATCCTCCCGATGAAGTAGCCCAGGACAGAGTTGTTGATGACACCCTAAAAACAGGTGGAAGTGTTAACCAAACCAAAAGGTTTTCAAGACACTCAACACTAATGTATTTATAGATTGAGACCTGAGCATTGCTGTCAACAATCCTCCCACCAGCAGCCTCTATACACACTACCAAATAAAGGTTTGTCTAAATTAATTCCCCAAACAAGTAGAGCTATGAAACCAAAACTGGACATTTTGGGCTTGGCACACAGAGCCGCATTTGACGAAAGCCCAATACCACTGAACATATATTCCTACAGTGATGCGTGGTGGTGGTAGCATCATGCTGCTTATGGAAGATCTCCTCTAGGCAGAATAGCAGCTGCATCGAATTCTTTCCATTATTTTTTAATTAATGGATTTAGTGGTACTGTGATGGATGTTCAAAATTTGGATCAAACCTCTGACTGATACTTCTCTAGAACTATGTCTCATACAACTAATTACGTGACTTCTGATGACAGCTGGTTGATAACTGTAAATATGTGCACATTAACTCCTCACCTGCTGCACTGCATCCCCCAGCCTCATGATCTGGGCTGACTGACCGCTGGTCTGCGCTTTGGACGAGTACAGCAAGACCTCCAGATCAGCAACGTTGGAGAACTTGGAATGCACCTTATCATTCGGGTCGACAAAATGCTCGATCTCAGCCATTGTGAACTCTCTAAGAAAGTAGAAACGCACATAATTGAATCCTACACTCACCAAATGAAGCCATAACGGTTGGTAATGAATTGCAGCTCACCTACCTGACACGAATAAGGCCCGAGCGAGGCGAGATCTCATTTCTGAAAGAGTTTCCGATCTGAGCGGCAGCAAATGGCAGCTTGCCCTGGTTGAACTCCAGCAGACGTTTGAAGTTAAGGAAGATTCCCTGAGCAGTTTCAGGCCTCAGATAGCTGCAGAAATCAAACAATTACAATAAGCTGGTAAATAAGTGAGGAATAAAACAGCGGGGATGTGCTATTTTAGGAAAATAATGAACAACTGGGTGCTGTGATAAAGCAGAATTACTGTTACCACCCGAAGTTGATTAGTTTCTAATAACATTTTAATTTATCGCATTTGTACCACAGCAATTTGTCAATGATTACTATGTATTAATAAAATTACGGCACGGACATCGTCCTGACTCTGTAACTGCTTTTAAAGGAAGCTGTATTTTCTGCTCTTCGGATGTTTGGCAGTTGTCTCGACTCACCCTGGCATGTTACCTCCAGGACCGATGGAGGTCTGGAACATCAGATTGAATGAGATGGGTGGTGTGAGGTCATTTCCTGTGCTGGGTGACTTCACTTTGTATTTCACAAACAGATCAGCCAGTTCCTGCTGAGTGTAGTTGTCCATCTATAGAGACAAGCAGCAAAGAGTAATCAGTATGTTTTTTTTTTCCTAAAGCAAACCTGCTTATCATGAAGTGGAACAATGTGGAGTCCTGCTGCTGGGGTTGTAGCATGCAGAACATTTTCGATACAATCCTTTCACAAGTTACTTGCCTAAGGTAGAAACTGGAGTGTGTGTGTGCATACAGGGTTTTACAGTAACTATTAGGCACTTGGGGGAAAAGAAAAGCTGCTTGAGGTAAGGTGGCATTGTCACACGCAGAATCCTGCACTTCCTCTGGTGATGAGCTGCGTGTCATTACACCGTCTAAGCTGCAGGTGGCGCTTCATCCACACCAGCTCATTTTCCACTACGCATACTGTTTGTTTTAGACGACTGCACTTTCTGAAGCACAGAATTCAACCACAACATGTAGCCAACAAGGTTATATTTAGGTCACGGCTCAAGCACGGAGCTATACAGGGCAAGCGGTAGCTCAGTGGTTAAGACGTTGAACTCCTGATTTCTCAGAAGGCTGAGAGTTCAAATCCCAGCACCGCCCAGCTGCCACTGCCGGGCCCTCGAGCAAGGCCCTTAACCCTCAGCTGCTGTTATATAAATGAGATAACTGTAAGTCGCTCTGGATAAGGGCGTCTGCCAAATGCCGTAAAAGTAAATCTATACAGAAGATATTTTACTACAATACGGTTTTACTGCTGTTTTATTTTATTCATTCATGTTATGCACCACAAACCTGTTCGTTAAATGGTCTTTTTAATTTGTATCAATCAATCAGTCAGACTCTGCACTGGACGCAGTGATGGGAAATAAGAACGCAGGACTTACCTGAGTGACGACATCTTCCATTTCGCTCTTCAGTTCCTGCGTGCACTTCTTGTCGCTCATCAGCTTCTGAAGATGAGCTAGATCACCACACAAAAACACAGAAAAAATTAATACGGGTCTTTCATACATCTGGTGATGCTAAATTATAAAGGAATAGCTATGGCTATAAATCTAAATTAGTTTACACATTTTTTTAAGAGAACTAAAAAAATATATATAGTCAACAATCACACAGAATTCTCCTGAACTGTTGACTAAACAAGCAAAACCTGTTCCATCACCCAGATTAAAAAAAAAAAAATACATAATAAACGCTGTAATGGAGTCACACCAGCAGTTTTCCATCAGAAGACCTGCTGCTAGAGGATGTGTGCCTTCAGGACGAGCCACAGGTTTATTATGGATCACAAGCGCCCAGAGTAGAGCTAGAGCTAGAGCTAGCATTCTTAATGACACAGCGTACACTTAGCTGAGACTTGTAAGCGACAAAGTGGCGGGCGATCATTCGTACATGACACAGACCTGCAATTTCAGCGATAGCAGCAAGTGAGGTACAACACGGTAACGCAACAAAGCCAAACAATCTTCTCGAATTATTCTTCAGACCTATACGGTGTGGTCCGACCTTTCTCCAGTTCCCCACTCACAACTCTAGCTCTAATCTGAAGTTAGTTCCTATTTACTGTATGACGGAAAAAAGAAGACGAACGTGGTTTCATTTAATCCTGACAAATACGGTCAGTCATTAGATGTGTGTAGAGACATTACGAAGTGGTAGAAGAGATCGTTGATGCATGTGGTGAGTGTATGTAGCCAGCACGGTCAGCTTGCTTTGCTAATCTGCCAATGAAGCTAATACACAGCCGAGAATTAACATGTAAATCACACTTGAATAGATTTTGAACAAAAATTTTATAAATTTTGGACATTTTGGTTTACCTTTACTCAGGCATGTGCGTAGCATGAATGTAGAATTAACAAGAAAAGATCAGAAAATATTAACTAATGTGCACATTGTACATTCTGGTATCATGACAATTTCCTGTCTTTTTACCTTAATGTTAAAAATGAATATTTTACTGCCAGAATTTTGTAGCTGGAGATTTTTGTAGTACGAAACACATAATGCTTGTTGAAATGTATCCGAAGTGTGGAAGTCTTTCTGCTGCCTTACAAATATGGCAGACTTTATCTTGAAAGTGCACCCTACTTAGGCAGCCTCCTTCTGATTGAAACACAGGGGCATGACAACATTTTCAATAGTATTAGTACAGTGACTGTCTGTGTGTGTGTGTGCGTGTGTGTGTGTGTATACACGCTGGTTACATTACTATATTCTATATTTTTCACTCTAAGCTGACGACTGTTCTGTATAAGTGGTTAGTCTGTATGCCGTCTGTGTGGTTAGAAATTCCGCCTCACCTTCATCCAGCCATTGAAATTCAGAGAACAGATCAGTGTGGGTGTGAAGCAGGAAAGGTGCGATTGTTGTAGCTCGCCTCGCTCTAGCCATAAGATCTCAGGATTTAAAGCTTACTGAGGAAACTGCACAAGGATCTATACTCTTGAGTGTGTTTAAAGACAAACCCTTCAGGAGATGATCGGCACGGAAGCACTCTCCGTTCTTCACATCTTTCACCATGTAGTCGGCGAACTTGTCCACATGCCCTGATGTCCTGGAAGAGAAACAACAAGTTTTTTTTTCCCCAGTTGCACAAAGTATAAAGTATATCCAGGAGTTCTGCTTTTTCTATCAGCTTTCAGTTCACTTCATGGTTTTTATCACCTTCTACACTGAACTCATGACCGATCGAGGTGGAGGTGGCAGTCCTTGTGAACTAGTTGTTACTATGGAAACTATTATTACAAAAAAAATGAATCAACACCTTATGATCAATCAGGAATGAGAATTTAACAAAGCTGTCGTCACTGTGAATGAGTTGATCGTCTCTCAACTTGGTACTAAGTAATCTAGGACCCTAAGTTCCACTGGTTCCTATTTGGGACGGTTCCTGCACTCGACCGTAAAGTGGAAAAGAATTTTGATGCATTTCTAACCAAGACAGTGTTCGAGCAAAACTGCCATGCATCTCTCTCTCTCTCTCTCTCTCTCTCTGTTTAATCTCCCGATGATCCTGATCACTAGCACAGTTTCCACAACTGGGTCAGTAATACCATGTGGCAATGTCTCCGGAAAGCTCTGCCTCAGAGATTAAGTCCCTGTTTGACTAATTATAATGAACGAATTTCTGCAAAAAAGCCCTGACAACCACAAACTAACTGGTGATGCGCCGGCCGTATGAGGATCGAACAGTGTTCGGTGAGCACTCACTTGAGGACGGGCTCGGGTGTGAGCATCGTGCAGTCGATCTCCAGAATCTGCTCCTCGTGGATGAAGTGCTGCCTCCACGCCTGCAAGATGTTGTTCTTCAGAGCGCAGCCGACCGGCCCGAAATCATACAGACCGCTTACGCCTGACACACACACACACACACACACACCAAACCGTCAAACCACTTTCACATTCCCATTAAATAAAACGTCACGTTATTATAAGTGCCTAACTTTTCAGCCCCATACACAGCTCAGCATGTCTGAATGATGAGCGCGAGTGTGTTCGCCAGTGAAACCTCACCTCCATAGATGGCAAACGCTTGGTCATAAAAGAAGCGTCTCTTCAGCGTGTCCTCCATCTTCACTCTGTCCACGATGTCATCTTTAGCCTGCAGCGAGAGCTCCTGGAATAACGTGAGAATAAACGTGCAATAAGCGAGTGTACTGCGCTGACAGCAGAGAGTTAAAGCCAGACTACAGCCTGGCGATGAGACGCCTTCGTTTCAAGACGGAGACAAACAACTTTTTGGTGCATATGTGGAGGAAACCAAACAATATCAGATGATGAGGTTTAAAACGCAGGTGTCTGTCAGAAACCCAGTACAAAATCCAGTACAGAACTTTAAATTAAAGTTCTTGCAGTATGCTGTTTACTTGAATGAATGAATAAATAAATAAATAACCTAGATAACAATCAGATTACTAGTGTCAGGTGCTCAGCTTTTTTTCTTTCCATCCCACTTGGACATCAGTAGTCAGAATAAATCATGTGATAAATGAACAATAAATAGATTAGAGTCACTTAACCGAACAGTGACTGCACGTGATAAAATAACGCCTCTCACCTTCGCCTCGAGGATCTTCTTCCTCGCTTTGAGCTCCGCCACAGCTTTGGTAACGTCCACGTCAGGAGCGCCGTCGGCTTTCATCTGACGCACCAGTTCTCCCTGCGCACCAGAAGGAAACGAAAGCAAACTGAGAGCTGCAACTGTAAACTGGAGAAGAAGTGAGAAGCCAAAGCCCTGCTCCAAACGGTTCAGTCTTCAGCACTGAGATGAAATCCAACAGTTCTGCACCACTCCACCCTTCTCACTACATCTCCTGAGGGCTGAATCTCAAACGCCTCGCACACACACACACACACACACACACACACAGGAAACAGGGTGCAGTGTAGTAAGCAGATGCCTGCTGTTTGGTTTCTCTGCTGTAGTGTTGTTATGGTGCTACAGATTCATGGCGTATAATCACGTAAACACGCGTCACTGTGAAACCTCTGCTGCTCGTGGTGGCATCTTTCCAACTTTATCGTTTCCAACTGAAATCAAACGCACTGAAGAACACGACATGACAACTGATCAGAACTAAACAAAGCAACAATCAGATTTTCTTTTTTTGGGGGCGTGAGATGAGCACACCACCCTCCCTCACAGCCGAAGTCTCCATCACCTTATAATGACGATGTGATGAACACCAATTATGCAAGATTTTATAGAAAAGTCGATCTCAGGAATATCTACAAACTACTTTTGGGCTGTAATGCATTTTTTTGTAACAGACTCATCCTTTCATTTCCAACACCATACCGAGAAACCGTGATCTTTCTCCACTAGGACGTCATACCGTCTGCAGTGAGACCGGTACAGCCCTACAGGGTAGGAGGTGAAGGAGTGATCTGAGACACTGCCTGTCAGACAGATGCTCAGACGTGGCAATGCAGGACTGAGAGAAAGTGAAACGAAAGAGGGATGAACCTGTGATAAACGTGGCAATGAAGAAGCAATAAAAACTCTGAGCTGCTTGATACAAATCTAAAACATACTAAAGCATGCACACTTCCGGTTTCATTCAGCTTGGGTCTGGGGCTTTACTGGAACCCCAGTGAGTGAACATTCATGAGTTAACGTTCATCAATGAAAAGGAAATCACGTTCATTAATTACTGAGCATCTCAGTTATGGAAGCACATGCACATAAGGCTTAAGATGCATCCTAATACATGAGGTTTTACTCCATCTTTCTGACCTGCTCCTTCACTGCCTGTCTCAGTGGAGCAAGAATCTCCTCCATGTTGCTGTCCATGTTTTCTCCTCCACGTTGCTCCAACCACAGACTTCTCCTCTTCTTCTTGCTCAAGCAGGCTGTAAGACAAACAGGTCTGATGATGACACGGGAAGCGCAGAGCGGCTGAGGCTTGGCTTTGGTCCCCGGGAGGATGAAAAGGACAGCGGCTGAAATCTCGGCTCCACTCCGCAGCACTGCTGATGTCGCTCTGCGCAGCATGTGGAACCGAGCGGCGAAACCGCCTTGTTTTCACCCCTACCCGTATTCCGTAAAATCCCGCCTCCTGCGCGCGGATTGGCCAGATGTGTCCTGAGTCCTGCGCTAGGATTGGTCCAGTTAATCCCGCCTCCTCGCTCGGATTGGCTGTTTTCGGGAGCACAAGCAAGGCGCTGATTGGACAGATGTGAACTCACTGATTAGAAACGGAAACAGAAACAAATCAATAATAAATAAATCAATAAATCAATAAATCTCATTAACTGTGGAAAATTGTTTTTATGAAGGCAGGCAGGAAAGGGTGAAAATATTAAAGTAAAAACTCCTTCAACCCCATTTTGTTTGTTTTTTATTTTGTATTTTCTTGAGCATTTTTTATTATTTAAACATATTGTTAATATATTTATTTAATTTAATATTACTGATTTGTATTTTGAGATTTTTTTTTAGATATTTGCATACTGAATTTTCTCCTTGTTTTTTTGTAACCATTTTCCTACATTGTTTTTGCCAATATTGCCATATTTCTGTCAAACTTCACACAATTATAAATAAATAAATAAATAAATAAATAAATAAATAAATAAATAAAGGAAGTTGTTTCCCTTTATTTGGAGTGGTTATTAAATAACCTTTACTTCGGGTCACTGCTCAGGAAAATGTTGACAATCTCTCACAATTAAATTCATTCTTCAAAAATGATCATTTCATCTCTTATAGATGTAAATTATAATTTTATTGAATTTATATTGATTTTATTGACCTCAGCAAAATATGACTAAATTAGAAAGCTAGAGCTGTACATGCAGCTCCAGAATTATTGGTACCCTTTAGGAGTACCAAAGAACAAAACATGTATAATTTAATTAATTTCTTTTTAACAATTTTTGTCACAAAAATAATATTAAAAAAGCATTGGCATCATTAACAAATATTCGACAGTGATTTACAGCAACGGTGCCATGCAGCTACTTATAACATAAACTAGCACTTTACTTTACTTTAGGTCTAAAACAGCTAAAATCCCCTTTTCTGCCAACTTAATGACTCATATGGATCTAACTGTTCTCTACATTTTACTTTGCTTATCTGTTTCAACTGATAGTTATACTATAAACATGCATTATTGTTATTATTGTTATTATTGTTATTATTATTATTATTAGTCGACACAGTGGTGCATTGGGCCTCTTTGCTGCCTCACAGCTCCAGCACTCCAGGTTTAATCTGTGTGGAGTTTCTGTGCATGGTCTCAGAGTTTCTCCAGTTTCCTCCAACCTCCCAGAAACATGCCTGTAGGTGTATTAGCCACATTAAATTGCCTCTAGGTGTGAATGTGTGTGTGTGTGCATGGTTCTCTGTGAAGGACAGGGCGTATTCCTGCCTCATGCTCAGTGTTCCCAGGAAAGACTCGACCCTGCAACCCTGACCAGGATAAAGCGGTTACTAAAAACAAATGAATGAATTATTATCCTTGTTATTATTATTATTATTATTAATCATGATGATGATGATGATGATGATGAATATAATTAATTGTTGTTACACATGATGAGGACACGTGCAGGTAAAAGGTGAAGGTTAGACACTTTTCTGTAACATTTACATTAATATTGCATTATGAGTGACTCTAATGCTGTACTAACCTTGAGCAGACTATGGCGTTTAAATTAGTCAAATCCTCTTTAAAAAAAACAAACCTATAAGAAAACTATAATTATACATATAAATAAATCTATCCCACATGGCTGTAAAAACTACTTTACAGAATATTGTTAGCTCGAGTTATTGAGTTTATCCTCCTCATCTAGTCCACACCAGACATCGAAAATACTTAGTGGGGAAAAAAGAAAGCATGTAAAACGATTTAAGACATTATTTACACCCGAACTGACCAATTAAAAAACAAAATGACGCCTAAAAGACTTTATTTTGCTCGACATTCGTCCTGATCTTCACTTCCGCCTTACTCCACTGCCCAATCACTGAACAGATCGTAAATATGAACTGTGAGCCAATCACAGCACAGGGGCGGGGTTTGCCCGAATGCACGTAGGCAAAAAAATAAGCCGCATCAGTCTGATGAAATAGCTGGAAAAGGTAGACGTATCGTCCGCATTCACTGTAACACTTTCGCCATTCTGAAATCGTGTTATTTTATTTTCGGATCAGTATCTGCAGATTCGTCACACACGCGACTCATATTTCATAGTGACGGGAAAAATTAGTAATAAAGTTAGATATATAGATATTCCTAATAAAACAATGCTTAAGTTTTATATTTTCCACAAGTGTATCTTTGCTTATTAAAAAGAAAACCATACACAAATAAAACCATATAAAAGCAAGAATATAAATAAAAAGCACTCATTTGGTTTATTAATGCTTTAGAACCTACTATTCCTCTATTTCTCAGTTTTAAGTGATTTCTTTTTACTTTGTTTACTTTTAAATCACATTCAACAGTATACTACATACAGTGCTGCGACATAGGGTCAATAATCAAAGGCTAATGCCAAATATCACAGAGCCATGAATTTAATGAGAGTATTTAATAAAGCCGTAAAGAGTGCTAATCATGGAGATGGAGATGAGCTTCCTGTCCTAAACAGGCTGATAGTTCTCGATCCTTTCCAGTAGTGCTTCTGAATATCCAGGTGAGTAGTACCTGTTACAGAAAGATTAACGAATGAAAAATGTATCCTCACAAGTAGAAGGTGATTGTTCCATTTTGTCAAATGTTCGTTAAGAACAGTTATAAACCTGACTATCTCCTCAGGGTAGCAGGCGTTAATGGCGTTGATGTACTCCTGCAGAGCAGAACCGGGCTCGGCTTTAATTTCCTGCACCTTCTTCAGTCCTCCGCTAGTTACAAACAACTTCCGTGCTTTACTGTCATGTGGAAGAACCTGCAGGACACAAAACCAACAGGACCCATGATTCCCTCACACAGCCGGCCTTCAATAAGAAACGCTATGTGTTTAGTGGAGAACCTGCAGTGGACCTTGCTGAACTGGCAGATGACGTGTTTGAGAACATTGCTGGGAGCTTCGTAGAGGAGCGGCTCCAGTGCTGGAAGGTAAGTGCACTTCTGAAGGATGCTCTTTAAAGCTTTCTTTGCCTGCATTGAGAGAGATTATTTTTTGTTGTATTACAACCAGAAACTATGCATTCTAATATACCTTTCTTTGGCTTTGTTTTGGGGACTATATACCCAGGGCCTATATTCCTATGGACTATATACCCAGGACCCTATAGTTCTAGGGTCTATAACCCAGGACCCTATAGTTCTAGGGTCTATAACCCAGGACCCTATATTCCTAGGGACTATACACATTTACATTTACATTTATGGCATTTGGCAGACACCTTTATCCAGAGCGACTTACAAAAGTGCTTTGAAGTCTATCAAAAATACATTCTACACCTAGGGCCTTATATTAATAGGGACTAGATACCCATGGCCCTATATTCCTATGGACTATATGCCTTGTCCCCTGTTCCCACACCCCTACATTTAAAGGTGGCTATGCTCCCTTGGCTCTGTAATAACTAGGGAACTATGATCCAGGGATCCTATGGTTCTTAGGGCCTGTATTTACCCAAAGTCCTGTGTTTCCTTGAACCTACTGCATATTCACAAGGTTTTATATTCCAAGAGCCCTAAATAAAGCTACATGGACCTATATGCACCCAGGGCCCTATGTTTCCTCAGGACCTAAGTCAACAAACGTGTGTTAAAATCAGTATCAGATCACAGTCCATTCATGGAATTGAGCTATTTTGCCATTTCTTTTGGTGAATCTTTGCACCTTGACTTGCAGGTCCTCAGAGCTGTGTGTGTCCAGGTAGAGACTCAGCAGTTTGGGGAGCACGTTGGACATGGCCACAGCTCTGGCGTGCTCAGGTGTGTGATGGCCGATCTGCCCCAGTGCCCACGCTATTGCAGCCTTCATGTGATCCTCCGTCTCCTCCACCAGGCAGATAGCCAGCTGTGGTACACCCTAGTGGAGAGTTCAGGTAAGCAGGGGAGAGTTCAGGTAAGCAGGGGAGAGTTCAGGTAAGCAGTGGAGAGTTCAGGTAAGCAGGGGAGAGTTCAGGTAAGCAGTGGAAAGA
This sequence comes from Pangasius macronema, assembly GCA_037577455.1. NCBI lineage: Eukaryota > Metazoa > Chordata > Actinopteri > Siluriformes > Pangasiidae > Pangasius > Pangasius macronema. The sequence continues at coordinate 15,431,633 of CM074966.1, read as the reverse complement.
GCAGAAAGGAGAAACTTCAGTACTGACACTGAAATTTGTGACAAATTATAATCGCAAATGTAATATAAGTGATATAAGTACTGATTAAGTAAATAGTTTGCCTGATGACTCTGGTAATATACAGTAAATACTGGTAAATACTGGTAATCTGTGGTGAATCATTGGTTAAGATTCTGTACTAGTGACCATAAGGCTGCAAGTTCACGTCCCACTGCTGCCAAAGAAACATCGCTGGCATTTAAGCAAACTTCAAATGCTCAGGCCTGGATTGGATGCTGCGCTACTTGTAAATACATCTGAATGAATAAATGTAATCATTTAGTAGGGAACTACCATCTACCAGTGGTTCAGAAAGGTAAAGTACTTCTAGTAAAGTGTAATCGGCAGCCATCTTAGCAACAGTCTCGGCTAATCATTTTCAGTCACACAAGGCCAGGCTCTTGTCTATGTGAATAGGTGGAGACCCATATACCAGCAATAATGAAAGATACGTGGTTTAAATAACATTTAAAAGCAACCCATACTTTATCAGGTTACTCCTGCACATGTGCATCGCATTTCCCCATACCTAATGGAGCAAAGTGTAAGAATCTGATAGGCCAGTGTAAGAATCTGATATGCCCTAAAATAGAGCTTATAGTAGCAGACCTTAGATACAATGACAGCCATGGCGAGGTTCTCTGAGTGTGCAGCCACGTAGCCGAGCATCATGATACCAGGCAATCGCACGTTCCCTCTGGAGTCCCCTAGATAATCAATGACAGCAGCTACACCTCCAGCGTTCACGATCATCTGGGATAACTGGAGGGAAACACACACACACACACACACATACACATGGCCTCGAGCTAAGAAATCTCATGAAGACAAATGTAGGAATGCTGTTGAAAAAAACTGGATAATACAATGGACAAGATAATGCACACACACTCTCCAGTTGTTCACTCTTCATGTTCTCTGCTTAAAAATTCTTTAGTCTCCATGTTAGGTACCTCAGGGGTGTGTTTTGTGATCTCTCGCATCAGCGTGCTGATGTTCTTCTTCACATACTCATCTGGGTCTTTAAGGCAGGCCAGTACAGCAGGGAAGATCTCAGCCTCCACCACCATCTCTGCCAGGTCCACGGAGTGCTTGGAGATTTGGCCGAGAGCCGAGAACACGTGCCTCTTTATAAAAGAATTAAAACATTTTTTAAAATGTGACAGGGTCAATCGGTGTGATCAATCAGTAGCAATGCAAGTATAAGTTATAAGTTATGTAAGGAATAAACCTCTTCGGGACATTTGGTTATAGGATAATAATCAATAATCATCCATGGTGGAAAAATGACTGACTATTACAAATCACTGACACTGGAGACTCCTTCCATAATTGTTAAATAAACGTCTCCTTACAGAGCTCTTCAGCATATCAAATAGTAACCTATTGAGTATTTTCCTTGTTAAATAACAGCACATATTTTAATCAGTTCATCCATTCATTAAGCTTTTAAGTATTTGGAGTGTCTGCCATACACGCCCCTGTGAATGAGCTGTTACCATAGAAACAATAACATATTAAAACAAGCGCATTACAATAAACCTTCTATTTGCAATACAGGGGGACTACTGTCAGAGATGTTGCTATAGAAAAATGATCAACACCTTCTGGCCAATCAGAATCAAGAATTCAACAGCGCTGTGGTATAATTTACAATACACACTATATCTTATATTCACTAAAGCTATTAGCTATATAAAGTCTAGCTGGTGTTTGCGCACAGGTGGACGTCAAAATACACAATCTCTCTAATATAAATATCATTTTAAAAATGTTAATTAGTAAAATTGTGCCAACCACACAGAAGTCCATGTTGGAAAATCTGGTCAAAGCATCACAGATGAGGTTGTTGCTCTGACCTTCAGTTTGGCGTCTGGGTACAGCGTCATCTGCGCCAGATGTGCAATGGCTCCAGTGTCCACTACAGTTTGCGCGAGCTCTGGCGAGTGTTTGGAGATGTCGCTCAGCGTTGAAGCAGAGATCCTCTTCAGGGCAATCTCAGGCTCCTGGAGGCAGAGAACGAGTAGAGGAACCGCGCCTGCGTCCACCACCGCCTGAGCCAATGCTGCGTTAGAGAAAACAGCAGAAAAAGTGCATTGCTATGTCGTTTATGATTCACGATTAGTACAACTATCATTACAGCTTTTAATTCTTTAATTAAATTAAAGGAAAAGGTTGAGCAGAAATGACTTTCACCCAAATTCCCTCTTAGCCAAAATGTAGTTGATGAGCCAAAACATGTCTGATGTCTGAAGTTTGTTTCTACAGTTTTGCACTGGAGGCTAAAGTAGCTAACAAATAACGGAAAATTAAAGCTACCAGTTGATCATTAAGCAAATTTCATGTTTCAGACAGATGTGTAATTGGTTTCTGACATAGTGTGATGCATTGCTATTGATAAAAATGGATAATGGACATTTTTACGGATGTCCTACAGCTCCAACTTGAAACCAAAGAAAACAACCTACGTTGCCTGAAGGAAATTTCACAACATCTTAGAACATCAAGACTTTTTTGTATTGTTGAAGATTTTGATTTTTGAGATAACTTCATATTAAAGGATCACATAATGTAAGAGATCCTTTATTATGCTTTTAAATCAGCGTGAGTGAGTGTCTACATCTTAACTAAAACAGCTTTTCCCACCAAGGGTCTGTTGGTCACTGTAAAACTCCATATATAAATGCAAAAAACCTCCAAAACATTCCAACACTACTGAGGTCCAGACCTTGATGACCTCAAAGCTAGTTACGGCATGAGGTTAGAGGTGTTGCTTTGAAATCTTCAGACTTACAGCCGTTGTGGCGAGCGATGTAGCCCAGCGCCCATGCAGCAGCCTCTTTCACTCCAGGATCGAACTCCTCCAGAGAGATGACGAGAGCATCGAGGGCACCACAGTCTACCACGGCTTGTGCCAGCTCAGGCGAGTGCTTCGCCACGGCACGGAGAACAAACGCCGCCGCCTTCTTATAGAAGCGCTGTGGAATGTATTCACGATTACAGTGGAACATGAAAGCACACATACAGATAACACCTAATTAATTAATGTTAACTATTAAATGTGTGAAAATTTGAGCAAATATAATTTGCTTAAAGTCCTTTTAAAATGCCACTTCTATTAAACTGATGGATGGCAGTGTGGTTGATCTGATATGATGTCGGTAAATTTAAAGGAGCAGTTTGTAATTTCAGCGATCTCTGCTGTCCAGAAGGTAAATTTATGGGTGTTTTACAGGATTCTATCCACTGCGTTATTTCTCAGTGCCTATAGTGTAATGATCAGGACAACTGTACCAAGACAACTTTGAGATCTACTGCATTATCAGATGCATTCCCAGCTCCTCACTAGTTAATCCAATGTTTTAAAATGTTTTAAAAGAGCTGTAATGTTGCGCTGAAGTCTTACGTTCTGCTCGGCCAGAGAGTAGACGAGTTGAGGCAGGATGTCTCCCTTCACCACAGCCTCGGCCAGGTCATCATTGTAGCTGGCGAGTCTTCCAAGAGCCAGAGCGGCCGTCTGCTGGATAGTCGGGACCGCATCCAGGAGGAGAGGCCTCAGGAGGGACATCACACCTGAAACAAGACAGAGAGAGAGAGAGAGAGAGAGACAGAGACAGAGAGAGAGAGAGAGAGAGAGAGAGAGAGAGAGAGAGAGAGAATAGTGCATGTGAGGAAAGGAAAACTGTCCAGGCAGCAATGCCAACTATGTTTTTACAAGACATCTGTTCTAATGAAGAAATAATAATTAAATAAATGGAAAATTTTGAAAATGTGTCATATGAGAATCAGAACCAGAATCGGCCTTTATTAGACATGTAAACTAGAGTATACGAGGAATTTGACTTATATGTTGAGCTCTCGTTGGTTTAAGAGACATTACATATTATGCCGTATAATAAAATATTATAGTATATTATACAATATTATATGATAACAAAGACAAGCACATAGACAACACTGATAATATAACACACGTTTGTTTTAAACAAAAGTGGAGACTATATAGTATATGCTATAACTATTGCACTTTAAGTAAAAAAAGAAGAACGTTGCACAGAGGAAAACGTCAGGAAAACGTCGTCTGGTCTTTTTCCAGTCTTCAGCTGTTTAGTTTCGGTGTGTCTGTGCCCACTGTAACCTCAGACTCCTGTTCTGACAGGTTCAGTGTGTTGTGCACTGTGAGATGCTTTTCTGCTCACCACGGTTGTAAAGAGTGGTTACCATAGTCTTCCTGTCAGCTTGAACCAGTCTGGCCATTAACCATTGTTTTAAATTCCAGCCTGTAAGGCATCACCTCTCCCTCTCCCCTTCTCTATTTTCATATTTTATGCAGTTTAATTTAGTTTTTAATGAACTATATATATATCAAGATTGATCTTTTAACGTCCTAATGTTTTAATTAAACTCTTCTTTTACATCTATTCTTTTACTGTTTTTTTATTGTCTTTTTGTAAAGCACTCTGAACTAAAGATTATTATTATTATTATAAACATTTAATTCTTTACAACATGCAAAAGATCAACAAGATCACTCACCTGCATTTTGAAGTGTTTCAATATTCTGAGGTCTTGTTGCAAGCTCTGAAACTGTTTGTACGAACTTCATCCTTTCTTTCTGGTACTGCTCAAAAACTAAAACATATCAAAAGTAAACATTTTGGAAAATACTTTATGGTACATGGTGGGACCTTAAGGACCACCACTAATTAATGGTGCACTTTCCCAGTTTGATACCTGACATCTGAGAGTGTAGGCTATTGTAACTGTTTGGTTAAAGACAGGTGACATTTGTAATAATAAATTATTATTATTATTATTATTATTATTATTATTATTATTAACCAAACGAACAAATACATACTTACTTAGTCAAAAAGTACATCCATAAAAGCTTCATAGGTTCAAAGTATAATAAAGCACAACAACAATCTACAGTTATTACTGAATTAACTATAAAATACCTGTGAGAATGATAAAAACTAAATAATCCTAAAGCTTAAGCAGACACAGTGTTTAAACTTCCAGCTCTAAAATACTTTCTCACCCTGTAAAACATGTCGCTGGCTCATAGTTTCAATCCCACAACAACAAAAAAATCACACCAGAACGACTCTCTCAAAGAAGTAAAAAAAAAAATACGCGCAATAGAAACCCGCAATTCACTTGCTGCCTGTTGTTGTTTAAGCGTCCTGTTGGCATGGCAACAAACCGGAAGTATTAACACCTAGCGTGCCCTCTGCTTGGGCTGAATCCTCCACGGCAACCTGCTGGAGCTCAAGTGCACTAAGTGGGATGCAGAAGCCATCATTTTATACACTATGTAGTAAATATAGACAGGTGGAAAGGCAGACATTTGGGATTCCGCCTTCTGTTACATATAATTAATAATATTGATATTAATATTAAACAAATTATCAATTCATTTTTCATAACTCACACTGATGTAAAAACGTATTCTGATTTTGTGTTTGTTTTGTTTAATCTGTTTATAAAAAAAAATAAGATTTATCCGACTAAAACTTCTTCTTCTTCTTCTTCTTCTTCTTCTTCTTCTTCTTCTTCTTCTTCTTCTTCTTCTGCTTCTTACTACATGTAAAGTACTTAATTGTTATATAATAAAGATTTCAATCATTTTAATCTACTATATACAAATATAAACAACTTATATATAGATAAACACATTTGAATTGGAATAAATATTAATTCCTTACACTTCCACAAGGTGGCAATATAAGCATATAATTGAGAATATACACGGCCACTTTATTAGGAACACCCGCACACTTGCACATTCATGCAACTATCCACTCAGCCAATCACATGGCAACAGGACAATGCATAAATCATAGAGATACTTCAGTTAATTTTCACATCAAGCACCAGAATGAGGGGAACATGTGATCTCAGTGACTCTGACCATGGCTTCAGTATTTCAGAAACTGCTGCGAAAATCTTTTGAGATGACAGAAAGGCTACTGTACCTCAAATAACCACTCTTTGCAACCATGGTGAGCAGAAAAGCATCTCAGAACGCACAACATGGCGAGCATTGAGGCAGATGAGCTACAACAGCAGAAAATGACATCAGGTTCCCCTTCTGTGACCCAAGAACAGGAAGCTACAGTGGGTACAGACTCACCGAAACGAGACAGTTGAAGATTGGAAGAAGACCAGGCCATGTTTTTTCAATCTTCGACTGTCCACATTCAGTCAACCTGTAACTACAGAGACATGGCCATTTGATATATTAATCTCACATTTAGTTTCCTAAAAACACTATGTCCATGGTCCGTGGTTGGTTTGCTCTAACTGATCCATGAGGAACCACAAACAATACAACATATTTGTATTATTTATATTGTATTTTTTAGACCACAATATACAGAATTCACATATTTCTGTTCATGTTTATAAAGCCACATACAATGTGTACATTTATAATGGATCTGCTTGAATCCGTAATAGAAGATGAGCACAATAAGATGACATGTTTACAAGGGACAAGTAGTCCTGGTGGGCGTTAACCCTCTGTTCCTTCTTAATGTTTGAGATCACCTTCATAAAACATTCAGTTACTCTTCCACTTAAGCCATCTTACATGCTGTAGTATTACAAAAACACACTAAAATAGCCAACAGGGATTAGGGATAGCCAACAAAAATCAACCGTTATACATATTTACATTTCAGCCACATTTAATACTTATTTATTATGGATAATGGAGCAGGATAATGGTGCATTTAAAGATAGTTTCACTAATTTTACACCTGGATTTATACTTACTTTTGGCCAAATTGCAAAAGGTAAAGATATTTCTAGAGCCAAATTTTAAGATAAACCTACTATAAATCCAAGTGATGACGGGAAGTCCACAACAATGTTAAAAACATCACGTCTTGTACTGGAACCCGAGTCTAACTTAGGTGACACAGGTCTTAACACTGATCTGTTATAATCTCTGGTCGAGACATATTCTGTTAACAGTCCAAGTGTCAGGTGAAATACAGAGAACATGATAAATCTTGTTGATTTACTTCCTGAGCCCATAAAAAGCTTGAAGTGCTCACCTCACAGCCTGCACAGCTGCAGTAGTGAGTGTATTTCAGCATGCTGGGTGATATTTTATCAGGATGTCTTTGCTTGAGTCATATTTGCGTAACAAGAAATTCAATAACTCTCCATAATCACAGGATGCTGGAGTTCATCATTATTGCGCTTCAGTGCAACAGAAGCGCTCTAGTGTAAGCAGGAATAAAGAGCTAAAGGGGCCAGACTGGATAGGCAGTGCTAGAGAGATAGCTCATAAAAGCTAATGCAGTTATGTAATATATTATGAAATATATCTAAACATAAAACTAACAGAAGCTGTTCAGTGTTCAGTGTAACACCATATAATAAATGCTTTGATGGATACTTTCAGTGTTGAATTCTAGCTAACATAAGTATGAATATAAATAATAGGTACATTAATGTACAATGAGTACATTTTTATGAGATAGCTTGGTAGCATTGCCTCCTCACACCTCCAGAGTCCTCTGTTCGATCCTGTTACTGTTTGTGTGGAGTTTTATATGTTCTCCTCCTGTCTGTGTGGGTTTCCTCAGGGTTCTCTGGTTTCCTCCCATCTTCCAGAAACCTGCTTTTTAAAATGTATTTATATATTTACGTATTTTAATGTGTCAACCCAACTATTACCCTTTGAGTCGTACGGTCCTACGTGTGGACTGTCCCTTGTCCGCGTAAGCCAGTGGATTCATTTTCCGGAATTTTCCATTGCTCCCGTTACAACAGAGCGGCAACCAGAAAAAGGCTGAAGTGAAAGTTTTTGTAATTTAATTTACAATTTAGGTGAAACCTTTAAAACTTATATTTCTATTTTCTAGTATTAACTAGATATAATATAGGCAGTATTTTTTAATGTGAAGTTTGGCTTGAGAGTGAAAAAAGTACACTAGCTAACATTATTTGAGGGGAACATATGGGTGAAGTTGGTTTTTTTAATAAATTTCTTTTTGTAAAAAAAAAAAGAGTAAATTAGTATTTACTTATGAAGAAATTTCAGTAGATTTAGATTAAATTCTTACATAATTATATTTACAGTTAAAATCATCTCTTGGACTAAATGACTTGAAATTTTTGAAATGTCTCTGTTAGGGGGCACGGTGGCTTAATAATAATAATAATAATAATAATAAATAATAATAATAATAATAATAATAATAATAATACATTTTATTTATAGAGCACTTTTCAAGGTACTCAAAGATGCTTTACATAAATTAAAAAAATACTCATAGAACAACACAATAAAACCAAACAGCATAATCAAAAAAAACAAAACAAAAAAAAAAACAAAACAGCACAATAAAACCAGCAGCAACAACATTAGTTACAATTTAGTGGTTAACTGTCGCCTCACACCTGGGAGTTGAAATCCCATATCTGACCAGGGTGTGTGGAATTTGTATGTTCTCCTCGTGCTTCAGGGTTTTCCTCCGGGTAGTCCGGTTTCCTCCAGTCCAAAGACGTGTGTTGTAGGCTGATTGGCATTTCCAAATTGTCCGTAGTGTGTGCATGTGTGTGATTGTGCCAGGGTCCGGGGTGTCCCCCGCCTCGTGCCCCGAGTCCCCAGGGAAAGGCTCCAGGCTCCAGGCTCCAGGCTCCCTGCGACTCTGTATAGGATAAGTGGGATAGAAAATGGATGGATGGATGGATGGATGGATGGATGAATGGTTGGATAGATAGTCTGTTTTTCCACTAGAGGTCAAAGTAGAGCAAAATATGAATAATGAATGAATAATGAGTAATGAAGTAATGAGCAAGCCAAAACAAATTTGATGTGTAATCCCGATCAAGTCCATTTCTGTTCCACTTTAAAATGTGGAAACGTCTGAGGCGAATCCTGTAAATTATAGTAAAACCATAAGTTGGAAAATGTGTTTTCTTGGTAGTGACCAGCAGGCCACAGTTCTTGTTTTGCAGGTGATATATATATACATGTTCAATCTGTTTGTACATTCACATTACATATCTTTCAGATAAGCGCAGATAAGAACTTGTCTTAAATGTGTTTGTCTGTGCTTATCTGAACTGTTATACTGAACTGTTTTTCTGGTCACTTGACATTGGTCTAAGTGAAATGAGTCTGATAACACGTTGCACAGTGCTGTGTGGCAACTTTTAGCAAATAACAGTAAACAAATGTGTGGCGCCATCTAGAGGGAGGATCTGGAACTGCACCCAAACTGACACCCAGCACAAATGCGACTGTTATTTTCTTTATATGGAGAATTTCATTATATGGAGCTGAGATTATGAGATGCTCCTGTATTTTATCATCTAACAGAGAATATTTCTATTCTCACAGGATTTTGCATGAATGCAAAGTGGACTCTGATGTGTCAGAGAGGCACACACAGGGCTGTGTGTGCGTGTGTGTGTGTGCGTGTGTGTGTGCGTGTGTGTGTGTGTTTCACATCGGGACAGTCTTGGCTAGCTCGCTAGCAGGCAGGGCTAGCTGCTGCATATTCCAGTGAAGCAGGCGACTTAAAGAGAGGACTTGTTCTTGAAATAACAAGAAAACAATCCCGTTTCCATGGACAACACGTCCATCATTACCCAGGTAGCAAATCCAAAGGAGGAGGAAATCATTTCTTCGAGTCAAGAAAAAGGTGAGAGATGTTTACACACACACACACACACACACGCACACACACACGGCTGATGGTGCTGTTGATGCTCGGGTTTTGTTTATTAGAGGAATCGCGGCGCAACACTGTTGCATCACATCTCTAATTAGTGCAGATATCCAGCAGCACGCGCAATTCACACTAAAAATGCAGAGCGTAATGAACGCACGCGACTTTCCCAGTTATATAATAGACAATAAACAGCAGTTCCTTAAACAGCACCTCCAATCCCAGAAGCACAACTAGACCTATAAATAAAACACGGGCGTAATAATATTTCTTCTTTTCTCTTCTAAATGAATCGATAGTGTCAGCAGGTCAGCAGTGAAGTGTGAATATTAGCTCTTCATTACTGCGTCAAGCTCGCATCGAGGCTGTTCTGCAATTAAATTCTAGCAAGATCATGCAAATATTGACTGGATTTGACATTTGTGTTATTATAATGCAAAGGAGGGAATTTTTAAATCTTGAAATTTGAAATGAGTGGAAAGAAATTTTGTGTTATGCCTATGTTTGGGATGAAACAACAACAACAACAACAATAATAATAATAATAATAATAATAATAATAATAATAATAACAACAATAATAAATACCAACATCAATACTACTACTACTAGTAGTAGGACTATTAATTATTATTGTTGTTGTTGTTGTTATTACTGTAATAACAACAATAATAATAATGATGATAATGACAGTAATGGGTGGCATGGTGGCGCAGCAGGTAGCTCCAGGTTCTGGGTTTGATCCTAAGCTCCAGTTACTGTCTAGTTTTCCTCTGGGTTCTGTGGTTTCCTTCAACCTCACAAAATATAATCCCAGTAGGTGGACTGGCTTTGCTAACTTGACCCTAGGTGTGTGTGTGTGTGTGTGTGTGTTAATCTGCAGTGGATTGGTGTCCCATCCACGGTGCATTCCAGGATAGGCTACAGATCCGCTATGACCCTGACTGGGATAAAGCAGTTAATGAAGATGAATTAATAATAATAATAATAATAATAATAATAATTCATGCAAATATACTGTATGTATTACATGTATACAAGTACATCCATACTTCAATATACACCTTCGTTCAGTTTATAGGCTACACGCTACACCAAAACAGGTTCCTCTTGGCTTTTTGGATGGTTCTAAAGGTTCCTCACTTGGAACTTTTTCTGAAAAACCTTCTCAACCTCTCAACCCTTCTGTTTCTTGAGTTCTTGAGTACCTAGAACACAATTTCAGAAAATTCCTCACTTGCAAAGCTCAGGTTAAGCAGCTGACATGACTGAATGTTGACAGCTGTTAGCTTTTAATAAAGGCTGTAACAATACACTCTGGGCACAGTTTGATTCTATTCCTGATACTGGCTTCACAATTTGGATTTGAGTTGATTCGATTCTCAGAATATTCTGAGCAAAAACTGAATGAAAAATAAACTGAGTAGACTCCTTTATTTATTTCTGTATAATAAACAGTGTAAAAGAATGTGCAGTTTCATCTGCATTAAATTGCTATGAACAGAGATTTAATATTGTAAACAAAATGTACTACAGCATCACAGTATCTTTAAAATAAATAAATACATTCATAAATTCTCTCAAACATTTTGATTGAATAAACAGTGTCTGACCTGGGGACTTGTGATGAAACATAATGAGCTCACCAGGAGAAACAGAGCTCCAAAGTCAGCTAAAATGGCAGCTTTCTGCCATCTCTCGTATTGAAAGCTATGAAGAGCTCTTTTTAACCCTTATAACATGGTTGTCTAACTGTATAACATATAAAGCATGTTGGTCGTTGCAATCCAGACCTATCGGACTAACAGTCTTCACAAGTGCAGATCTTGTGGGCTCTCCACTAAAAAAAATGTGATCATGTGACCATGTGCTGTTGTATATTTTAACTCTATGGGTTGCGCAGATTGGGACCTCTGGTGTTGAAACAGTACAACTGCATTACATGCATAATTAATCTAATACTGATTTCCACACTGTGAATCGCACATGTCCGTGACGCACATTGCCACATTTTTGCATCACAATGTATCGTGACATCCCTTCTTTTAGTGCTTAACCATGTAGGGTTACTTCATACCTATCAGTACACCTGATCAATCTGAAACTGTGGTTTAGAAATATTTAGAAAACTGGAGTCATTAACTATGGAGAGATTTTTTGTCATACTTCATTGTACAATCTGACATGGAAAACACGTTATCGCACAGTCTCTTATAGAATTTGGTCAAGACTTTATAGGGATTCACATTTATATTATCTCAGAGTATAGTAGCTCAACTTAACCTTTTTCCCCTTTTGTCTCTCTTTTTGTCTTTACATTATATGTTTGTACCCATTCTCTGTGACGAGCAAAGCAAATACATGGTAATATATTAGAAAGAGATTCCCTTGCTTTAAGGAGTTCAAACAGATGGCAGCACACATGGCATGAGTATATAGCAGAGGACAGGGGAGCCTGGGAACATGAACTGACCTCTGAGTCTCAGTGTGTGTCCAGTGCATGGACAAAAAGACGGATTAGAGGATTCCCCAACCATGAACAGAGGGCCATGTGACAAAGCAGAGCTCATTCTTCTGTGTGTGTGTGTGTGTGTGTGTGTGTGTGTGTGTGTGTGTGTGTGTGAGAGAGAGAGAGAGAGAGAGAGAGGGAAAGAAACACCTTTGTTGTTGCCTGTCTCTTCTTGTTTTCGTACTCTAAAACCATTTGGACATACCATTATGTTTGAACTCACTTGTGCTGATGAAACAATTTTGTCTTGTTTTGTGGGAGCTTCATCTATTTATTTATTTTTTGAACAATGCACTAACTCGCAGTACAAACCAAGTCTACTTTTGACTTTGGTGTCCTTGACTTTTGGTGGCTCGGTAATCCTGAACTGCGGATCTTGAATCAATACTCATGCAGGGTCATGTTGCAGTTGGACACAAACACACACACATACCCAGATACACACAAACACGAACAGCCCAAGCTGAATACAGCTGCCCTAATTAATCGGAGTAAAGGGGCCTCCAAGGTTATATATAGTACCAGTTGTGATAATTGCCTGCCAAAATTTTTAATGAGATTGTTGATAAAAATGAACAAGCTTTGATGATCCTATTGGGCATTTCAGTGCTGTTACAGAATGAGATATATCACCTGCATCAGCGGTTGCCATTTAAAGGTACAGTCAGTGATTTGTAGAAGTCTAATTAGACTTGTAATAATCAAAAAAAATTAAAAGTATGATTCTCAATAATGATTGCTCTGATTCTTTGTAATGATCCGCTATGGATCTGGCTAGATTCTTTCTTTTAGGCTTCTGTTTATGTGTTTCTGGCCCTGAAATAACCTCTACCCTCAGCAGAAACAGAAATTCTTGGCTTTAATAGCTTATTTACCAATTTAAATTCATGTAATAGACTTTACAATGCATTCGGCTGGACTGCGCTCCCACTGCACTCTGGGGTGGTACCCTCAAGCATACACCATTTGGTAATTTTAGTACGTACCCAAACCAAGAGTGATGCATGTAGTGTACATTTCAATCTTTACAGGCCAATTATGAACCTTGTTTTTAAAAGTACACTGTATCCATGTTTTCGGGTTAAAGATATATATATATATCAATGGTACAAGAAACCACCCCAGCAACAATGTAGAATTTGAAGTGAAGTGAAGTGAAGTGACTTTGTGGCCAAGTGTGGTGACCCATACTCTGAATTTGTGCTCTGCATTTAACC
>CM074966.1:15392248-15409270 GCA_037577455.1 Pangasius macronema | reverse complement strand
TCGAACCCACCACCTTCAGGTTCACCTTCAGGTTACAAGTCCAACTCTCAGACCATTAGGCCACGACTGCCCCCAGTGGAGCACTGACAATAGCATATGTCGCAGCCATAGTATCAACCCAGAAATACTTCAACATTTTCTTATTGCTTGGAGCCTGTATGTGACAACACTTAACTTTTAAAAACCACATCAACGCTGAGCTACTCCCAGATATTTGAATCAATATTTTCCCTCTCACTATAGCTGCTGATTCCAGCCTTTTTGACTTATCACATTTAAATATGAGTACATTTTCAATCCATTTGTCATGTGTAATCAATATGGGGATGGGCCGGGATGAATGAGCTTTACACGCAATACACACTATATCCAAAGACTTTGCAGTGTTCACAGTAGAGAAGGTACAACGTGGGTATATTTCAAACAGTGATTTATGAACAATTGCATACAAGAGATGCTTCAGCAGCAGTGAAAATAGCGGAGAATAGAGAGGAAAAAATCAAATTAGCTCACGGAAGGCAAAGGAAACAGTATTAAAAGTGAAATGTTGATAAAACGCAGTGAGTAGTCGTAAAAATAATGTACTACAGACATTTTGTCATCGCAGTCCTGAACCATTTAATTAGCTTTTTGGCTCAGCAAACCGTTTTTAGGCTGGCTCTTTTTATTATGGATGTTATACTAATATCGATGTTTTAACAGTGAATGCTATTTATGCTTAAAAGTTGTTATAGTATAATGCTGTTAAGAGTTAATGCAGTTAAGTTGTGACTTGGTTGATGGGATTTTCTATAGTTTCAGCCATGTTGTAACTTGCCAATGTTACTTAATTGAATCAAAATCAAAATTGCAAGAGAATAAAACTTTTGTCTGTAAACTTTACATGTCCTTTTTCAGTTAAAATTAATATTTACATCGAGTATAATTATGTTTACAATTAATAGTAGTACATTGAAGCTAAAATAACAATCAAACAGCCAAAATTTGCTCTGGCAACTCATTTTCTGTAACTCTACCTTGTGTAAAACTGTTGCTGATAAATGAAATTGTTGGCAGTGTGGGCGTGTTTTCGTTTCTTAGTCCCTAGCAATGCGTTCCTACTTGTTGAAATGGTTTCTAGGTTTTAATTAACACATTTTACCTCAGGAGCTTATTCCTGGGTTCCACATATGCTAATGTAATAGCGAACCCAGAGCAAGACTAATTGTGTGTGACATTTATTTGCTTTAAAGTGTATGTGCTGGATCTTCCGCTAGTCCCTTTCTATTATTCGTTCATCCTCTCTCTCTCTCGCTCTCTCTCTCTCTCTCTGTCTCACTCCGTTCTCTCTGCAAACCTCCTCCCCTCCAAACAAAGTGGGCCGTGGTTGCTGCTGTGTTACGTAACAAGCCTCGCTAGTCAGTTCTTTCACATCGTTGTTGGCCGAGCTCTCTGCACTTAATCCCGCCGTGCCCGTCTTTCATCCTGCCACACTCTGGAGCTGGGGTTGTTTGGCCTTGGGGCGCCAAGATCTCCATACAGCACGATGCACTAGCAAAGGATGAAAAGAAAGATACAGGCTCCATCTCAGGTTACTCGAGTGTCACACAAATACCGGGTCGAGTACAAAAGTAGACTACAACTCTACACACACACACACACACAGTTATGATGCATGTGCTCAGCCTCCGGTCTTCTTTGAGTTGAACATGTATGAAGCAAACCGAAACAATGCTAAGATCATTACATAACATCATGTTACTGATACAAACTGCTTAGAACCTGAGACTGTCATTCTGCTGCTTTATATAGAGAAGTGCGATGGCCTTACACTCTATACACCTATAAAGACCTGTAAAGTGGATCGAATGTGCTTTTTCACATCTTGTATAGATGTGTAAAATGTATAAAATGAGATAAATCAATTGTTTAAAAATGCTAAATAAATAATAATAAACAGCAACAACAAAAACAAAAATTATTATAATCATAAAAATAAAAATAAGTGTTTATTTGTTTATAAATGTATAATAAATATTTATTTGATTTATCTAAGAACATAATAATTCATATTATCATAAAGACATTATCATTACTATCTTTATTTTATTATTATTAACGTAATTAATATAATTATGACGATTAATTATTATTATTATTATTATTATTATTATTATTAATAATAATAATAATAATTGCATTAATTATATTAATACTGCTAATATTATTATTATTATTATTATTATTATTATTATTACTAATATGCATGTTTTTTTCCTTGTTCTTTTTTTTTTTTTTTTTGTTCAAGTCTGCCATGAACTTTCATTTCAGAGTCTCACTATTTTCAAATGAATTTAATTTTAATACCCCTAGTACCTAATAAACTGGCACCCCAGTGCAGTGCCTGAAACCCTTCCTTCGCCTTTCCTTTACTCTTGACACTGTTATTAAAGTGAAGGCTCACGCAGCGGCGAAGCTGGAATGTTGAATTATAGGTTTGCGTCTCGCCTTGTCTCCCCTCAGATGTTATTGAGAGTGTGTGAAACGCCCCGGCTGCCTTGTTTGTGAAGCTCTGTTGAGACAAGAAAATGTCTCTGTGCTCTCGATTAATGTCACGCCGCATGCTATTAAAGCCAAAAGCGTTATCTCCAGAGCTCTTCTGCTGATAAACGTGCTTCAGACAAGTGCTTACTCGACATCCTGATGAAGGGAAATATATATTCTAGCATGAAAATGATAAACAAGAGACATGAAATGAAAGACAGCTGGCCCAACTCGGCGATGTCTTCTGCCTTACATCATTCACTAAAGGGTCAACTGCTTGGGGTTTGTCTAATATAAAGTGGAAAATGTTAGAATGAAGCGATGCAGTCATTCAAAACCAATTCTATCAGTGATGAGGGTAAAACATGCTCCATGTTCTTTCATGTAGATGAATTTAGGTAAAATTTAACTAGCATAGCTTTTGGACTGGTATGTTTGGAAGGTTAAGGAATTTGGGTAATTTTTTTTTCTCATACTTCCTGCTGTTTGTAACAGTCTTATCTAAACACGGAGGACTGATTTGTGAGCGTTTACTGTACAGCCTCAGCTGTGATGCAGTAGATGACCTCCTTAGCATTAAGCTCTGCGGGTGTTTACACAGGACCAGCGGTGTTTCCATCTGAATTATTTAAACTGCAGTAGAGCCTTCACTTTTACCACACCTTTATCACCACCTAGCATTTCTCTCTGTCTCTCTTTCTGTTCCTCCTGAGACTCCTGTCTCTCCACCTGTCTCTCCGTCTCTGTTTGGGTGCACGCATCTTTCCACGATCATGTTGTAACTGCTGTCTCAGAAGCCCTGCTTCGTTTCCGATGGCTATTTTTCCTCCACTGTTGGTCGGAAGCTTATTATCTCTTCCTGTCAGGAATGTGGAGAATTTCCTGCGTTTCCTCTCTTTCCGGCCCTCAGAGAGGCCCTGTCCATGCGTGTGACAGCCCATCATCACATCACCTTGGTGTTTCACAGTGTGGGAAACATTCACTTTCACGAACATGACACGTTTAAATGTTGTTTCCATCGGACTACTGGGACTCAAGAAAAGAAAAGAAAAGAAAAGAAAAGAAAGCTCAGGAGTAACGTGATGTTTTTCTTGGTCACTAAAGTGTAGCTGTCAGCCAAGCGTAGCTTGTTAACACATTTTCAGCATGTCTTTCTAAGCGCTGCTCAGTGTTTTCTCTCACCATAGTGGCCTATAGTAGTTCTGCTTCTTCACTGTGGTATGAATCAATGGAAATAAATTGCCCAGCTTCCTTCACTCCACAGATTCATTCACAGCTTTCAAGAAATGCCAAGAGATTTTAAAGAACTGGCACTGAATAAGAATCACATCCTCAGTGCATTTGCACACACTGCAATTACTACAGCTGATGCTTGACATGCACATATGTTCTGCAGCAAAGAAGAAATCTGCACACCACGGCGGTCGTCTGTACTCATAAACAAATACAAAAAGCGCTACATTGCATATTACTGTACAAAAAGTGTGTGTGTGTGTGATGTACTACAGTCGTAGGACATCCGTTTGTCAGTGTCAGTACCCACGCGTGGTGGCCGAGATTGTTCATGTTGTATGCTTGCTTGAAAAGGAAATAATTCTTTACACCAAAAGGGGGCAGTAATGTGTATTTGCCAAAAACAACCTTTCCAAGGTCTCAAATCACATACTAAATAGTTTGTCAAAATGACACACACCTACCAGTATCAGTACTGTGTGAAAAGGAAATAACTGTCCATACCAACGGGGCAAAAAGAAGTCCAGTGTGGTAGAAAGACAAAGCCAGTAACCCAAAATCACATCTTTCTTTACCAAGACATTTGTCTTTAGTGCCATACTTTTGTGGTTTGGGATGTAGCCAAACAACCTCTTCTAGCTAGTTTTCTACACCATTTCCACACCATTGGGAACTTGTTCTTGCTCAGCCGTAAATTAAATACGCTTATATTTACGGCATTTGGCAGACACCCTTATCCTTAGACTTACAGTTATCTCATTCATACAAGTGAGCAGTTGAGGGTTTAAGGGCCTTGCTCAAGGGCCCAGTAGAGGCAGCTTGGCAGCGCTCACCCATCCAATCCGAAGTCTGACATCTTATCCACTACACATAGGAAACATTCTGGTATAGGGTTATACATAAAACCTTTAAGCGTTCCCCCAGAGGGACAAACTAATAGATTTGACCTTTAGATTTGAGAGCACTTGAACATTGATACTGAGGGTGTAGCACACCAAGTGTTTCTTGGTAAAGGTTGCACAGATATTTGCTTAAAGCTCCAAATATCCGTATCTGTAATCAGATTTAAACTGAAAGTGCGCATCACATAAATACCCCTGAAATCACTGGAAATAAAACTTTGAGGTGGAAATTGCAGCACTGGCAGCATTTTGTCTGAATTCTGGTTCTCACAGTTCCACAACCTCATTTTTGTTTTAATTTATTTATTCTTTATTTAATTATTTTTGTTTCTACCCATACTTGATATTTTTCAATAAATTAGTTAGTTCAATATTTTGTAATTAAATAATTATTAAAGTGCAATAGTTTGGTTCTGTTTCCCAAAATATAGACAAAGTACTAGCCTAATTTAAACCACCATGACCCTGACCAGGCAGTAACTAAGGATGTTGTAAATGCATTGTACACTGCCGTGCATTTCTGTTCATGGTAATGAATGGGGTCTTCGTCTTGCCAGCTTTATATCTGAGCGCTCACATGCGCCCGTGAGTTCTCAGTCCCGTTGGACATTTCTGGCAAAATGCTCCTAATATTTGTGTCTGTATTTGTAATTGTTTAGAACGCATTATCTGTTCATTCAAAATAACGTATTCATATTCGGTTACATCCATAATTGTTATAATTAATGTTCTCACTATCTAGCTGTGCACTTGTATGCTAGGTTATTACCTACTCTCCACTAATTACTGTACCAGGAATACAAATAAGTATTATCAGATAATTTCTAAATGTATAATAATAATAATAATTTAGTAGTAGTAGTAGTAGTAGTAGTAGTAGTAGTAGTTGTTGTATTGAAGTCAGATTTCTTTGATTTG
The DNA here is from genome assembly GCA_037577455.1 of Pangasius macronema. Classification (NCBI taxonomy): domain Eukaryota; kingdom Metazoa; phylum Chordata; class Actinopteri; order Siluriformes; family Pangasiidae; genus Pangasius; species Pangasius macronema. Next base: position 15,403,694 of record CM074966.1, on the reverse strand, counting down.
CAAGATTTATATCATTTGTAGATTGACTGACTACTTTGTGTCCAGTGTGTGTCACTTCTTAGCATTAGCACTTCCTAAAAGCAGGTTTAATGACTCTCCTTTCAGCTTTGTGCGACTGTCTTGCACTTGATTGTCAGTTAAAGACTCTTACTGTCTTGTAGCACTTTGTGGTTAAATTGGATTTGGCCTCATTTTAGATAAAAGTAGCCACCAAAGAGCATGCAAAATGTAAATGTGTATTTCACTTGGTAAATGACTCCATATTGCCAGTTGCTGGTAGTACTGTGTAAGTTTTTTAGTTCAGTGCGGCTTCAATGGAAAACGTTGCAGTTTAACATTTAGCGACGATGCATAATCTTCCGGATCAGACAGGGAGCGGAGAATGGCATCGCCATGCAGGCTGACTCCAGACACATTCCTGTGGGCAGCCAGAGAATATGTTTTTAGGCGTGTGTGTCACACACACACACACACACACACACACACACACAGACCGTCGGAGTTTGAGAGACGTTACAACAAACACTGTCCCTCAAAGCACGGTTTGTATGCTGTGGTTAGGAGGCAGGATTCAGACGAGGCTTTTCCACACTGGTTGCTCTGCTCCACGCCTCCTTCCTCCTCGTTCCATCCCACTTCCATACGCTCACTTCGTATCAAATATCACTGTTGGAGCAGGAGAACAGGACTGTACAGATTTTTTTTATTTTGGAAGACGAGATAGAGGTTGGGCAGTAAAATGCAGTATGAACCATGGGTAACGTCCAAGATGTAATATAAATAAGCCAGAGCCAGAGTGCCAAAAAATAATGGTCTAAACATTGTCCAAAAACCTGGAGCTAATAATGTTTTCATTTCTAAAGCAGCTTCAGATGCTATATAGTCAAATTCCACAAATATCACAATGCTGTGCTTTTTTGAGCTTCTCGAAAAAACACTGGGCATAAAAATTCAAACAAGAAAAGAGCTGAACGTCTCAAATTTAGATCTGTACATTACTCTATGAATGTATGATGCTGTTCGTAGGTTAATTGATCTCCTCATTCTCTTAACAAGCATAACAGTACATGCACCAGGGTCCTCGGTTTGATCCTGACCTCAGCATGGGTTTGTGTGGGTTTCCTCTGGGTTCTCTGGTTTTTTCCTACCGCCCAAAATCATGCCAAAAGGTGAATTGTAATCTCCAGGTGTGTACAAGTGTGTGAATGTGTGTGTGTGTGTAGTGCCCTGCATCCCATCAATGGTGAATTCCCACCTCATGGTATCGCAAGGGTTCTAGGTGGTATTGGGAATGGTCCTATTTCGTAAATGTCTATTCTGAAAGTTATGGGTCACGTCCGAGTACTTTGACTTAGCTTGTCTGAAGCTACGTTTACACGACAACGATGTAGTCAAAAACGTTGCGTTTTCAAAAAGTTTCACGTATACACTACAACGTTTTCGAAACGATTCGTGTTTACACATATCCGCGCTAATGGCCAAAAACGCTATATTACGTATGCCACAATAGACACGTACTACGCACGCACATGACATCACCGTTTTCAAAGATTCCCGTATTGGGTGTTTACATGGAGACGATAACGGCGGCGTTTTCAAAAATATGTGTTTTCAGTCCCCAAAACGCCGTAGTCACGTAAAGGAACAGGCAAAACGCATAAAAAGTTTCCCGTTTTTGGCTGAAAATGTTGTTGTGTAAACGGCTTCCGAGATTTGGTTGAAATGCTAATGCTTCTGCTTCTACAACCACTAGCAAATGCACAAACTGGGAATAAAACCGCCGGTCCATGCAGTGATATTTGGACCAATCACAAACATGAGGAGGTCTCAGAACAATGAAGTGGTTAAGACTTTGGGAATTCATCCACACCACAGCATATGAACTGCATCACTGCGTTGTTCGTGCTCAAAATACGTCTTTTTGCAAAACACTTTTTCTGGTTGAAGTACACAGCCGGTTTAAAGTCATGTCTGGAGAAGCAGGTTATAGGTATTCGAAGCAGCTTGGCATTTTTTTCCCCGACCTTCAGGGCCTGTTTTTCATGTAATCTTCTGGGAAGCTGCTGCAAAGGTGTCCATTATTAGGATTCGATTGCGGTACATCAGCTTTTGTTGAGAGGGTCAGTTGACTCGATGAGATTTCATTATGCCTGAGTGTTTAGCTTTGTAACGGGGTCAGGATAATTGTGTTTGCATAGAGGATCTGCTTACATTAATGCATTATTACATACACTACTGTGAAAATACGTAAACGATGCTAGAGCGTGTTATTGAAACCCTTAAATTAATTATTATTATTATTATTATTATTATTATTATTATTATTATTATTGAAACCCTTAAATTAATTTTTATTATTAATAATAATAATAATATTAATAATAATAATAGTAATAATAATAATTAAATTATATAATAAATTATTATTATTATTATTATTATTATTATTATTATTATTGTGCTTTTCCAAAACCTTTCCAAATATCACAAAATACACCTTAAAAAAATTTTAAGGGGGAAAAATTTAGTATTTTGTGACCCTGCATAAAGCTAACAGTGAATGGTGCAGGTAATGAGTTGATTACTTGTGCCTCATTGAAACCTGACACTGTTATCGACTGGCTATTGAGTGTTTGGTCATCAACACAATCCGTAACACAATCTGCACGAGGTGAACTCGACCTTCTACATGTAGCCGAATGTGGTGAAAGCCTGTGTTGTATTCGTCTGGATGGTTTGCTAAGAAAAAGAGGGATATGGAAAATGTCACATGGGGGAGTTAAATGTTAAAGGCCATGGCTGACATGTCTGAAAGTGTCCTTAAGCCGTATGCGCTTGGCATGCTGTACTTACACCAGGAGGAACTGGGACTTGGAATATTACAGTAAGATTTAAAGACGAGAAACTGTGCTGCATTTCCCTGATTGTAATGCTGTTGCTGGATCTGGCAACCAGCTCTTAGAGCACATAATGTGATGGCTGTAAATCTGTGCAGAAATGTGGATCTTATGATGAGCAGTCCAGTTTCTAAACGGTGTTACAGTGAAAACATGTTGTCGCAGCTGTCCGATATTTATAACAGACGTGATTTTATTACTATTTTTTTTTCTCTGTCTGTGTCCAACAGACAGACGACCAGACGGACAGACAACCGGACAGTCAAAGTTAGTCAGATGTAATTACGGAGTTTTTGTAGTTTTTCTTGTATCATACATTGTAGACAAAGTGATATTAGTTTATTTGTCTGTCTTTCAGTCTGTCTGTTGGTTTGTCTGTCAGTCAGTCTGTCTGTCTTTTATTCTGTCTGTCTTTCAGTCTGTCAGTCTCTGTTGATTTGTCTGTTTTTCAGTCTGTCCGGCTGTCTTTTGATCTGTCTGTCAGTTGTCTGGTTTGTCATTGTGTCTGTCTTTCAATCTGTCAGTCTGTCTGTTGTTCTGATTGTCCGACTGTCTGTCTGTCTGTCTGTCTGTCTGTCTGTCTGTTCTTTTGATTGTCTGTCTGTCTGTCTGTCTGTTGTTCAGATCGTCCGACTGTCTGTCTGTCTGTCTGTCTGTTGTTCTGATTGTCCGACTGTCTGTCTGTCTGTTTGTCTTTCTATCATTCAGTCTGTCAGTCTGTCTGTTGTTCTGATTGTCTGTCTGTCTGTTGGTCTGTGACTTGGCCTGTCTGTCCGTCTGTCCATCTTTCAGTCTGTCTGTCTGTCTGTCTGTCCGTCTTTCAGTCTGTCTGTCGGTCTGTTGGTCTGTGAGTTGTAGACAGCCAGACAACTAGACAGAGATTACAACCCTTTTGTACGGTGAAATGGGGAATTTCGGGAATTTACACAAGTAGAGTATTTTACCAAGACGTTCTCATGCAGTGGTCTGTTCAACTCAGCAGAAACACACAGCTTTTTAACATTAAAATGTCTAAAATGTCTAAACGCAGCCTTGTTGTGAAAAAGTAATGAAACAGTTATTAATGCATACGTAACAACATCACTTACTTACTTACTTACATACGTAATAACATCACTTTGTTACTGATTCTCTCACAATATGTCAGGACATTCAGAACAAGCTCCATATTGCTGTTTCCCCTTTTTCTCTGACAGTCTGCAGTGAAACGCCATAACGCAGCAATGGAAATATTTGTTTTTTTGTTTTTGTACTCGTAAAACAGTGTGTTGCCCGAAGAGCCGACGTTTCACGGCGCTCACACCCTCCACTGTAATATGTGGCAGAGTAATTAGAAATGCGCTCATTTCATCCTGGGGATCATTGCATAATATTTTTCCTATAATTGATAATAACGTTATTTATGCTGTCAGATGGAAGGATGTGGAGATTTTTGGCGACTGGGAGATGACTCATGCTGAGTTGGGAGGATTACAGGCTGTTGACATCAGCCTGCTCCGAGGTTTAAAACATCTCTCTTTTTAAGAAGGGATTGACAGCTAAGTGATTAAATTTAGACTACAGGTCATTTTGACGTGCAAAATGTCTTACACATTAAGCATTGACGTCCACTTCCATGCAGGCACGTGCTGATAATCAGTTATATAACACAGCACCGTGTTGAGAATGCCCAATGTTGTTACTGTAGACAATTAAATATATTGTTATTTAAAAAGAGACTGGGTAAGAGGCATATATATATATATATATATTTGAATGACATATGTTACATTAAATAAAATATTAAAAAAATATTAAAGTTGTTTTTTTTCTCTGGTGTATTTAATAAATTTACATTTTGCTAGTGTTTCTTTCTTATTCTGAATTTGCTACTTCAAATTCAAAATTATGGGTTACATTTTGGTGGTTTTGAAAAATCTGAACCCTTAATCCAAATCTCAAAAATTCAAATCTCAAAACTTCAAAACCCTCATTCAAAATTCAAAAATTAAAACCTTAAACATTCAAAACTAAAAAAAACAAAACAAACAAATCTCAAAAATTCAATACTAAAAAATTAAGTTAACAGAAATTAAAAGCTCAAAAATTCAAAACTAATTCAAATCTCAAAAATTCAATAGTAAAAAATTCAATTCACAGAAATTAAAATCTCAAAAATTCAAAACCAATTCAAAACTCAAAAAAATCAAATCTCATAAATTAAAATGTCTAAAATTCAAAACTCAAAAATTCAAATCTCTAAAACTGATTTTAGAATATTTCAAAATATGAAGCATCCAGGAAAATAAAAAAGGTTTATTTTCTACTGAAATAGTTAGTTTACTACAGTGATGTTAAACATTTCATGCTTGGTGTATGCTCAGTGCAACTACTTAGGAAATGTTCTAGCTAGTTAAGCTATGCTAAAATTAGTGTAAATGTAGCATAAATGTGGGTAAATGTGAGTAAATATTAGCTTCTTATTATTTCAGTACAACATCAAAAAGTTTAGATTACAGTTCAGATCTTCTGTTTCTACTGCACTTAACTCGACTCCATGTCTCTTCACTTCACTTCACTTCACTTCACTGATCTTGACAGCTGACTGTGATTAGCTAAATTCTGAGTTCTACCAATTAAAGTTTACATAAAATTGACATAAAATTTACATAAAATCTGTATTTATGGTATTGAACTTTTTGAGATTTGTATCTAGGATACTGATTTTTTAAAACCAGTCATTTTGAGTTCTGTGTTTTTAAAGGTACCTGAATTTATGAGCAAAAATAATAAATGTATAAAAGTACACAACAGCAAAAAAGAATTTTATTAGGATAATGTGTTGTGTGTATACTTCAAATATACAAAATTCATATTCATTTGTCAAATTCAAACATGTTTACACAACTGTTGCTCTGACAAATGTTTTAGCAGTGTATTTTTTTAAGTTACATTGTGTGTGTGTGTGTGTGTGTGTATATATACACACACACACATACATATATATATGTAATAAAATAACTCTTTTGCTGTGTATCAGCTGTATCTGCACAGTGTCCATTTTAGAGGAGGGTTTGGGGAGTAGTCTTTTTTTTTTTTTTTTAGCTTCCCAGCAAGTTGCGTAACTTCTTTTTCTCCGAACCCATTACTGTTGTCTAATGACATGCATGTATGAGCCGTAGCTTAGACAGAACGCATACGAGTGAATGGGGCAAAGGTAACGTGGATACCATGGAAACATGTTGTGTATACGTTAATACAGGAGGTCCTGTTTGCCCTCTGTGGCAGCCGCTCTGACTAACAGACAAACTTTTCCAGCTTTTTTTTTTTCCTCCCTCTCTTTTGCTCCAACCTCCTTCGAGTGAGCGAAACAGATGTGTGGCAACAGTGTTCTGAGTTACAGGGCAGAGAAGGTGAATGTGCAGATGTTGCAGTGACCGCTTTTCTTCGTTGCAGTCTTGCAGTCGAACAGCAGCTTAAAGAAACACAGGAGCAGGAGCATCTTCAGCCCTTTCTTCTGCTGCTTCCGCAACTACAATGTGGACCCGCCGCTTCAGAACAACAAGACGTGTTCGCTGCCTCCACCTGCTGAGGAGAACAGCGGCTCTCCTAAGGTAAGCGTGTGTGTGTGTGTGTGTGTGTGTTTGTGCTTAATGCATGCATTGGATCTGTTTTTTTTAAAATACACTGTTTAATTGCCGTTGTTAGTACTAGTCTCAGCTAAAGATTTGTTTGTCGTCTCGCCTCACTCCTCGCTTGTGTACACTCCGTGTGCTTGGCCTCTCCATCCTCACCGCAAAGTGTTCCAGCTGTTCCGAACCCAGTGAACTCACCCTGATGTTTACCATCCAGCTTCAGAAATGATGGGCATGCTTCCCCACACACACATTCTTCAATATCCGCCCACACACGCACCCTTATATATACACACACACACTCTTCCACTTCTCCAGTCCCCATAAAATGGCCCTTGTGTCTCAGATGATGGATTGCTCAGTGCCCCCTTACTTTTTTTTTGGTGTCTCCTTTCCTTCAATTCTGTCCCACTACACACACAAACACACACAGAGCAACCCCGTGCCCAGGCTACGCTACCAATTCCTCCACAAACATGCACGTATGCTGCCAAGGCAGGTACACACAGCTATAAATGGGCGCGAGTAGGATCACGTTACTGAGTGGTGTTTACTCGCAAAAGCCTCGCATTCTGCAGCGGAATGTCCCACCGATTTACAAGTGCATGCGCTCTGAGCTAACCTTGTTTCAGACCACCTTCTCTTTAAAAGGAGCGCATAAATTCATGCGAACTTGGTGAACCTTAAAACAGAGGGAATCAGTTTACACTCCAGTACAGGGCGCCTGTTCATGGCCTAGCTGTAGCTATAAGCAGCTTAATGTTGTTCGCTGCTTACATTCTCCAAGTGTTTATGTTGGTGTTTTTTTTCTCTCTCTCTCTCTGTCTGTCTCTCTCTCTCTCTTTCTCTCCCTCCCTCTTTTTGTTTCTCAGTGTGATCAGGTCCAGGTCATCCCTATCCCCAGTGTATGTATATCTTACTCACTATGCTTGCTCGTGTCTGCGTCTGATGTGAAGCTTTGCTTTTCGTGTCTGTCCTGCACTTTTTTTTTTTTCACCATTTCTCCAGTATACATGTCAATATCTGTCCATACCTGACTCATTCTCTGAGTTTTATATTAATTACCACGACGTTTCTAATCACCTCGGGCTCGCAACCCCAGAATTATAGACACCTTTCAAGAAAATTAGCTTTAGACCTGAATGCACAACACACCTCATTTATCAAACAGTGAATAAATTTATTCATACAATTTTTTTTTTTTGCAGGAATATTTACACAAGAAATGTGGCATTCATAAAACTAATTTCATAAAAGCGCTTGAGTTTGTGTACGTTTGTGTATAAGGAATCTCAGTGTGAACTTTAAATCCCTTTAGAACCAGTTTAAATCAATTATTGCAATTACAAACAGAATTTTTTTCTTTTATGAAACTTCATATTAATGACTTGAAAGAAAGCAAACCAGAGAAAATCCATAAATTTTGATAGATAAGGCAAATCATTCAGTTGACAAAAATAATGATGCCTTATAACAGGAGGAATCGTTAATGTGTTTGTCGATGGTAGCTGACTAGCTGCAGTGGCTGAGCTGCATTACTGGAAGATTTAGTTCTCAGAAATACTCAATTTGCAGCATATTTATATCCCATATACTGTATCTGCTTAATAGATTTTGGGATTAGGTCCTGTCTTTGCCCATTCTGTTGCATAGTCATTGCATTTTTCAGCTGCTGGAAAATAAAATTAATTCTTTCTATCTTATTCCTGGTGAAATTCCTTATTACGCAAGTAATATTCCATCTTGATCGTCTTCACAGCCTTGATATCAGCCTTGATATCACCTAAACTGATATCAGTTCAAATTGAATTTCTGCCATCGATACATAATAAATTAATGGTTAAAAATCCAGTTTCTAAAATAATGTTTTAATCCTGTCATACGACAGCTACCAACCAGGCAGGATGAAGCCTAACATTTGCTTCCTTCCATCAGCTCATGACGCAGCGTAACGCACTCAGAGGAAAGTGCTGTCTGCCCTCTTCCACATACATGAGCTCACAGACAGCCACGATTGGCACACGTCACCGTGACTGACAGGAGAGAGAGTTTGCGAAATGCACAATAGGGCAAAAGGCTTTTCTGTTGAGCCACTTGGGAGCCCATTAATGTTTTCTTTCTAGTAGAGGATTTTTGTGTTTCTGTCCAATTTTTTTTTTTTTCATTTAGCATACCATAAAGTCTACCCAGCACCTTTAACCTTCAGCCAGACATGCAGTGGGCAGTTCCTCTGGTCAGGTTTACACTAGCAAGCGATAGAGTGACATTTCATTCTCAATTCTACACAAATCAGGTACGAGGCGGTAAAGTGACTCTCCAAACGACTGACTCGGATGATTCCTCAGACCAATGTTGTGTGTGCGCCGATGTTTCTTTAGTTCCCTATTCACAACTTCAGTTTCTATTTGTAACAAGTTCCCATGAACTGTTTGGAAGAAGAAGGTGGTTTCAACCTCTCATTAAATGTGTCAATAGATATTACAAAGAAAAATATAGCTCGGAAGGAAGGAAGTACGTATCAGAGATCATTGCTAATTTGCCAACAAAGCAAGTATAAGTCTAGCTTGCATCGTAAATCAGACAACCAATGTTCAGACTCATGCATGTGTTATTTAATTTGTGTTAACTTTAGAAGTTATGCTACTGTTCCTGATTGGAGCTAAAAATCAAGCGACAACAGTAGCACGAGAGACAAACTACAAGCGACTTATCGCTTACTAGTGTGAACGTAGTGTCAGTGTGTCAGTCCCCCGCCTCAGAGAGGCTAATGGTCACACATCTCCATAGATATGACCAGTTGTGCAACCTCATACTCGTTGGAGTATGGATTCCTCCATTCTTTACTACATCATTGCTATATTGCTATACAGAATGCCTCGATGCTTTAGGAATGAAAGGAAAATTTCATGATGAAAAAAGCTCAAACACTGAGAAATGAGTGAAAATGTAAAAAAACAAAGCTAATTTATTTAACATTTCACAATAAAAGAATATCTCCTGAGTCTTGGGGGGAAAAATCAGTGTTGTCAGACGATCTTGTAAGAACACACAGTGGCCTTTTCTTCTTTCCCGTGTCTCAAAAAGAGATCATCTTTACATATTCTATGACTTCACCGGAAAAATGACCTTTAACAAGTAAGCTATCCCAGACAGTGTTAATGAAGTTAGTTTCATTAATTTTAATTAAAAAAAATGACATGAAAGTGTCTCTGGTGAACGAAGAACTCTTCTGATAGCACAGAGAATTACAAAAGCTCTTTTTTAGGCAAGAAATTACTTAGAAATAATAATCAATTATATAAAAGATGAGAAGAGAGAAATTCAGAAGTACTAAATCTCGAGAATTTCATTTCTCTGACCAATCACACGCGGCACAACGTTTTCTTCATTACTGAGTTTTTTTTTCTATTCGTTTTTAATTATTTCAGTATATTTATATTCATCTTATACTTTATGTAACATCTCGATTCTAAGCAGCAGCTCAGATTGGGTTTTTATGCCAGCCTGTCAAGCCATGTTATTGATTCGATTTGCATGATTTCTGCTTTCTGTAATGCACAAAGAGGAATTTGGACAGCGGTTTTCCTCAAACTGCCTCTCTTGCCTGAGGAAAAAGAAGCTAACTGCTTATGTACTAACAAGAGATAAATGCCAAACAGATGTTTGTCATATTTTGTATTTATAGCTAATGATGCATGACAAAATAATGATGCAGCAGTTTGATATCAAATAAGGACAATTGCCTGCTATTTATGCAATCCTCCATCTGTATTCTGTACGGAATGTACAAGAGAAAAGGAGAGAGCGACTGAATAAACGTCATATTAACATTATTTAGGCGAGGGTTTTAATGCCCATCTGGTTACTGGTGCCGCGCTAAATGCCAAGGTCACGCCGAGTTTAAGGGATACGAAGGCTCAGGTTTGTGAAGTTGTAAATGTTAGTTCTATAAATATGTGAATTGTGAATAATAAATTGGATGTCACCATTTTTTTATTAAGATGAGAGAAAGTATGCAGTGTTCAACAGCTATGGTTTGATCTCACTGGATTTACAAATTCATAGAAACACTGGTTCTCACTCAGAGAATGTAGGGAAAACTTTTTCAAAACAAATGACCTGGGAGCAGCTTTCCAGCTTGCTCATCAATTTCTGTTTGGGTGTGACCAAGAAAGAGACAGAAAGATCACATAAATGTATGTAGCTCAGGTGTGCCACACGTTAGTCATAGTGCCTCTAGTTCATCTCCGGACACCTCCCCCCCTAGTACATACCCACGCCAAGCCACACTCCCATCTGCTACAGTCACTTTGTGACTTTGTTGAAGGTCTCGGCATGTGTGCACACAGTACAAGAAGGTATTCAGGTGATTTTTCCCATCCCTGGCTGTTATCCAAACCTCACAGAACCACAGTTATATACATAACTAGCCTTCAGTGCAGCTGGATCTTGATATCGATTGAGTTGATTGGGCTTTGATCAAGGAGGTAGTTGAAAACATGAATAAATAATCTTTAGTCGTTAGTATTTGTATTCAAATCCCCATTAATAAGCAAAAGAGTAGTGGACAGGATGCTACAAAAATGGATTAAAAACTAGTCATACTAGACTTAGATATCAGATAGGCTTTCACATGTCTCAAACTAAAACCGGTATGCTAATTATTGAATGCGGTGGATAAGGGCCTCCCACAGTCAGCATCGCTGGCACAGATACATCACGCAGCACGCAGTTCGTCCTTCATTGCCTTTGCTTCGTGCACACAATGATTTACTTCTATATAGAAATACAGACACACAGAGACACACTTCATGCATCTACCGTTATACCAGTACACTGCTCTACCATTATACCAGTACACTGCTCTACCATTATACCAGTACACTGCGCTACCATTATACCAGTACACTGCTCTACCATTATACCAGTACACTG
>CM074966.1:15367273-15392153 GCA_037577455.1 Pangasius macronema | reverse complement strand
TGCTCTACCATTATACCAGTACACTGCTCTACCATTATACCAGTACACTGCTCTACCATTATACCAGTACACTGCTCAACCATTATACCAGTACACTGCTCTACCATTATACCAGTACACTGCTCTACCATTATACCAATACACTGCTGTACCATTATACCAGTACACTGCTCTACCATTATACCAATACACTGCTCTACCATTATACCAGTACACTGCTCTACCATTATACCAGTACACTGTTCTACCATTATACCAGTACACTGCTCTACCATTATACCAATACACTGCTCTACCATTATACCAATACACTGCTCTACCATTATACCAGTACACTGCTCTACCATTATACCAGTACACTGCATAAATAAGTGCATGTAATGCTGCAGATGCAGACGATGCAGTATTGCATACATCGTGCTGACTGTTAGAAAGGGGACGAGGCGCACATGCTTGAGTAAAGCGAACTACTCAAATAAAAGTCATACGGTGAAAAACTACTTGATTAATTGCTTTGCAAATGTGTTTTTTTGTTGTTTTTTTTTAACACATGTATCTGTTGACTCAGCTAATCGCTTACCTGCATTACATGTTGGATGTTGAGATGTAAAATGTTTATTCCTTGCACAGGGCTTTTTAAAATTAAAGATAAATTGAAGATAAATTGGGCCAGGGATGCTCATCTGTCTCCACTGTCTCAGACATTGCTACTAACCAATTTTTGTTTTTAATTGAGACCTGAAACTGAATTACTTAAATTATTTGCACATATTGAGCCTCATTTATCAAACTGGATGCAACTGGATTTGACTTGTTCGTACGAGCATTTACACAAGAAATTTGGTATTCATGAAAATCCTGTAAATTTCGGAAAAGCATCCGTATCCTACTCGTGCTGCTGAGTCTGTGTAAGTTTACACACAAGAAAACGAACTAACCTAAACCTCTACTTGATTAACAGCAAATCATATCATTTGCATGGATTACTGCACTTTTATATCTGGAATACACTGTCGAGTTTAAAATTGCTAATTTTTTTATTTTTATGTTTTTGTTACATTACGTTGGAGTCTCTATCAGAAACACATCCTCACGCTAGTTCAGTAGGTTCAGGACAAAGAACATTGACATTAATTAAAGAAAATTAAGAAACTGAAGAAAACAAGCCAACACAAACCCATAAATAAATTTCAGATAAATAAAACTAATCATTCAATTATGACAAATGAAATAAACGAGTATAAACCGTATAAACGAGGAGGAACGGGTCTGTCTGCGCAAAGCCGTAAGCCGGAAACAAATGCCTCAGCTGATTATTATTAATATTATAGATTATTTAATATTTTACTGGCATAGAAGGGAGTGAAAATAACTGAAACATCTGTCTTTCAGACTTTGCCCCGATCGTTCGTTTTGACTCGAAATAACTTCCACTTCTGTTTTTCAGACTTGACTTTGATCATTCGTTTCATGCTCCCAGCTGTGCATGCGTTCGGATGTTTTATGGAGTTTTGTCGGCGTCGCTAAATGCAGATCAGCTGTGTTGGGAATGGACTTTGCACTTTACCGGTGATTTGAAGAAAATCAGCTTTTCTGAAACTTTTATAAATCTTAGAAAAATTTTTGTTCGATTTGGCTTGTGCGAACATTTATAGACTTACTAGTTTTACATTTACACACTTACTCATTTACAACGTATGTAAATGATAACTGAGGACTGTTGTATTATTTTTTAAACTCTGGATTGTTGATAAAAAAATTAAAAAACAAAAAAAAACCTTAATTATACTCAAAAACGTCCTGTTACAGAGAACCACATACTCAGTTACTGTAAAGAGAGTACATGTAGTTTGTTACTTTACACCCCTGCTATTAGAGTGAGAGAACAAGTGTGTGTGTGTGTGTGTGTGTGTGTGTGTGTGTGTGTGTGTGTGTGTGTGTGTGTGTGTGTGTGTGTGTCTCTGTGTGTCCACCCCCTTAGGTGAAGCCATCTGTGTGCTTTTCATACCAGAGGACATCCTCACATTAGAACTAGGTGTCGAGTCTCTCTCTCTCTCACTCTCTTGCTCCCGTCTTCACGATCCTTCTTAATTATACATCCAGATTGTGCGTAATCACCATGACTTGGCAAAGGAGGCGAACGTTGGGGGAACACCATTATCATAATCTTCTTGATTAGCTTGTACCCGAAAGCCTCAGGTCCCCCTCCTTTTTTAACACGGAGTCACGGAAAAAATCACAGTAGGTAACGGCAGGCCAATGTCAAGAGCGTCCTGGGTCTGAAATGAAAGCTATAAAGCTGTCATGGTTTGCACGGTGGACAGCCTTCAATTTCAACACCACTCCGATCTCCTACAGTAATCACACTAACTCGGATTCTTTCTCCCCCACAAATCACCATTTTTCTCCTCTTCTGTCTTCTGCTTTTCATTCCGCTGCCCTTTGGGTCCTCTATGCTCCGTTTCCTCTCCTCAGTCTCCAGCCAAATACCTCCTACCTGAAGTCAGCATCACGGACTACGGCAAGAACTGCGTGGTGATCGACCTCGACGAGACCCTGGTACACAGCTCCTTTAAGGTACACCGCACTCTCTGTTACTCATCATGAAGTATTTTGTCTAAAAAACTCACGCTAGGCTCTTATCCGTAACTAGCCAGCTCAGGTTTTACATATAAGCCTATGTGAAATGACACAAGATGGCTAGAATAAATTCGTTTTATTATGATGGCTTTAATTTTAGGCATGAAAGAAGTCCAGCTCTGTGGTGACAGGCAGCTAATCAGGGCAGTGAGGCAGACTTAATGTAGAGGAGTGATGGTTTAGCATTTTTCTTGTGAAACAAATAAGACATTTATTGTTCTCTAATCTGATGGGAAGCTAGTGAATAATAGACGATAGTCAGCCAGTCCTGTTTGTGATATTTCTATAATTACTCATTCGGGAAGTTGTTTAGTTAAACGACTCACAATGAGGTATTTGTGCGTCTGTTTTGTTTGTTTTAGTTTTGTGTCAACGTGCTCGACAAACTAAGAATATAATACACATAAAATATAGAATAACATACATAGAGAACACAAATAAGAATAAAAATACACACATCAAAAGCAACCAGATGTGATATTTTTGTTCTGTACACTGTATTTTAGCTAGCTAGCTAGAGTTAGTAGGCTAGTTTGTATTTATCGGCTTCAGAGGTGCACAGATCTTTGGTTAAATTTACTCCAGTGTCCGTTCTATAACTGTCACAGACATAAATGTAATATATATAATACTGAGATATGACTAAACTAACCAGTACACCAGTACACCACTGGTCCCTATTTATCCACATTATGCGGTTTGGGACGCAGCCTTAAAGTCTTTCTGAATGTCATGAGATGAATCCACACAACCGACGATACAAAATGTTCTTCCACAAGGAGCTTGCATAATCATGTTGACCATCATCATCATTGCTGATCACACATTATTACAGAAGCATGTAGTAAAGCAGATCACGTGCATACGTTTGCATACCCTAAGGACAAATGGTAACTTTTCCTTCCTTCATTATCGTAAATAACAAAAAGAGTGTATCCTAAGATAGTGATGCTAAACAGATATGGAGAAATTCGTAGAGATTTACTCGAGATAAATTGTAAAACAGAGATACATTTCTCTTTTTCCCCACCCAGGAACCATCAGGGATGCAAACTCTTACAATCAGATGTATTTGATATGGAATGCAGGCTATGAGCTCATCACTGAGCTACAGTAAAGTATTTCACAATTCACTAATCCACTGAGTGCTCTGAGGCTTGGTTGCAGAAGACGGTGTGTGTTTAGCGCTCAGTGTGGGATTAAAACTCCCAGCTGAATGAAATCCTCGGCTGAGATTTACTGCCATAATGGGGCCTAAAAAGTTTCCCCTCACAAGGCACCTGCTCACCCCAGTGACCTATTTCACTACAGTGCATCTTCTGCACTTACACGTACGCACAAGCATGCACACACACACACACACAAACACACGCATACACACACACATATGCATGCACACACACGCATACCTACATAACGACCTATTCAGAAACATGTAACTTGTAAAACATGAGACACTTTTCTCTACTTCCTATTTACAAACTCATATACTGTATATAAACAGTTAAAATTAGAAAAGGAGAATGTTTTTGTGCTCACTGTAGCTTCAGATTCCTTTTTTGGCTGACAGGAGTGAAACCTGATGTGGTTTTCTCCTGCTGTAGAACCATCCACCTTAAGTTTTGAAGTGTTATACACTTCTGAGATGCTTTTCTGCTCACCACGGTTGTAAAGAGTGGTTATTTGAGGTACCGCAGCCTTCCTGTCAGCTCACACCAGTCTGGATATTCTTCTCGGACGCCTCTTATAAACGAGGCATTTCCTCATGCAGAACTGCTGCTCACGGGATGATTTTTTTGCCCCATATTTTTGTGTGTGAAAATCCCAGGAGATCAGCAGGTTCTGAAATACTCAAATGTGATTGGCTGAGTGGATAATTGCATGAGCAGGTTTACAGGGGTTTCTATTAAAGTGGCCGGTAAGTAGTACAAACGTGTTTATTGTATACAGTGAGACAGACTGAAAGAGAGAGTGAAAAAGAGAGAGCTGTGTGTGTGTGTGTGTGTGTCCGCACTTACTTGGGCAAAAGCAGGAAGTAGGCAAAAGTGTCTCGTGTTTATGAGTTCAAGCATGCACACAAATATTCACACCCATGCAGGCACATGTAAACACACACAAACTCCTCACTGATACACGTTATAAAGACGACCACACAAACACACACACACACACACACACACACACACACACACACACACACCGTAATGCGTTAGTGCTGTTCTGTTGTACTGTTTATAGTGATTATCGAGAAGATGTGAGTGAAGGCAAAGTTCTTTCTCTAACAGCAGTGTGTCCATTAAAATGTCCGCCTGGCAGCTCGTCTCGTTGCTTAGGAAAGAGAAGGGAGGCGCTGGCTAAAAGAGAGAGGCCCGGAGAAAGGGAAGGAGCGAGGGATGCATGCCTTTGTGCGCGCACACATGCTTACTCGCGCCCTCACACACACACACACGCACCACATGTACAAATACGCCCATTCTGCCACCCACACATATTACATGAAAGAGTGCAAGAGGACTGTACCCAAGGGCGTGTCCCTGAGGCGTACTGTACTGCACAGCCACGTGAGGGCACGTTTCATATTTATACACCCATGTCCCCACAAAAATATTGTTTTTTTGTTTTTTTTTCATTGACTGAAGTGTGCGAGATGTGGTCTGGTCTTGCTGACTAATTGCCTGTTGAGGGCCACATATTGAGTTGATTTTGTGCCTGTTCACTTGAAGGTCAAGTGGAACTGCAGCATGCAGTTCAGAGAAGGAAATCAATGCAGAGAAGTGGAGAAGCCTGTAAGAAAGTGGATTAATTGAAGTGTGTGTTCAGTCAGTGCATTCGACGAAAAGGTCAGAAATAATCCAAATACACAGACTGACGTTTTTACATTGCGGTCTATCCAAGGGTGAATGATTAGCCAGAACTTCTTGGCTTTGTGATTCTCACTCATTTTACCGCTGATATATTTTCCAGGAGAGTTTAAGCATATACACACATACCGTACAAAAACCTACGTTCTGATGATTGACAAACATCCAGAAATGAGGAATGTCCTGTTTTAGGTTGTAATTTCTTGGAAGGTGAAATTTCAGAAAGTCCTTGTGTACATGGTGCGTGGAGCTCATACACCCCCTACTGGAGAATTTGTCATCTCACGTGTTGTTGTTTGACCATATCTGCATGAAGCTTGCTTTTAGATCACAGATCATTGTTAAATAGTTGATGGAGCATCACACTTAACACACTCTTAATCACCCAGATGTACAATCCTCACTCTCGTGACTACGTCGCTTTCATAAGTTTCACCGTAGTGTGAAATGTGGTGTGAAAAGGGTGACTTGAGGCTGAAATTAGTTCAGTTAGTGAACATGGAAGAGAAATCGTATAGTCGTACCAGGTTTAGAATTTGTGTGGAAGAAGGATATAGCATGAAGGTAGATCTGAATATTGCTGGTGCTGTTTTTCCATTTTGACATGATACATGTGCAATCTAACAGCTATTAACGGCATACGATCTACAAATGTAAATGATTGGGACGTATGTTAAATGTAATCTAATATAGACCTAGGGCTTCAGGACATCATTACCATGATGTCTGCTTCTCTATCTGTTCTGTCAGTGATTTTATTCTGAACCTCTGTGTTCTGCTCCCGCAGCCCATCAGCAATGCAGATTTCATCGTTCCTGTGGAAATCGATGGAACGGTCCATCAGGTAATGTGAAGTCTATCAGCGCGGACACCAGAAAATGTCAAACATGATCCTTTGGTTATCGATTGTAATGCAGTATGGTTGTAATGCAGTACGGTGTAGAGTACGTGAAGGTTCCCTTACGTGGTTCTGAAGATACTGTAGAAACCGAATTAGTGCATTATTTTGAATCCAGTAATGCTCAGTAGTAAAATCCAGCATGTGAAATCCTTTCTTACCGTAAACTACCCAATTCAAGTACAAAATGTGAACTACAGAGAAAAAAAAAAACTTTACATGGTACCCCATAGTACTTTAGCCACAGACCCTATAAACTAACCTAGCTAGCTAACTGTGCTAATGTTAGTGATGAACGGGAGGTGTATTGGTGGTATATCTTGTTTAAGTTGTTAAGCTTAGAATATGGCTATTAAATATGGTCTCATGTTCAAATATGACAAATGTGAGCTAGCTTACTAGCAGTTAACTAGCCGACTAGACTAGCTAGAGATTTCAGGGAAGATGGAGTGTTTTATTCCACATATCTTGTATATTAATGCATTCTGGCATTTTAATGAACATTCTTTACCACTCAAAACATATTAACAATTTACATAAAATATCTGAAATGGTTTAAATGTACAATTTTGAGTTGACGTTTTTGCTAATAGTTTGCTATACTATTTACTAGCGTATTAGATGTTTGATTTTCTGTTCTGCTGTTGGATTTACTTTCATGTACAGAAAGGAATAGCATGTAGTAGGAAGAAGAGGAGGCATTATAAAGAAATGTCAGCAGATTCAGACTAGTCGGCCTTGAAAATGAGAATTTTGTAAGCGAGTTAGTAAGTGAGACGAAGCACATTGCACCAGAACCACCTCCTGCACCGCGTCTCATCAAGGTCGTGTCCATGGCTGTTACCTGGTTCAAGTAATCCAGGATAGGCTCTGTGTATCGGGGTCGGCCTGTTCTTGATTACTTGTACTGGGTTGCAGTGACTAAACGTCTTGTACACGAGAGGAAAGAAGAAAAGGGGAGTGTATCAGAGTGTATCAGAGTGTATCAGAGTGTGGTAAAACAGCCGTGTGTGTTTCTGAACAGCACCTGTCTTGCGTGTTTTGCCGGCAGGTCTACGTGTTAAAGAGACCTCATGTGGACGAGTTTCTGCAGAAGATGGGTGAACTGTTCGAATGTGTGCTCTTCACAGCCAGCTTAGCTAAGGTTAGACTCACACACACACACACACCTCAGGAGAGATCATAATACATAGAGAATGTATTCAGTGTGATTTCTTTGCCGTTGTATTGTATAGTTGCTACAAAAAGCTCGTTGCGAAAGCAAAATTTGAACATGTGTAGTATTTACATGTTTAAAACCAAAAAAATCTACATTTGAATATTTGTTTTAGTTTCAATGAAATTAATTATCAGCGAGCTTGATGGGCTGCAGGGTGCCAATACTTTAGTGAAGGTGGTTGATATTAGTGAAATTAGAACGCATGTTAAGTGCAGACTAAGAGATCTAAGTGTGTGTGTGTGTGTGTGTGTGTGTGTGTGTGTGTGTGTGTGTGTGTGTGTGTGTGTGTGTGTGCAGTATGCTGACCCTGTGGCAGATCTTCTCGATCAGTGGGGTGTGTTTTTTCGTGTGAAATTAGAACACATGTTAAGTGCAGACTAAGAGATCTAAGTGTGTGTGTGTGTGTGTGTGTGTGTGTGTGTGTGTGTGTAGTATGCTGACCCTGTGGCAGATCTTCTCGATCAGTGGGGTGTGTTTCGTGCGCGCCTCTTCAGGGAATCCTGCGTGTTCCACCGAGGGAACTACGTCAAAGACCTCAGCCGGCTGGGCCGACAACTCAGCAAAGTGATCATCGTAGACAACTCGCCCGCCTCGTACATCTTCCACCCGGAGAACGCCGTACGTCTCAGCCCGAATCCTCACAACCAGACATTTCGCCTGTGTTCAAACAGTGCAGTCCAAAAGTCTGAGACTGCTCTCAAGAACTATTTTATTCTTTCTTATGAAAAGGGATAATATATCTGTCATGTTTCATGTCTCAAGCAAGATTCCATCAATCTTTACTAAAACAATAATACGTAATTTTTTTTGGAAGTAGTAATTTTTTTAAAAAAATATTTAAATATTATATACAGTATGCCAGAGAATACAAATAACAGGAGTGACTAAGTAAACAAACAAACAAACAAATAAAGCAATTGCATATAAATATAAAAAGAATTATATGATAATTATGTAAAAGTCTAAATAAATAATATCCAGATTAAAATAGATTAAAATACTTTGATATATATGTGAATTATTCTGGAATAAATATAAATAAGACACATCATTTTGTGATTTAAATAAAACATTTATTGTGGATTTTATTTATTTTATGTTTAGCAATATTTACATTTGTTGCTGTTAAAAAAAGCCTCAGTATTAAATGATACATTTAATGTATTATTCTGTATTATTTTATGGTAAATAATGTAATAACAAGTTGTGGTAGTATGTTCAGACTTTCAGACTGTGTGAAAAGCCAGTGAAGAGCTTTATAACACTTCGGGAATCTGAAGTAATCTGGTTTATTGTTTATATATATATATATCATAGCAGGGTGTGTGAAGGTCAGTGTCAAGGTCACTCTCATCCTTTTCCCACTGCTTTAACGTATTTTATTTCTTTAACATTTGGCTCTGAGATTTTGGTTAAATATATCTAATTTATGTTTTTATAATAACTGTTTTTTTTTTTTTTTACAGAATAATATCCAGATGTTGTGAGAGTCTGAGAGCTTTATAAAGAAAAGTTATGATTAGAGGCTTTGACTAGGCAGATCAATGCATATAACAATACAAGTGTAACTGTTTGGTAAGGAATAACATGCAGCAGGCTGCGCTGCTATAGGAAAACAATCAGTGATGGGATGGTGTGATGCAGCCCAGTGCAAAGCGGAGTTACTGTTACCGCCCTGAAGCTGATTATTTTCTGAGAACAGCGTGTACAGAAGTGTTTTATTCCTCTTATACCACAGAGATTTGCCAATGATTTCAGTTTATTAATGAATTTATTAGCGTCACACTTTTTAACCATTTATAGTTACATTTAATGTCGTGGAATGTCCATGAAACATGTCGGTTCCTGTTATGAGTTATGTTATAGCAGCTATAACATATAGCAGTCTTCTCATCAGCCTCTCTTTTCTTTTTTCTCTTGAAGTTAATGAAAAAAAAACACAGCTTATGATGTTACTTAGAATCAAAAAAAGTCTGTCTTGAAGACTTTCATGTAGTGGAAAACCTACTGTTAAAAAGTGCTGACACTGGAGACTCCTTCAATAAGCATTATTTCTAAGCAAATTTCTCCTTACAGAAAGGATCATAGTCATTATATAAATTTACATTTTTATGGAATTTGGCAGATGCCCTTATCCAGGGCAACTTGTATGTAATCCCGTTTATACAACAGAGCAGTTGAGGGTTAAGAGCCCCAGCAGTGATATCTTGGTAGAAGGTTTTTGAAGTTCTCGCACGTCTTATGTTCTTACAGTTTTATCCTGACTTGTTTTTCTTTTGTGTTGTGTGTTTTTTGTTTTTTTTTTAGGTCCCGGTGCAATCATGGTTTGATGACATGACCGACACAGAGCTGCTGGACTTGCTGCCTCTGTTTGAGGGTCTGAGCAGAGAGCAGGACGTTTACAGCGTGTTACAGAGCCTGAGAGCCAGGTAGCACTGACACACACTTACTACACAGAGACTATACGGCTCTACCAGACACACACTCCAGCATCGCTGGTCAGGCCAACCTGTCGCCTCTAGACGGCGCTATTGTCTCACACAGGGGAGGACGGATGGACCTCATACACCTAAGTGGACAAACCCTTCGTGTGCAGTCTGAAGATTATCGGACCGTATGCCACCCAGAGACAGTTGCACAGGAAGTGTGTACATAGCATATGTTTCTAAACTTGGCGGAGAACGAGAGAGAATTTTTGTAAGTTTTGATTTTACAATCCTAAAGTTATATATATATATATACCATAAAATACGGAAAAAGACATGTTACGGAGGGTTTGGAAGATGCTGTAGCGACTTGACCCTTCGGTTCATGCTATGCAGACAGTCATTTCTCAATCAGCAGTCTCCCCAACTGTGATTTTTCTCTTACCTAAAGAAAGTGCCTTCTAAACATTTGTATGAACATATAAACGACATTTTTATATGGTGCGTATTTCCAGACCTTTAATCAAATATTTGCTGTAAACCCAAGTGGACAGACAAGCCTTTATTTTAACACTGTTTATTTATTGTTTCTTTTTCCCACTGATTTCCTGCAGTCATCATTGAGCTAAATGAACTGTGATTGGAAAAAGACAGAAACCTTTCTCTGGTTTTATTTTTGAAGAAAAAAAAAAAAAAAGAAAAAGAAAAAAAAAATCATATAAACATTGTGTTGATGGGAAAAATACTGATTAGCATCTAACTGCAATTTGAGTAAATGACATGGAAACTGTTAATCAGCACTCGAATACAATACAGTATGAGCATTTATGAGCATTTATGAGCATTTATCTATCAGAATCGAAATAAATGTTGCAATCGATATCAGACATGGCTCAAAGGACATCATCTTTTAAACCCAGAATATAAGGTTTACTGTTTACACATCTGCCATGTGCTCGTTCGGTAAACTCTTCAGTCGTACAGACAAAAACAAGGTTCAAATTGAGATTTATTTGTTTGTTTGTGTGTGTGTTTGTTTGTTTATATTTGAGGGGAGGATAAATGTTATTTATTTGGTTGCTTGTTTGTTTGTTTGTTTATCCATCCTTGAGGGAAGAATAATTGTTTTTTGTTTGTTTATTTGTTTGTTTATCCATCCTTGAGGGAAGAATAATTGTTTTTTGTTTGTTTATTTGTTTGTTTATCCATCCTTGAGGGAAGAATAATTGTTTTTTGTTTGTTTATTTGTTTGTTTATCCATCCATCTTTGAGTGACAGATTTATTTGTTTGCTTGTCTGTTTGTTTGTTTGTTTGTTTATTCATTGATTGTATTATTATTATGATTATTATTATTATTTTTACAATTTACGAGAACGCAAAATCTTACAAGGCCACAGAATTATAGATAATAGCTAAATACGTAAATACGTAAATTGATGTAGTGTACATTTTATCCATTTATAGTTATTATTTATATATTGTTGCCGAACATAGACGAAACGCACCCCCGTTATCACATCAGTCATTCCCACGTATTAAATTCTCTTGAAATTCACTGCTTGTTATGTTACAAACTCCTCTGTCCTGAAGACCTACCTGTGGTGAGAAGTTTACGGTTACAAATATGGAGACTTCATCACCACATCAACGATTATATGCTTTTCCCTTGTTAAATAATGTTCTTTTTTTTTTAAATTCGTGGCAAGTGATCGTGCTCAAGTGACATGATACAATAAAATTGTACTGTTTCATGGTTTGAAAGTCAAATGTTTCCTTTTCCACTTTGTACAGTTTGTTAAAATGTAAATATGTCATAAGCCCCATGACCTGGGGTAGCTAACTCTCATCAGTTATTTTAGGATTTACATTGTGAAAATGTAAATATCTCACAGTGTTTCCCAAATTGTATTTTTGATACTATTCCCAAATCAATTCTGCTGTTTCCTGCAAGTTTAAAGATTGGTGTACGAGTTGGAGCATGGACGTCCCAATCATAACCGGCCACTGATTCTTGCGAGGTGAGGTAAGAAGTATGTAAGTGGAATCTCAGGTTATGTCACTGGCCAACAATTCGATTTAATCAGATGCCTTATTTGTTTTGGCCTGAATGATATGAACCTTGCTCTCTAGACAGAAATGTGAATTTTCAGACAGCACCAGAGTTTTATTTGCTAAAGGAGTCAGCAATGTAGCCACTTTCTGTGAGTAATCGACGTGAAGGGGTGTAGAACGCTGGCTCTGTGTCATAGCAGAACAACACTGAAGTCAATAATGTTCTCAAATTCGTATAATTTAATATAAGACTTTTTGTTTTTAACGTTTTGATATTCAGTCTATTATAATTCATTCATGTTTTAGTGGACCTAGTGGTGCTTCTCTTGGTGGTGAACTCTTTCACACTTTTACCGTTTACATCTTATGTCAAGATCTCCTCCTCCTTTGTAATGTAAAGCTCTCGGGAAGCCATGTTTCACTGATGTCATCCCAGTCATGGTTCATTGCTTTAGGCATTTTCCATTCATCCCAAATTATGTTGACACACAGCCAGAGATGGATGGAAATGCATCGGAAATACAGAGTACTATCCTGTAATTTGTATTTGATGGCTGTATATAAATTTCAACAGTCGTTACCTCTGATTGATACAAAGTGCTGACACCGGAGACTCCTTCCATACATGCTTAATAAATATCTCACAACAGATATGAACAATGTCCAATTCCAACAATTACACCTTGTTGTACCTTTTTTAATTCGTTCATGTGGTGCATCCAGCGTACATCACACTTTGTAAGTTACAACAGAAACAGTAATATATTAGAATAAGATATTTAATATAAATCTTACAGTCAGAAATTCTGTCCCATAAAGGTATGAAATTGATCGTTAATTTTCAAGTAGTATAACTAGTATTATAAAGTTGACGGATTAATACATTTATAACCAAGAAAATCTGATGAAGTGGAAAAACAGAACAACAACAAAAAAAACATCCTATTAATATTACATTTTCACAATTTTTGAAGCTGCTAGCTTCTGTTAAAACAGCACAAATATTGCTTTATATTTCTTTTTCACTTCACTACATTTGTCCTTCTGTATAATAATAATGGTGATGTCAGGAGGTTTCGTGGACACCTACATATGCACTGTTTTCTGTACAATAGAGGACAATAGGGCTTCAACCTTTAGTCCATATAAAGACATTTAAGGGAGCAGTGTGTTTGTGGTGTGTGCTCACCTGGGTGGAGTGATGGAGAGAAACACACCCAGGTTTACACACGGAGAACGGGAAGCAGCCAGAGTGGGGAATACGCACTGGTTAACACACGTACAGCTGAAGTGAACAGCATTAAAAAGGTAAGAAATGCTATGAAATATAACACATGTGAATTCACACTGATTGGTGTGTTCAGTTAGAATAGGAATAATGAGAAATAACTGAGTACATGTGAAGATTTTCATGCCTGATGATGCACGTATGATGCTGACGTGCTAGACCACACAGCTCTGTAATGCTCTACCTGTAAAGTGTGTTACTGATTTGACTTTGTAATGCTCTACTCTGGGTTTTCTCTACAAATTTCTGTTTCTGTACGAAATTTTACCCAAAGCTTGTTTGTATTAACTCACACTTTTTTTGTGTATAGTTTTTCTAATGTTCATTTCAATCAGAAATGGCTTGAAATTCGTTTTCATAACCCGATTGATATTCTTTGGGAACGGGATTGATATGAAACTCACTGATGCTATAAGAGCATGTAAATTGTATTAGGCTCTATGTCAATATACAGTGTTGACCAATTGAAACTCAAAACCAGTTTTTCTAGGCTTCTGGACAAAGAACATCAGAAAGAAGGTCTGTTTGCCAATCCATTGCAGAGTGAAAGCAGCAGAACTGTGTATTTAATGAAACATGACACAGCTCTTAATGCATTAAAGAGGGGGGTCATCATTTAGAAAGATCCTCTTCTAAATTCAAGAGGATAATCCTAATAGATAGTCATCATTTGACAGCTTCTAAGTCATAATGCTACAAAAATCACTTTCTGAAATATTCAACAAACTTCTTATTTAATAGTATTTTGCTTCACAGTGCAGAGAGAAAGCTGATCATAATGTTCCCAGTTCCTAAAAACCACATTATTAATAACAATTATTAACCTAAAATGGGCAAATTAAGTATGACGAGTTATTCATAATGGAAAAAAAGACACTTTATGTACATGAAGCTATTAATAGTGGGAAAAAAATATGAATAACATTAACAAAAATATGTTAAAATAATGTATGTAATGTATGTAGTGAAAAATGTCACCAGTTCTTAGCTGGCGTTTCCCTTTATAACTGCCTCCAAACTATTTTTGTCATCCTTTATTTCACCACATTCTCGTTGTTCTTAATGTTATTACTACTAGTTCGTACACTTGTTATGCTGTTATGTTGTTACAGGACACGCCCACTTTTTTGTAAATTGCACCGCAAAAAAAACGAGTGCTGGTGCACCTTTTTAACCAATGTTAGTCTTACACCAGGATCATGTGCAATAAAGTACAGGGTGCTGCAGAAGTCTCCATACATACAGCTTCCTGATCCAGCCATGAGAATCATTTCAATACGTTCTTCTTGGGTCAAAGAGGTCTGAAAAATATAATATAAACGAAGTATGAAAAATTTTGGAAGACGTTTTGCTAAAAAGTGTTATATATATGGAGACTTTTCCGACACCCTGCACTTGTTTAGCTATTCACATTCTTTTCATCTGCAAGAATACGAGGCAAACTCATGAAATCACTCCAATACCGATTATTTATAGGGTGCCAGAAGCTGTGTTTGTTCTTCATGAGTAAACCCTTTATCGGCTCTGGCCTTCTTAAATTTGGGGCGGCGTCTCTTACATCCTGTTCGAGGTGCAGTGTAGCATGCTAACACGCCCAGCCCTGTTAGCCATCAGTTGATAGGTTGCTCAACAACTGGCATACTTCTGGATTTATATGTCAACCATTTTATTAGTAGTTAAGTGAGCTTTCAGATTGAGAGGTCATGACCTGCTTCAGTGTCTGTACGTTGTCTGGAATTTCCTTAACACTGTGTTTTATTGTGGTTTATTTGTTTATTTATATACAGTTTGACCTTTGACCCCTTCACTCAGGATACAGCAAGATGACTGAAACCGTGCTGGACACATTTAAAGGCATCAAGTACAAGCCTGGCCTACAGATATGGACTATAAATGTGAGAGAAAAACGGTCTTTCCTAATCTGCTGGTTATTTTGTGACACAGACCAGCATCTTTTGAGGTTTTTATTGCAGTTAATGGTAACCTGAAAGCGAGACAAAGCCTATAGCATGTTTGGTTATTCAATTAACTGATTGTTCAACAATGGTGTGACACTTTCTTCTTCTTCTGTCTTGCTCATGTGTGTCTCTGTTTTGCCCAAGGATATGAAAATGGTTCCTGTGCCAGAACAAGCTTTCGGGAATTTCTTTGAAGGAGACTGCTACGTGATTCTCTACGTGCGTATGCCTGGACATTTCATTTCGTTTGCTTTTTCTGTAGAAGGACGTCTATGATGCTCTGCTGATACTGCTCCAAGATTGACACATTGATGAAATGTCAAAATGATTCTTGGAACCTGTCCCTGAATACTCCAATTCGGGGATTTTTTTCCACATCTGTGTCTAAGGCTGTGTGTGTGTGTGTGTGTGTGTGTGTGTGATTCAGGGAGGGCCAGAGAATACTCGCTCCATGGACATCCATTACTGGATAGGGAACAGCTCCTCTCAGGATGAGCAGGGGGCCGCGGCCATCTACGTAACACAGCTGGACGAATGTTTGGGCGGCAGCCCAGTGCAGCACCGGGAGGTTCAGGGCTGTGAATCGGCCAAGTTTAAAAGTTACTTCAAAAAAGGCATAATGTGAGTAAACTTTTAAGGAGCAGGCGAGAATCAGCAGAGGAAATATCTACTTTCTACATAAAGTCCATGCTTTCATGTTTGTCCTCAGATATAAAAAAGGAGGTGTGGGGTCAGGGTTCAAACACGTCGAGACCAACGTCTATGACATTTTGCGTCTGCTGCACGTCAAAGGCCGGAAGGATGTCACTGCCAAGGAGGTTGCTGATGCTACTGTTAACCTTATGTCTTTACTCAAAAGTGCAATTACTTATCTAAATGAATTCTCTGGTAAAAGTTGAAGTACAGCTTCAAATTATTCATTCAAGATACCGTAGAAATATGTAATCTCCTAAATTTAAAGCACCTCTTCTGCCAAGGAATTCAAGGAACACGGTCAACCCTTAGCTAAAGCTAACTAACAACAGCTTTATTACAAGTAATTTTATTTATTTGTCTATTTTCCCTCAAATGTCAGCTAGCATGAGATTAGCTCTAAAGATACAAAGTGTTTGCTGTGCAAAAATACGAATCTTTTGCACAAGCAGTTCTGCCCTCATAAGCTCAGTCGCACAACAATTCTTAAAAACCCTACACAAAACAATACGGAGAAAATATTTTGCTGTGTTTGTGTATATTGCTCCCGGCTATGGAAACTGTGAGTCAGTTATTCCATATTAACTGTGAAACATGAATTGATTCTTAATTTACTGACTTTGGCAAATGAAAATATTAGCAGACTGCGCTTCATTGTGCTTGTACAAGGATTTTAAATGGGGAATAGTCGAAATGTTAGACTGAGTGGAGTGCTTGTTATGTCGGCCTGATTGTATAATATCTGAGCTCAGTTTGATTCTGTGGGGTTCCCCCTTAGGTGGATGTGTCGTGGATGAGCTTCAACAGTGGGGATGTCTTTCTGCTGGACATGGGAAAAAACATTGTGCAGTGGAACGGCCCTCAGAGCAACAGACAGGAGAGATTAAAGGTAAAGTGAGATTCATTTCACTCTTTTTTTTTCGTTTAACTAGACTTGTATGCACTACAGCCCTGGTTAACCTTTTTCCACAAATGCATTAATACTTACCTTGTGCAATTCTCTGCTTTTTTACTCCTTAGGCATGCTTGCTAGCTCAGGACATCAGGGATAGAGAGAGAGGGGGACGAGCACAGATCGGAATAGTAGAGGGGGAAAAAGAAGAAGCCTACGCTGAACTGATGAAGGTGATGATATCTGTGCTGGGCCAGAGGACGGGACCACTGAAAGAGGCTGTCCCTGATGACACACCAAGCCAATACCAGACTGCTAACGTCAAACTTTACCAGTAAGCATGCTCAATGATTTTTTTTTTAAATGATGTGTAAATGTTCTTGCTGGGACTGTGGGGATATGGGATGTGGAATCTGTGGTGGAATAACTATTAACACCTCTGCTTCCTGCTCTTTAATGTTCCTGCTCTGCCACAAGGGCATATTTCTACTCCTCCACAAGGATAGAGCCCATCTCTTCTACAAGCGATAATGTTTTATTTCTTCTATAAAGCTATATACAATCTCTCCCTCAAGGGTATGTTCTATCTTTTCCACACGAGCATAGCCGATCTCTTCCATACGGGACTATCTAATCTCTTCTACAAGACTACAGTATATCTCTTTTCTTGCACTTCTGATCTTGTTCAATGACCCCATCTTTTCCACAAGAGTATGTTCCAGCTCTTTCTCAAGGGTATGCCCCAGCTCTTCCAGAATTGTATAGTCCATGTCTTCCAGAAGGTCATATCCAATCTCTTCCAAAAAGGTATATCCCACAAGCGTATATATCCCATCTTTTCAACAAAAGTGTATACCATACCAGTCTTCCACAAAGGTGTGTCCCATCTCAAGGGCATCTTCCATCTCTTCTACACAGGCATATTTATGCTCTTCTACAAAGATGTCTTCCATCTCTTCCACAGGGATATATGCCATCTCTTTGCCAAGGGTATTTCTTGTTTATGGTCTGTTGTTGCACTCTTAATTATGCCATTGCCTAATTAATTGCAATGTTCACAGGGTATCAGATGCCAGTGGTAAGCTGGTAGTACAGGAGGTGGCTTCTAGTCCACTGACTCAAAACCTTCTGCAATCTGATGTGAGCAAGTCTATCTCCCTATCTTAGACATTTTGCCTCGGTTCTGTGTGCCATGGCTACTAAGCCTTTGTTATCTTTCTTTAGGCTTGCTACATTGTAGATATAGGAGGTGTCTCTTTGGCAGTGTGGAAAGGAAAGAAGGCTAGTGAGCAGGAAAGGCGTTCAGCCCTTCAACAGGCAGTGGTAAGCTTTAAAAATATATATTTATTAAGTCTTACAATTTTGAGTCATAAGATTATGTATGTAAGAATCACCACTATCTCATCAAAATGTTCCCTCTCAGGGATATATAAAAGCCAAAAGCTATCCCCCCACCACTCGTGTGGAAGTGATGAATGAAGGTGCAGAATCTGCCATGTTTAAACAACTCTTCAAGTCCTGGAAAGAGGCAGGCCAAAACCAGGGCCTGGGGAAAACCTACTCCAGGGGAAAGATAGGTATCCACTCTAATAGCAAGCATCTGTTACAAACCTGCTTGTCATGTGTGGCTGTGTATTGATTTAATGTCTTGTAGCCAAAGTAGACCAGGTGAAGTTTGACGTCATGGAACTTCATGCTGAGCCTAAACTGGCTGCACAGGAGCGGATGGTGGATGATGCTTCTGGAGAAGTACAGGTGCACAGGAATACACACAAACAAATACACACCACAATGCTCAAACGAGTCATTTGTAAATGTTTTTATAAGTACTATTTAAGATTAACAATAGTTGTACTATTTAACTACTATTTACTACAACTATTCACTCAGATTTGGCGTATAGAGCACCTGGAGCTTCAGGAGGTACCACCCAGTACTTACGGGCAGTTTTATGGAGGTGACTGTTATCTAGTGCTCTATACCTACAACAGAGCCAACAAACCGCAGTACATCCTCTACATGTGGCTGGTGAGCAACTGAAAATAATACACCAAACTCTAGCAAGCATGTTGGTCAAACGGACAAACGTAAGCGTGAAATCTTATCACTTGTATGCAGGATCCTCTGTAGACAGATGTACCTGTCGCCTTTTTAATTCAAACCTCCTATGATCCTGAAATGCTTATTATAGAGAATTGTGGAAAACCTACCACTCTCTATACAGCTAATATGAAATGTATGCGCTCATGTATTGTCCAGGGTCGCCATGCCACACAGGACGAGATAACAGCATGTGCATACCAGGCAGTGAATGTGGATAACAAATATAACGGCGCTCCTGTTCAGGTCAGGGTGACCATGGGCAAAGAGCCACGCCATTTTCTGGCCATCTTTAAGGGTAAACTCGTCATCTATGAGGTAAATTATACATATATGGTTATATAATAATGAATGTAGATGTACCGTAAATGTGCGGTTTTATTTAATGTTGTGAATAAGGCTATATAGTAGTGGGACTGAATGCCATACACCTGTACATCTTTGTATCTGTATATACTGTGTGTATTTATATATCCAATCAATATTTCAGCAACAATTAAAGACCTCATCATAGCAGGGTCTACTGTGTGTGTCCTATAAAACTGATTTCCGTGTTATGGAGATAAAGATGCTGAAATGAGGTATTATTTATCAGATGTTCTAATGGCGCATTGGTTTGTTCTAAGGGTGGGACAGGAAAACCTGGCGTGGTAAACCCTGATCCCGGGGCCAGGCTTTTCCAGGTTCGAGGAACGGATGAAATGAATACCAAGGCTACAGAAGTGCCAGCCAGAGCCTCTTCTCTCAACAGCAATGATGTCTTTCTTCTGAAAACGAAGGACGTGACTTACACGTGGTATGGCAAGGCAGGTATTCAGAGTCTTTCGTTTACTTCTCATTGTCTAAGTAAGGAATAAAACATGACAGCGTGTGCTGGTATAGGGAAATGATCAATGACAGGTGGTGTCAACTTAAGACATAAAAATCTTCTGACCAATCAGGTTCAAGAATTCAACAGCACGGTAATGTAATAGTGAAATAACGTGTTGAATAGGGCTGCAGTGGTGATGAACGTGAGATGGGGAAGACTGTGGCTGACGTACTTTCAAAGGAGGACAAACAGATTGTGATGGAGGGCCAAGAGCCGGCACAGTTCTGGGTGGCCCTGGGCGGAAAAGCGCCATATGCCAGCGAGAAGAGGTACCTCGTGACATCAGTTAACCTACCATCAGCACCTCTTAACCTCTGTATATACCTGTAAAGGCGTAAACATCAGGTGCTTAATAAATCCTGTTTGCATACCACTCACCTCCACCAGGTTTGAGAAGGCGGTGCCATCGTACAGTCCCCGCCTTTTCGAGTGCTCTAACCAGACGGGTCAATTCCGTATGAACGAGGTGGCTAATTTCGCCCAGGATGACCTAGATGAGGATGATGTCATGCTGCTGGACACCTGGGATGAGGTTGGTTTGTATGAAGCCACACAATGACAGATAATGCAATAATATAACCAGTCAGGAGAAAATCGTTAAAGTGCTCATCGTATTCTTCACAGGTTTTCCTGTGGATTGGCAACTCTGCCAACCAATACGAGATCCAGGAATCTCACAGCAGTGCATTAGACTATCTGAAGACCCATCCGGCAGGCCGCGACCCTGATACCCCCATCATCTCCGTGAAACAGGGCTACGAGCCGCCTACGTTCACAGGATGGTTCAATGCTTGGGACCCTCACAAGTGGAGTGTGAGTGGATGGAAAACTGGAACCAGACACTAGAGGGCACTGGCATTGAGTTGTTGTTGTGTAGACCTCAATGATTGTCACTTTCCAGGTTTCCTAAGAGAATAACTGAATTTGTATTTTTTCAGGGAGGTTTGTCATATGAGGAGATGAAGAGTAAACTGTCTGCCTCGGGATCAGTTTCGCAGATCACTGTGGTATGTTATCTATGTGTTCAGAGCAACACAGAACTGCTCTGAGGAATCAAAACGCTCAGATAAAACGCTGACAAACTGTACTAATGCTTATCGCTGGGGTGGAACCCTTAAGGGCACAGTTTTGTACCTTTAGCATGGAGCTTTAACCTGGGACAGTGAACGTAGCCTTCTATTAAAACTAACAGAGTGCTGAAGCAGCCTTTTGTTTTAATGCACCAGAAATCTATTATTATTATTTGATAATTCCACACATTTCATCCTACCATACACTTCATGTCTTAAGTAAATTAGGTTATAATAAGAGAGACAGTGTTTCAGCTCTTATTTGCCAAACCAAATGTTTCCATACACCATGTCAGTATTTGGCGCCATTGCCTTTTAAATGCTTGACTCAAACTCTTGCCGTTGCCTTCCACAAGTTTCTCACAGCTTTGCTGGATTTTTTTGCCCATTCCTCCAGACAGAACTTTTGTAACTCATTTTCTACGGGATTCAGGTCAGGGCTTTGTGATGGCCACTCTAAATCTTTCACTTTGTCATCTTTTAAGGCATTTGTTTTTGTTCCAACTTTGGAAGTATGCTTAGGATTATTGTTCTGCTGGAAGACCCAGTCACAACCAAGTTTTAACTTTCTGGCTGACGTCTTGAGGTTTTGCTTCAGTATAGATAACAGAGGCAGTATATAATCCTCCTTCTTCATGATGCCATCTATTTTCTGAACTGCACCAATCCCTTTTCCAGCAAAACACCCCATAACATGATGCTGCCTACACCATGCTTCACAGTTGGGATGATGCTGTTTGGATTAAAAGCCTCACCCTTTTTCCTCCATACATAGCACTGATCATTGTGGCCAAACAGTTCTGGTGATCACCTGCAAGTATTAGTCTGGCTTTTTTAAGCCAGACTTAGAATAGGGGCCTATTTCTTGCATGGCCACTGTAATGTTGAACTCTCTTTTTTGGTACCTGATGCCTTCTGCTCCTTCACCAGTGCCTTTGTTTTTGTCTTGGGGTTCAGCTGAACCTTTCGGACCAAAGGTAGTTCATTCCTGGGAGTTCATTTGTGCCTCTATCCTAAACGATGCAGTGTCTGTGAGGTCTCATGATTTTTATATTTATATACAATGTTTGTACAGATGCTCATGGTACCTTCAGATGTTTGGAAATTGCTCTGAAGGAGGAACTGGACTTGTGAAGGTTCACAGTTTTTTTAAAGAGGTTTTTGCTGAGTTGCTCAGATTTCCCCTTGGTATAAAAAGGGCAAAATGGCACTGTTTCTAAAGGTAGGCCTTTAAATAAAGCCACATGAGCACTTCCAGTTAACTCCTAATTATGGAAATTGCCCTACCAGAAGCTTCTAAAAGTCATTACATCAATTTATGGACTCTTCCAGACTATTTAAAGATACAGTCAAACCTTTGTGCCCCTGGAATATAGTGAATTAAAGCTGAAATAAATAAAGTCTTTAATCAGTTGTTTTAAAAAATGACCACTGATGTGAACACAGTAGATGTCGTAACTGACTTGCTGAAAGAAATGTATGGTAGCATGAAATGTGTAGAGTTGTGAAAAACTGATACATATTTAGGCTTGGTAAACTTTTGGCCTTAACTGTATCCAAAGTGGATGCACATATTTGAGCTGATATCAATTTGTTAAACTCTTAAATGTAAGCTTCTCTCTCCGCCTGCTTCAAAATTTCCTTGTAGAGTCTGAACAACACAGGCTTGAACAGGAAGTCAATGGGTGGAGACGTGCCCAGCAGTGCCCCTGGAGGACCCATCACTGAATTCTCCTCTCAGAACCCCAAATCCCAAAATCCTCGACCCCCCACGAGCAGTGCCAGCCCGCGCGTCGATATGCCTCATGTTAAAGCTCAAAGCTCAGCTAATTTGAGTCCTGAACAGCTGATCAATAAGAGTTCCAGCGAGCTTCCTCAGGGAGTCGACCCCAGCAAGCGAGAGGTGGGTAATGAGGAACGAGAATGTTCCAGAGAGTGAGCTAGTAAATCAGCTTTAATTTTTATTTATTTATTTATTTATTTTTGCGTAAATCAGGACCTCAGACTTTCTTGTGTTGGGTTATTGTAGTACTAGAAATCGAGACAAGGCCAGTTTCAAGAGGGAACAGTATAGTATAGCAAGTTAATAATAAAATAGCTTTAAAGTAAATTTTATGTAAAAAAATAAACCTAAATGATGTTAAAACTATGGGAAACATGGGTTAAATCTGGTGTAAGGTTGCATTGAATATAAATATTATTTATTTATTTATTTAGTAAGTTTGTAGAGGAAAATTTGAACAATAGATAGCCAATGAAAATCAAGGATGCTTGTGCTGAAACCTATAAAGATGGCTTTACATTCTCAATTTTTGGCCTGATTTTGCTTTCATGGCCAAAAATCAAACATTGTACTGTAAATAATACTTAGGCCAAGAGTTGAGATCTTAGAATTGAGCCGATTGAGTGCCATTGCGTCCAAAAGTTTTAGCAGTTTCAGAAAATTGCGATTGGAGGACAGTGTAGGATTGTGCAAAACTCATAGAACATCTACAAATACGGTAGAGCTGATGGAGAAACATGAACAAACCATGCTAATGGACAGACAAAACGTCTTCATTACCTCAAGGTCACTCGAGAATGGTATGGATCACACTGACTGATGACGTAAGCAGAATATAGTCATTTTCTTTAATCGGAAGTCTACTGTTAAATTGCACAACAGCTTATTATCACACAGTCAGTTAGAGAATTCAGCCAAGCTTTTATTGGAATCATCTTGTACAGTGTGACAAGTAATAATTTTGTAAAATGCTGTAATTGCAGAGTTTAGAGCTTTAGAATTATAGCAGAAATGTCATACACTTGGCAGGCAAGTATGGCAAACAGCAAGCACAAAAGAATATAATTTTCTCCCCAAGTAATATTTCAAAGAAAGGTCAAATTAACGACACAAATACTAACATAAAAAACCCCAATTGCGTCACACTTTTATACTCCATCTTCCTATGTGACAGGTTTAATGGTCATTACATTCATGTCTTTATCCCATGCCCGTAATCCGTTCTCATCACTGAATATGTATGTTTCAGGAGTATCTGAGTGACGCAGACTTCGAGAGTCTCCTCGGCTGCTCCAGAAATGATTTCCAGCGCTTGCCGAAGTGGCGCCAGGGCGACCTGAAAAAGAAAGCTGGGCTTTTATAATAAAAAAAAAATTAAAAGAAACCTCTTTCTCCTAATGGGCATAACTGCCTATAAAATATAAAACAAAGAATGCATTACAAACATTCTCATAAATGCTTATCAGACAAACATCTGATAATATTAAATCAATATAATTAAAACAAGTACGTGTTTTGGAAAATTTGCTTGCAGAAATGCCTTTTATATGCTTTTTGGTAGCTATGACATATTTATGCCTGAGAATAAATGTTTGCTGTGTGTAAATGCTGCCATCTTTGTTTTCATCTTTGCTGTATGAAATATACAGTTTCAAGGTGGAAATTTGGACACATAATAAGTACAACTCACACCTAAAATATGAAAATGCTAACCCTGTCCTTAAACATTTCCTCTGTAACTTGTATCCAAACTGGATGGAAATGAGAATAATGAATAAAGTAAGAACTTAGGAGCGGTAGAACATATACTTCTAGTTACATTAGTGTGTTAAGTGTTATTTCAGTCCCATTAGCTGCAAGTATCTTTCTGACATTTAAGTTATTTTTCAATATGTTTTGCACAAATTGGCTAAAACTTTCTTAAAACTCTTGTTGCTACAGATTCTCAATGGGACATGCAGCATAATGAGAACAACCACTCTCTATAGATTTCTATAGATTTTTCAATTATGAACGTTTTCTGTGATTTTCTTATATCTATTTATCTATAAAAAGTGAAGTGAAGTGAAGTGAAGTGACTTTTGTGGCCAAGTGTGGTGACCCATACTCGGAATTTGTGCTCTGCATT
>CM074966.1:15350689-15361907 GCA_037577455.1 Pangasius macronema | reverse complement strand
GAGGAAGGCCAAAGAGGAGGTATATGGAGGTAATAAATGAGGAGATGAAGCTAGTGGGTGCAAGTGTTGAGGATGCAAATGATTATGATGCATGACCTTAAAATACACACAGAACCTGGTTTATATACAGCAACCGAATTACCTGAATTTTCTGCCAGGTTCTTGGCTTTGCTCTCCTTGAAGGAGGACATCTCATAGCAGGCCTGTTTCTCATGTGAATGCTCGAAGCTGTTGAAATGGACACTCTTGCAGTAGATCACCAGGTCGGACAGCTCTTTAGCAAGCTTGATCTTTTTTTTCTAAATTCAAAACATGCAACAGTCAATTCTGCACTTCTGTGGTTTGCTTTTCAAATGAAAAATCAGGTGGCTTAGAGATGCTGATTACGTCTCAAACCCGCTCAAGCTCAGCTTCCTGTACGCATAACTGATCTGTTCTATACATCATGGCACACCTCTGCCGCTGTGGCTCGTCTCGCTCTCCGGATTCATCCCGAAACCTCTTCTGCTTGGAGTTTTATGGAATTGTGATTCACTTTCTGCCTTTCTGGATGGTCCTAAATAGACACCCTAAAGCTTTACACATCCTAAAACCAGTTCCTGTCAAAGTTTCCCTCTTTCTTCAGGGGATAACGTCACCTGGATACTGTAGATTTGTACCTAAGAACTGCTGCTGTAATCATAAATCAGTGCATCCCAGGACGCTTATTCACAATCTGCTCACACTGAACATCCTTTCTGCATACTGAGTACTGTTTATCTTTACTCTCTTAACTTCCTCATGTTGTCTCAGGGAGTTTTTCCTCACCACCGTCACCTCTCGTTTGTTCATTAGGAATCTAAATCTACATCCAGATGTGGTGATGCACCTTAGTTTTGGCGTCCTGTTCGCCCTGTTTGGCTTCGGCGGCTTCATCTTCTTCAGACACGCTGTCCACGTCGTCCGTGTTGTTGTTAAATGCTGCTTCCAGCTTGTTGAGGCGTTTGCCTTTGATCAGGATCCGCCCCTTTAATTCCTGCAAGCAGAAACATTTCGTTTGCGCTAATAAAATTTCGTTTCTCAGGCTATTATTTTCACACACTATAGTCGCTATAGACACACTATACATATATATTTGCTATAGATCATAGCAAACTCTAGAGTGGAAATGAGGTAACGTTTGCGTCCAACACTGGCGGTATGTCCAAAAGCACAGGGTATTTACAGCGAGAGATTTGTCAAGTCATAGTGATGCCTGAAAGCAGATCTCTGATGAAGAGCTCTGATGATATCCTACCATGCACTGCTTAGGGCACTAGACGTTAGACACTAGTGTCCATAGAAAGGAGAAAAGCAAGGGGGGAAAAGATACCCATAATGCACTTTACTGCTTTTGAAATAAATAGGGACTGGGACACCATTTTGGACACTTTATAAAAATATGTGCAGTTTTTTTTTAGAGATGATGGACTGCATAATTCTACACACAAAATGTCTTTCGTCAGTCTTAACTGAGAGCTTGACATATTCTTTCTGCAGGCTTGTTGGTTCTTTCTGATTGGTCGTACATCATGCTTTTCTCGCAGATCACTCAGCTAGTGAAAGATTGGGTGCAAGCGGGCAAAACATTTCAGTTCACTTTTCCTGTGTTATGCTGGCTATTTGCAAACTTTCAGACGGATTACTTCCATACTCCTGGCCTGCTCCTTTACAAAATGGCAAATTAATCTCTGTTTTTCAGAGATACGGCAACACAAAAGCCCTGTTCACATGTTTAAAGGTAAATGCCAGTGAAAGATGACTCCTTGCTCCTCCTCTGTGTGTCTGTGTGCTTTCGTGCAACCTCTTTTTTCTTCTCGCATGAGCATTCCAATCCCGCCCTAACCCCTGAGGGAAATTAGTAAGAATGCAGGACTACTTCCAACTACCAGACTGAACTCACTCTGAGCCAGAAAGTCTCTCTGAAGCTTTACTTCACAAGAAAAAAAAAAAAAAAAAAAACAATCCCTCTGGCCTGTATTACAGCAACTCAAACTTCATCCAAGCCCCAAACCTCAGAGTATACGCTAACTGAACAGACAAAACTCCACTATCACCACTAAGCCTACATTTTACCAAAACTCCCTAGTCTCACATTTTTTAATAATAATAACCTTTAGCTGTACCACACTATCACTATCACCAAATATGGAGCGTTTTTTGCCCCCTGTTTAGAGTAATACCAACAGCACAGCGCTACTAACCCTGAATCACTGCATCCACTGAGCATTATGATACAAATGTGGGAAATTCAAGAAACAGGAAGTTCAAAAATATAATGAGGAAGCCATCTGAGGACAGTAGGAAGTCAGGGTTTGTTTCTTTGAGGTACTAACCACAACCCAAACACTGAAACCAAACAAGCAAGTGTGTATCAAAGATTTATAGTCAGGGAGATTATTTAATCTCTACTTTAAATAGTTCTTATAGTCCAAGTTTTGGAGAATGTAAACACTGTGTGTGTGTGTGTCTGTATTTAATTTAGTAATACACAACTAGATGAAACAACGCATATGGTGTCAAGATGTCCTGCATGCACTCCATTTTACTGCAGCACATGTCCTAAATAAAAAAAAACCCAAATCCTTGTTTTTCTGTTTTTCTGACAGTGCTTTGACTTTTGCTGGTCTTTAAAAGCACGTCCAGGGGTGATGGTATAGAAAAATAATCAAAGACAGCTGTAATGAAGAACTGTTACCACCCTGAAGTTGATTATTTTCCTATTTCAGCATGTCCTGGAGTGTTTTATTCCTCTTATACCGCAGCAATTTGTCAACGATTATAATTTTATATTAATTAAAGAATGATGTCGTACTTTTTTACTCATTTGTGGAACATCCATGAAACAAGTTCCTGTTATCCTGTTCCTGTTCTAGGGTTACAAGTTTGTTTTTTTCTCTCTCTTGAAATTAATAAAACAAAAACGTTGCCACTTGGCATGTTAGCGTGAAAGTGACTGACTGTCAGAAAGTGCTGGGACTGAAGACTCCTTCCAAAAAATCCTAAATAAACACTTTTTCTTAGAGAAAATGATTCTGCTTCCTCTCCCCTCATTCCCAGCTTTCATCAAGCTAAATTCTCTGGGCCTGCTTCCCTCAGAAATGACACGATAATGAAGAAAAACGAGTTATAGCTTCCATTTCATGTCATTTATCAGTGTCCCATTTCTCAGAGTAAATGCACCTTTTAAATAAACTGTTTTAGCAACATCAGTGAGAGTGTAATTAATATGGCTGACCTCAGGTGACGGCAAGCAGACGGGAACCTCCTTCCCCAGTGGGCGTGTGAGAAGAGCACTGCCGAGGATGGAGGTCATGTGGTGAGCCATGAGTTTCTGTTGTTCCACTGAGCAGTGGTTCTCCAAAGACAGGATTACTGGATACTCAGACGTCTGCCAGGAGAAGAACATGAAATACATGAAGCACGTATCAGCTGCTTAAGCACATCTGGAAAAACCTGATAGATGTCGCTGTGGATGAAATTTTTTCTTTTCTGTTACATTACAATTTTTTTTCTATTGTCCATTAGATACACTGACACCTCAACATTAAGAAACCGTAAATATATTTCACCAAAACGATGCGTAAATGAATAAATGCTTTTATTTCTTTCTTTTTACTTACTTTTTATGTTTTTAATTATTTACAGTTTTATTTACTTTTATTTTTACACTTTTATTTTTATTCATCTGTTTTTATTTCCATTTAATATTTTATATTTGTGTTTACTTCCCTTTTTATTTACTTTTTTACATTTATATTTATTTATCATTTTTATTTTTATTTTTTATGTTTATATTTATTTCTGTTTTTACTTTTATTTACTTTATTATGCTTTTATTTCTGTTTTTATTTATTTATTTTTAATTTTTTATGTATGTTTGTTATTTGTATTGTATTTGTTTTTATGTCTGTAT
This sequence comes from Pangasius macronema, assembly GCA_037577455.1. Lineage (NCBI taxonomy): Eukaryota > Metazoa > Chordata > Actinopteri > Siluriformes > Pangasiidae > Pangasius > Pangasius macronema. The sequence goes on along the minus strand of CM074966.1, from coordinate 15,357,973 downwards.
TTATTTTTTATTTGTATTTTATTTTTACATTTATATTTGTTTATCATTTTTATTTTTATTTTTTTATGTTTATATTTATTTCTGTTTTTATTTTTATTTACTTTATTATGCTCTTATTTCTGTTTTCATTTATTTATTTTTAACTTTTTTATGTATGTTTGTTATTTGTATCGTATTTGTTTTTATGTCTGTATTTATTTTTTATTTGTATTTTATTTTTACATTTATATTTATTTATAATTTTTATTAAATTTTTTTTATGTTTATATTTATTTCTGTTTTTACTTTTATTTACTTTATTATGCTCTTATTTCTGTTTTCATTTATTTATTTTTAACTTTTTTATGTTTGTTTGTTATTTGTATTGTATTTGTTTTTATGTCTTTTTAGTTTATTTGTATTTTATTTTTACATTTATATTTATTTATGTTTTTTATTTAACTGAAAATATCTGTGTGTTTGTGTTATTCAACTTTATTACATGTATCTAAAAAATGGAAAGTTTTATTTTATATGTCAGGTGCAGGCCAGAATAACACCACAGCTGAGACCTTTCAAATAATAAGATACTGATGTTAGTGCATGAATGACCTCATGGTGCCACAGGGATCACCGTGCTTGTCTTCCTGTTGGGATCAGGTGTACAGGCCAATCCGCTGAGAATCAGAATGCTGTATGGACGGCTGGTAGATGAACGGTGTACATGTCTTCACTTACTTTAAAAGCGTACTCCTTGATAGCCTTGATGACGTCCTTGAAGAGCACCTTGGAGGTGAGCGTGTGGCCGTGGTAGATGACCGGCTCTCCGTTGGGCCCGTCCCAGCAGTCCAGCTCCACGCAGCGGCAGCTCTTCAACAGCGCTCTGAAAATGTCCACATAACAACAGCGTCACAACTACCATGTCTACTACAACGAGTTTCTCAAGTACATTTTCAGCTTTTCCTTACTACAAACACTCCTGATCCAACTCATGGAGGACTTAGTTATGAGCTTACGGGCTGAATCTGGTGTGAGGACGGAAAAACTGTAACTGGAACAGTCACAGTGGGTCTCCAGGACTGACGTGATTTCCCAGTAACACAAACTGGGTTTCCGTTCAAAACAACTTTCCAAAAAGTCGGCAAAAGGAAATGCAAAGGAATGTGTGTTTCCATCACCTATGTTCATGCGAAAATTCTGAAGATGGCTTAAGAGCCTTTATAGAGAAAAGACTACAATACCCAAACAGCTGTTTTAGTTTGTGGACAGAAAGAAAAGGACAAAACAGATAAACATAAACAGATTTTTATGAATTTTTTTAAAGCATGCAGTTGTTGATATGGTGAAGTTCTCTGTAAGGAGTCTCCAGTGTTAGAGCTTTGAAAGAGTCGGTAAGGTTTCTGACACAGAAGAGTCTTCACACTTTACAGTTTCTCAGTAACATCACAAAATCTTATTAACTTCAAAAGAAAGAAAAGAAGAGGCTGGTGATGGAGATATAAAGATGAAAAGATTGAATGTGCCTATAAATGGATAAAAAGCACACTATGATGTTCTTTACCTTTTTCTTTAAAAAAAGGTAGCCATTGGGAAGATAGGTGCGTTAGACCACACAACACCACGCTGTTGTTGATTATGTTCCTATAACAGCACACCCCAAGTGATTTATTCCTTATTCCATAACTACATTAAAACCAATAGGAAATGTGTCTGGCTACAAGAGTGAGGAAGATACGTCTGGAGCCATTCACATGTCCAGGCTGGGTGAAGGAATAAATAAATAAAGTATACATACTTTAATATTTGATAGATGGAGCTTTTATTTGTGCTTAGGAAGTGAAAAGATGACTTTACCTGATGTAGGCTTCAGTACTGCTCGGCCCTTTGAGCTGGTCCTGCATCAGATAGGTGTTATGGGAGGAGGAGATGAAGTAATGATTGAGCGGTTGCGTCATGTCCTGGTACACATTAATGTGGGCGGGGTTGAAGATCAGCCCTTCCAAATGGGTCAAGTACGTCAGGAAGCCATCTTTGGTCATTTGCTTATTCTGCTTAGCTGGATTCGTGCAAAAGGAATACAAATAATACAAGTGACTTTTAAGTGCTTTTATGTAGCTGAAAGCTGTCAGATATGAATATGGTGCAAAACTAGAATGAAAGCTCAGACTAACATCCCAGCAGTTGTGATGGAGCTGTTACCTGTAAGATCAGGCTCGTATTTGTCTATAAGCTTCAGTGCGTTCTCCACAGACCCTGGCTCCATCTGTTCCTGCTGTAGGAAGTTTAGCAGATCGCCCGCGCTCATATGACCACCGGTTTTCGCGTACTTCCCGTAGATGACGTCGATTTCCTCACGCTTCGTTAGCAGGTCATAGAATTGCTTAATCTCTTCTCCCTCCAGAGTTCCTGACCTTGATGTGTCACATTTCTATTAAAAAAATTAAATATTACAATATGACAAGAATTTGACAGAAGCTAATTTGTCAGTTGTTGCTATATTTGTATTATTCCTGTGATCAGTGTTTCACACTGACGTCACAGGGTACCATAGTTATTGCTACTGCAGTTACAATGGCATTTAATAGAAGAAAAATTTCAACTACTCAAACTACTCAAACATATTGGATAGCGCTCAGGTTTCGCTGTTAGCTCCTAAATTCAACAAAGCAAGAGCGTCTTTTCTCACTCACCATTTTCCAGTGACTTTCTGTATTAATGAGAAATCCTAGAAATAGTTGGAATGACGTTGGAATACTGGAATGTACATCAATTTCATGATATTAAATATATATGATAAGTGGGAGCATATTGTACTATAGGGTGACCCGAAAGTCTCCATACATAAGGGAAACTGACACTTTTTTAGCAGAATTTCTTCCAAAATTTTTTTCAGATTTTTTTCAATGTATTGAAATCAAGGCTGCGATGGACTTTAACAGGATACATATCAAGCACATCACACAGGACACTGTTGCCAATCTTATTTACAAATTCAAAAAGACTGGAAGCGTTGTGGATCAGCCAAGAAGTTAACGTCCATGAACATCTGCTGTATATACAATTATAACTATACCATATATACCGCTGTATATACAATTATAACTATACCATATATACCGCTGTATATACACTTGTAACAATACCAAGCACTACAAATGTACAAATTTCTGATACTAATGTTTTCATGTTAGACTGACATACAGAGGACATGCAGAAGAATGTGTCAAAAAAACCCAGAAAAATTAGATTTAGGCAGTGAGAAATTTTCTAATCGAATTCTCCAGCATTTCTTTGCACTGAAAGAGTCCTTCAGAGTTTCAGCCGCACAGACCGAGCCCAAACCGAGGCCACACCTCAGCTGACTCACTCAGAAGTTGTTTTGTTGTGTTCTTTGTTTAATGAGATTGAGCACTTTATAGAGGGCACTCCAGTTGTTCCTTTTCTCTAATGACACACTGAGTACAGTTTGTGTCCTTGACCATTAAAGTTGTTTGCATCAACAAAGATTTAAGCCAAAGTATGCATAACTCGAAAACCAGCTTGCAGGAGTGGCAAGTTCATTCATGTTTATGACTGGTTTAGTGTGGCCATCTTAAATTACTCACAGGCTTTTTCCACTCTGAGTCACAGAAACCAGTTATGTGAAAGCCTTGTGTACATGACAACCGACTTCCATGACAAGCACCTGATCTTGTGAGAACATTGTACAGCTGGGACATCACTGGGTTCCATTCAATTTAATATGAAAAAAATATTTTTTAAAAATTAAGACAGTAAACTCCGCCCCTAATCCTTATTATCCTCAGTAATTTGAACTGTAGAGGTGTTACGGTCTGAAATTTTCACAGTACAATAACCTAGTCACAGTATTTCACAGTATTAATCCACCATTAAAAAAACACAAAGAGGAAGGCCAAAGAGGAGGTATATGGAGGTAATAAATGAGGATATGAAGCTAGTGGGTGCAAGTGTTGAGGATGCAGAAGATAGGGATAGGTGGAGAGCGATGACCACCCCTGAAGGGAAAAGCTAAAAGAAGAAGACAAGGAGTAATTTAGGACAAATTTCGAGAATGACTTTTCTATAATATCTCTTACAACATCAGTATTTATACGTTGTTGTTGTTCCATGTACGTTGTTGTGATAAGCTGAAAGAGAGAGTGTTTATGAGGATAAAACAAAACAACGTAAAACAAACAACAACAACGTAACCTGCTTAGCCAAAACCAGATTGTTGTCTCACTGATTTATGATCAGCAATGCCGTGTTCGTCTGTGTGTTTCATAGCCATTTTGTATAATACGTTTAGGAACATGCTAGGAGCGGCAGCGGAGGTTGCGTGTTTATAACAGTAGAAGAGGCTTTTTCAGTGTAGTTCCTGCACTGAGAAATGGAGGTAGTGTGATGTAGGGCATGTCCAGAGAGATGGGGTTGAGACATTTTTCAGGAGTCACAGTCGGACACAAAAGGGACGAGAATCCATTTTTTTCAATGGTGAAGTAACCCTGGATCATACACTATGACTCACTCTGAAATACCACTGTGTACTGAACATTTCTGAAAATATCAGATGCTTCATACCTCAAACAACATGGCGGCGTACATGTCATCCACCTCGATGTTGATCTGGCGCAGGAAGTGCTTGACCTCCTTCAGGGTCATCATGTTGTCGCCGTTTTTGTCTGCCTTCCTCATGCAGCTGATGATCCAGCTTTGACTCTGATGTAAGGCCAATTTTACACAGTCGTTCAAATGAAAAGTAAGTTCACAGATGCTACATGACATTCATGGATTTGATAAGACGGTTAATGTGATCAGCTGCTTTGGTTTATCAGCTCAAATTTTTTGCAAACCTTTGAGTTTGAGTCTTTTTTCTTTACAGTAATAACCCTACGCCTCTTCAGGATTTTCAGGTTTTCTGCATTACAGATCCAGACGATCTCTCTTAAAGGATACTGTTCGCTTTTCTGCTGTGAATTGAGGTTGCGCATGTTGATGATGACTTTCTCCAGCCCTGTCACCCACTTCTTGGCTTCCTCTCTGGTGCTGGCCATCAGGTCGAGATTCTTGCGTTTGCCTTTGAAGATGACGGAGAAGCAGTAATCCTCCAGCGTGTCGTCGGTGTACTTCTGCAGCCCTTCGGTCTGACGGCCATGACGGACCGACTCAATGTCATCGATGGAGACTGTGGAGAAGACGGCGGAGCTATAGTTAGATCGAGTGTGACTCTTTTTTTAATTGCTAGAATGATAGACAAAAAGAAGGATAATAAAATGGAAACGATAGAAGAAAAGGGATTACGCTACTAGAAATAGCAGAAACGAATTTAAAAAATGAACAAGAGTAACAAGATTAAATGTGTCTGAGTGTTTGGGGATTGAAAAGTCAAATTTGAGCAAAAAAAAAATAAAAAATCTGAGATCAGGACTGAGTTTCCCTGAAAGCAAAGTTGAGGCTGTCTTAACAAGGAGACAGAGTGTTCATTGTGATGCTCACTTAACCATTTCATGATGATCTTTGTGCTGCGATGCTTCTGGAAAAACTGGACCCAGTTTTTTAAAATCACCAAAAATGTTTCTTTTTATGATTAAATTTTCTGGAGGCCATGTAACACCATTTTAACAAAAACAAAATGTGCATCAGGATGTAGATCTGGGGATGTTTCCAATTTGCATTTTCATAGAATATGCAGTTTTGTGATGTGTTGGTATGTCTGTGCTACCACCTAGCATTGGGCGACTTGCAATCGGGGTTTACAGTCTGTACACAACAATATAAGAGTTCATAGAGGACACGGTATTCGGTCAGATACCTGTGTTTGTATTCTAATCCATGCTCTGGATTGTTTTGAAATCTTGATTACACGACATAGTTGAGTTGTTTGTTAGATTACTTGCAAAACTTTATAGAGGGTGATAAATCAAGGACTGAGATTATTTTCTGTTGATAATCCTTGTTGTCACTGGTTCAATCCTGTGCCTCCGACGGCCTTTGCTCTGACAGAAAGATAACACAGGACGAAAAGCAGAACTACCCCTTTTTTGCTCTCAAATGCCTCGCCTGATTTGTTGCAGTTTAACGTATAGAAAGCGTGCATGATGTAATCCGTAAGCATCGGCAATCTCAATCCTCACCCAAACAACGTCTCAATGCTGGGCTACCACTGCAGACATGCGAGTGTAGAACTGAGCGTAGACTTTACAACACACCCCCATATAATGATGGTTAATTATTGCTACATGTGAGAGGTTAAACGTTTCATTTACACCACAGCTCTGTGGAATTCTTGCATCAGAAGGCATGGACTCATTTTCTATGACAGCATCTCTGATATTAGTTCAGGGCGTGACATAAATGACAAGTTTATACGTATTAATGCACTTGTTCTAATACATTTCTATAGTAAAGCCTCAATCACTGGGACGTGTATAGCGTACACATTATTTTCCACAGCCTGTTGTGTGTTATTCCTTACATATTATCCAGACTACGACGTATACACAACATTACTGCAGCGTTCATTCCTGTAGGAAAGTTAGAACTAATGTTTCTTCAACAACAAAACATTACTGCAACAATTTTCAACATTACTAAAGCATTTTTACTTGTAGGAGCATGAACACAACTTTACTGCAATGTTTTTACAACATTACTGCAACATTCTTACTTGTAGGAATGTTAACACTGACGTTTCTATAATGTTTCTATAACTATAATGTAGTACACAACAAATTTACCACCTTGCTTCAAAGTTTTTACTTGTAGGAGCATGAACAAAACATTACTGCAACGTTTTTACAACATTACTGCAACGTTCTTACTTGTAGGAATGTGAACAAAGTTTCTATAACGTTGTCAAAGGAAAACTAACATGTAAAACTGCAAGATTTCAACATTACTGCAACCTTTTGACTTGTAGGAATGTTAACATTAATGTTCCTGTACTGTTCATTTTTGTCCCAACATTTGGATAACATTGTGAAGCAGTACATTAGTACAGCAGATGACTTCAGATCATTACCGCCTAACCTCCTTAGAACCCTTCGAATCATTTGAGGTTTTTTTTTTAATAATGTTGAAATGAAAGGAATCAGTGGCTTCGCCAGAGTACATCTGCGGTTACTGAGACGCCTGGAAGAAGAAATAACGCAACGCAAGAAGAAATATTGTGGAGCAAATCCAGTCACAAGACAAGAGGTGAGAACTATTTTATCCTGTCACGTCTGCGTTTCCCACATTCCCCTCAAGCATGCTGCAAGAACAGACACATTTTGCTGAGAATGGGTCTATCACTGTTAGCAATAT
>CM074966.1:15335120-15350589 GCA_037577455.1 Pangasius macronema | reverse complement strand
GTAGGAGCATGAACAAAACATTACTGCAACGTTTTTACAACATTACTGCAACGTTCTTACTTGTAGGAATGTGAACACTAAAGTTTCTATAACGTTGTCAAAGGAAAACTATCATGTAAAACTTCAAGATTTCAACATTACTGCAACCTTTTGACTTGTAGGAACGTTAACATTGATTCACCAGAGTACACCTGCGGTTACTGAGACGCCTGGAGAAAATCCAGATAACGCAAGAAGAAATATTGTGGAGCAAATCCAGTCACAAGACAAGAGGTGAGAACTATTTTATCCTGTCACTATTTATCCTGTCACGTCTGCATTTCCCACATTCCCCTCAAGCATGCTGCAAGAACAGACACATTTTGCTGAGAATGGGTCTATCACTGTTAGCAATATGTCAATACGCCCCAACAACAAGGAATAGTACTGTTTAGGATCCTTTTCTCAAAGTACATTCCACATTTTCTTATGTCCATTCCATTAAGGCAGAGGAATGACAGAAATGACAAGCCTTGCTGCTACATGGCCTCACGCCAAACCGATGTATTGTTACCAGCCTAAAGTTGATTATTTTCCAGCACAGCCTGAAGTGCGTTATTCATCTTATACCACAGCAATTTGCCGATGATTACAGTTATTTATTTATTAAAGAATGGCAAGTTATCCTTTTCTATCCAATGTTATGGAGCATCCCTGAAACAACATCTCACTTATGTTACAGCAGCTATAAAGAGTCACCTTACTGAAAACTTCACCATATCAACAATATCTCACTTTTTTAATACCTGACTATGTGTGGTTTTTGCTATTCTATCTTTCTTCTTCTTCCTTCTGCAGACTGACAGACATATTACTCGAGCACAATATCGCAGTCACGTGTTCTGTAAACACATCCCGTGCAGGTATTTCTCCCTCTCAGACTGATTCTTTTTACAAGCTGCCTTCCTGTTCGAAGACTTTCATATGTAAACATGAAAACTGTGAGTGAATGAAACTTGTGCGAGCGATCAGATTTCACTACAGCACTGCCTCTGTTATGCAACAGAACAGGTTTTTATGATACTCCGATTCCTGTTATGACGAGTAAAGTCAGTGCTTCAAAGCTCAGTCTGAGGGTGTGTTTACTTCAGTCCTTTATATATTATATATTCTGAGGTTTGAGGTTAACCCATGTGATCTGATCTGAGGCTTTGGCAATGAGATATAATTGGGGGCAGTCGTGGCCTAATGGTCTGCGAGTCGAACTTGTAACCCGACGGTGAACCTGAAGGTGGTGGGTTCGAGTCTCGGGTCCGGCAGGGATTGTAGGTGGGGGAGTGANCAGCTAAAATGGCTGCCCACTGCTCCGGGTGTGTGTTCACTACTGTGTGTGTGCACTTGTGTGCATCTATGAAACCTAAAACACTAAGTGTCTGGTTGGTATAGATAACTTCTTTTGTTTTTGCTTTATCCTAAGAGTATACAAACTTTTGCACCCAGCTGTATTTTCTCTGTGTAACTGCCCTACTGCCTTTGACTCTCTTCCAGTCTGGCACCATCAGTGGCTCTGGAAGACAATAAAACATTCACTTCCTGTATTATGGAAATGCCTGAAAAAGCCGAAGGGGTCTCTTTTTCTGAAATCAAATCCGAGACCCAATTTCTTTTCCTGTGCTCATCACATCCAAGGCTTCAAACGTTATAGCTCTTTTGCTGTTTGAATCTTTTGTTTGTTTAAAACAGATGTTATGTTCTCAGGATTTTCAAGATTTTCAACTCTCACTATCAGCATAGGGACACTTGTTTCCTATGTAGATATCAATAACATACACACACATCTGGAGCCAGCTGTGGGTTGGAAAGCAGCAGATAAACCAGGCTTGATCTGGGGCCTTTGACCAGAAAGAGCTGGAAAGGAAGTTCTTACGTGGACAAGGCGCCAGCTATTGTGTGGGAAAAGATTTCCAAATGCCTGTTATATACCCTCCCTGTGCCTCTCCCCTTTCTCTGGAGATCATCAGCACTGTGTTGTATTTTCCACTCTAGCTTTGACGTTGGAGGTGTACACCATATAACACACTGAAGAGTACAGAAGAATGAATGCTTTTTACCTAATCTTTCAATTGTGTGAAAATATGATTGTTGCTTCCCAATAGTGGAACATGAGTCCAAAGCTCTAGGTGTGATTAGAGTTATCACTGACGGCTGGTCGATTAAATGGGAGGCTAAAATCTAACATCTATCAACAGCTTGAGGGTCTCGATAGCAAAACAAGAATGTTTATTAGTCTCACACGCACTTAAAGCCCATTCGAAAGCTACCTGAATGCTCCACAGGATTCATGCTGTGTTTCCTCTGAATACCAAAAATTGTAACCTTTTCTTCCAAACTAAAAACGCCACTAAACGTACGGTTTTCTCATCTCTCCTTTTGTGTAGTTTGTACTTTTCTTTGGCAATGTGCATTTAGTCTGTCTACTTTTACTTTCTCTTACTGATGACTTTTTATTTGGATAGACCATCATTAATATGAGCTGCCCCTGTGCAGAATGGCACCTATGACATCATAAGACACCAGGGTACTTGGGAGGCGTGAAGTTCAGGAGCTATCAGTGCCGTCTTGCATGCTGCAACACTGCACCACATTTGTAAAGCGGTCACACTTACAGGTGCGGTCTTTCTTGAAGCCCTTGTGTGTCTCTTTCCACATGGTTTGGCCATCTTCCATCAGCTTGTAGAAGCGTTTCTTCTTCCATTTGTTGGATTTCACCTTGATCAAGTCTCCTCCTGTTGTCAGGAACTGCAGGTTTGCATCACCCTCCAGACCTGAGTTAATACACACACACACACACACACACACACACACACACACACTACTCAATAGTGGGAACAACACCTTTGGAAAAGCACAGCCAGTAAACATTTTGACATCCTATAATTAGCAATAAGCAATGGCCTCTTCTCACAAACCCTAAAATGAGAAAGCCTAATGGTATTGAGAAATATTTTATTAGTAACAATCCTGATCTAATTAGAAAAGTTCAATATCTTGATCAATCCTTGCATGTGTAGCACAATATATTACATGTCTTACAATCGATACTAGTACTTTATCCGTAGGCTTAACTGCTATGTTTGCCTTTAATTTAGACCTTTAAATCTTTAAAAGCAAAGATTTAAGCCTTCGCTGGAACACTTTAATACTCCAGGTTTTGTATTGTCATGCAGGCAAAAGCATAACTTACTGCTATAACGCTAGTGGATTACTAACTTGAGTGGGTGTAATCTTTTTGTTTTTCTTGCTGAGTTGCTATTTTTGTATCAAGGGTGTGACATTCATTATCTGCCAGTGCTGCAGGATTTTTCTATCCAGTTTGGGTCAAAATTGAGCTAATGTTGCAATCATTAGGGCTCTCCATTGAGTGCAATGTCTTGCTGCATTTCTTACAACCAGGTTTTGAGAATGCACGCTATTATGTCACCTGACATAAGTACACCATATCATTCCCTCCTGTTGCATGCCTGACGTATGGGTGTGGCTACGTTCAGCTGAGTAAAGGATTTGGATGTGGAACCCTGACATGGAGGCGTGTGTGTCGTAAGACTCTAAGCTTGTGGGGTGGGGCTCAGGGGTGTCGACAACCACAACACTACAGGCATTTTAACACACTCCAGCCACTGAGGCTGTTTATAAGCATCTGGAGAATGGAGTAAGTAGTGCTCTGAGAACCTCAGTGACTTCAGAAGGACATTTCAGGACACCAAATGCAGAACACAAACACACAGCCTATGTGAGGAATATTATCATGTGTTATCGGAATGCTATCAAGGACATACTGGAAATAAAAATCAGAAATGGAAACTAGGTTATTATACAAAAGTGGTGATGATATTATAATATTATAATCATAAGTATTATAAAAGAAATGAGCAAGAAATACAGAAAGAGATGTTATGAACTTACAGGGTTCATTGGTTATAGTGCAGTTTTCCTAAATATGTAGGAATGCAATATCCTTTTTATTGCTTTTATATCTTCTGTTCTGCACCGGTGAGTGTATTTTTTTTAAATTCCTGGCACTAAATTTGATTGAAAGTTGGTTCTATTTTATTCCTCCTAACCTTGGTGGTGGAAAGCTTCTTCTGTGCATGTGTACGTGCATACTAAGACCTTCAGCAAAGTCACAAAGTAACTGCAAGACGTAGTATTTGATATGAATATCGTTGTCATACAGCCATTTTCCGTTTTATTTTTCTTCTCGCTTCATAGACGTTGGACCTTGTGTACACCATAAGATATGAGGCTGCAGTTCACAATAGTCTCTTATTATCTCCTCTTCTGCCATGGTGAGTGTATTTCTTCTTAAATTCTAGGGCCTTTGGTAGAAGTCTACAGAACCAATCAGATGCCGGCAGGCTGTTATGTATAGTAGCGCCCCTGTTGCTCCCATCTTATAGCACAAGGAGGTTATTTAAACCTGGCGAGTTCTGAGCTGTCCTGTTTTCTGTTTTTCATAAGGTGTGGCATGTGAACAAGGAAGCTTTTATGCAAGTGGAGGCTGACTGGAGCGTTGCATCTACAGGATCTGACTCCTTCTGGGTCACTGATCTCAGAGATGCTCTCTTCTCTCTACAAGTTTTTCACTATTCTTTGCCTATGAAGAAAGGCTTCCGTTAGAAGTTGCTCTGTCGACCTGTTACGTTTGAGGATTTCCAAAATTAAATCATCTAGGTAATGTATTATGCACATTTCTATCACTGGAGGAAAAGTATGCGAGAATGATGGCTGGAGTAAACACTTCCTGTTTGAAGCATATTACTGTTCATGACAGCCTTCAAAAGCCTGATGTTATCAGCCTCCCAAACATCAAGCCTTGGATTATATCGGTCTGCTAAAGTGCATGGAATTCAAGTGTTATTCAACTAATTTATTCCCATACCACACTGCATTCATAATACAACTTGTAACAATTAATTCAGTGTAGACTGGAGAGATGTAAGCAATCATAAACATCCCAGCAATGGCAGATGTCAGCTGAAAGGATTTAGGGTTTATGCCAGATAGGCCCTAACAGCCTACAACACAGGGGCAGGGTTATATACATGGTCATGTTCTACACCATCATAATACTGTATATTAATGCTTTAATTTAATGACTTCATTACATTACACGTCAACACACTGGGTGTCACAACAATATGCGGATTAACAAAAAAATAGCTACAAAATATATAATGATGCATGCAAAGTAACCTCAGAAACCCAGGAAGCAGTTACACCCGGTTGGGTCCCCTAAAGACACCACCGAAATAGTGCCCTAGTTCCTATTCACTACACACTTGGCACACATTGTGCATTCTGTACATAATTTTCACCCTAACCCTGTTGCCTGGATATTCTTCACCACACTTTCATACATTTGTACATATACAAAAACTTGCAAAATAGTGCACCTACTTAGTGAAGCTAGTGTCATACCATCCACTAGCTACTTACTACAAGCAGCGAGTCTTAGTGAGCTGTGATTGGAGGAGCTCGATTGATATGCAAATGAATTTCGAAAAACCCGGAAGTTGAACAGCTACTTACTATGTGAAGCGAATTGAGTCTTAATGAGTTGTGATTGGAGGAGCTCGATTGATATGCAAATTAAGTGCAGGAAAACCCGGAAGTTGAGTAGTTACTTGCGACATTTCAAGGCAGTTTACGCCTCAAGGCGCTCTATTGTCATGGAAACAGGAAGCCTGTTCGAGCCAAACCATTAACTAGGATAATTCTGTAGTAATTAATATTATAATAACAAACATAATACCAACCCGTATAATTCAGTTAAAGTGTATTTAAACTTTAAACAAATTAGTTTACGTAACTTTAATAAGTTAGCGAGAAAAATAACGTTAACTAAAAGTCATGACGTAAAAAGTGAAAGAAAAAAAAGTCGTAACAAAAAGTTGTAACACAGTGTAAGTTAACTCGATATTTAAGACTTTAAGTCCAAACCAAAGCAAAGCAAATCACAACTATACCAGAGATGTGATACCTTTACCCACCTACATGATTTCCATTTTTCTTGCCACCTTCATGTGATTCCTGCGTTTTATTCTCAAGACGCTTTTCTCCAGACATGCTCCAGTGTTTCCACAACTCTCTGCTCAGATTGCTAATAAATTCAGATGCGTTTTTTCTGCAAACGAAGATGACACTGGACACCCATGACGTTTACCCCCGTTACCAAGTGCAGGGCGTGTTCCAAATCTCTCTCTCTCTCTCTCTCTCTCTCTCTCTCTCTCACACACACACACACACACACACACAAATCACCCTAATGACTCACCAACACATGAACCCTGCCTTAGAGTGATTTGTTTACGAATGCAACCTTAGACTGTTTCACTGAAGTGAATAAGTGCAAGAAAACGTAGAGTTTATTTTCTCAGTCGTTTTCCATTTCTCTGAAGTTCACTTCACTTCACTGCTTGTGTTTTTAAAGTGTGTAACCTGGGATTTTGCTAAATGTATTAAGTCGCCACCTGTCGGTCTAATGACCAAATTGCAATATCATCATTTCATCCCTTCATCACTCCAGTCTACAGATCTTATGGTCCATGGATTATAAACCTGTTTTAAGCTGGTCATCAACCCCAGTTCGTCCTACCTGGTCATGTTTGAGGGTTTTAGAGGGTTTACACTACCAAATTCCCAAATCTATTTGGTCCACAAGTTTAATGTCATGTGATGCTACAGAGCATTGCACTTCGTCTCATTGTCTCTAGTTTAGTCCAGTGTGTAGAGAGACACACACTCTGATACAGCCTTATGAACCTGTTATTATATACAAGAGAATAATATATACATTTTGCAACACCAGCACAATTCATATTTGAGTTTCAGTGGTTAATGATTGAGCTATGATCCAGTTTTAATAATAAAAAAAATAATAATAATAAAAATTGGGAATTGCACTGTTTCCTTGAGTTTGTCTAAAAGGGCCCCTAGTGGTCCCTGCTACATTTTACTGTCATCATGTTATTATAGAGTATTAATAATAATAAAGGTATTAGTAATAAAGGTAGCTGCAATAACGTAAGTGATAACATTAACTATCTTGTTTCTGGGATGTTCCACAACATTAAACGCAGCTATAAAGGGATGAAAAGTATCGTATGATGTGTCGTTCTATTAAAATAAATAAATAAATAAAAATAAAAATAAATGTAAAAAAATTATTGGCAATTAATGTGGTATGTGAGGAGTTAAACACTTTGTTTCCTCTCTTACTACACGAATCTTAATGGGATTACTCTTTCTAAAAGTTTTGGCACCCTTGACTTTACAACCCCAGTGTCAAACATTAGTAACATTTTAGTGCATGGCAGTGATGCATTATTTTGAGTCTAATTAACAAAAAATGGCAAATAAATGTATAAGATTCATACATAAATGCATGATACATTACCTATAGGTTTCTAGTACTAACAGGCAGGTAGGTATGATCATGGCAATCATGCATAATTAAGCCTATAGTAGTAGTATTGTTGACTACAGAACTCAAAAGCAATTGTACATGAGACCAAATAAACAGAATATATTAACCAGGAGCAATAATAAGTGACTACGAAATATCTAAAATATTAAATTAGACCTTCAGAATCAGCCACTCAGTCTTGCACTTGGCAAAAAAAGTTTCAACTGTAAACATTTAAATCTCATCCTTTCACTCTTCCCTCCATGTAAGCAAGCTGTTCTCACACCTAAGCTCCTCCGAGACCCTTTAACACTCGACGTGCTTACCGTGTTTGCCGAGATTTCCATTAAGCGCCATTACTTTTTCCAGTGATTCCCTTTTTACACAGGCTGCTACCAGAAACTCAGGAGAATAAGCATGAAGCCTGGGCAAATAAGTCGAAATACAAGTCAGAATGGGTGTTAATCCACACCCAGATCCACACCGGTCTTTCAGGTCTTCATTTCCATTATCGGCCTCGAGAAAGAAAATAATGAAGAAATTGTTCTCTGGGTAGAATAATGAGTTATGCTCTTATGGAGGCAGTTCAGTTCTGAAATGTTCCCATTAAAAACTATTAATTATCGCTGAAGAGTTCTGATCTGTGTGGCATGACAGAAGTTGCTCACATTCTCTGCAGGAAGAGTGTAAAAAAAGTTTGCTTCACATTTACAATGGAATGGCACAAAGGTAAAGTGCCTCATAAACATTAATATGTGACAAGGTGCAGTAAAACACAATAGCAATACAAAACCATGAGCTAAGATAAACCAATAAGCACAAAGAATGTTAGTTTAATGTTAGTTTAATGTTAGTTTAACAATATTAAATCCATGTCCTCTCTCTCTCTCTCTCTCACACACGCACACACACACACACACACACACACACACACACACACAAAAACACCACAGAAGTTAATTCAGCACTATATTCATTCATATTGTGTGTATTTATGTTTGGTAAATCTATATTTTGTGCTTTAACTTATAAGAATTTATGTTGATGTCTCCAGTAAGAGAAATTTTTCATAAGCATATCAAGGCTCTTGCATAATAAGCCAAGTTTATATATAAAGCCTGAAATCATAGGAATGTGGGTTTTACAGGCTCAGGCGTGTAACATATATTATAATTTGTAGGGAGGACAGGACCTCCTTCAGGTGGGTTGTGCATAATAAGTGTTGAACGCAGTTACAGTAGAGGTGGAGGAAACTCCATAATGATGATTTGTCTGTATGAATATCTGTAGTGTGTATGTTTTGCCTCTGCTGTTCACCCAGAAGGTTTGCTCTTTATAGATAAAAAAAAAATCTTCTACTATATGTCATGCAACATTTGGAGGTTTTAATGACGTGACCAGAAACCAGGAACACAGCTTGGAAGAAGTCACAAAAAGCATGATAAGACTACACCCAGGTTTACAGACACAACAGGGTATAAATAGACAAACAAGAACTAATAAGTAATCAAGAACTAACACGAAACAGCTGGACACAATCAAGTAACAAGTAAATGATAATATAGAGGGTGGAGACAGGACCAAAACAAGAACATAAAAACATGAGCACATGGCGTTTGACAGCTAGGAACAATTCAACATAGCCAGTTCAACTATCTGCATGTTTTTGGGAGGTGGGAGGAAACTGGAGAATCTAGAGAAACTCTATGTGAAAATCCTTAGACAATAGCATAGACAATCACCCAAGCCCAGGATTGAACCCGGGACCCTGGAGCTGTATGGCAACACCCTTAGCTATATTAAATACTGCAAAGGCTGACACCACTTGAACTGAAATCACACCTCACTTACTGGGAAACGGGGGTGTGTTGACATTTTATCAGGTCTTACTTCCCTTCCTGACCTATTTCTCCCAAATCCAATATTCTAAACCACTGCACTCCTCATTTAAGCCCCAAGGTCTCACTAAGTGTTACTGACATGTCCCTGGAGTTTACATAGAACCTGATCATAACCCTGAATATGGCATTTTTCATGTTTTGGACATACATTAATGATCAATTTT
The DNA here is from genome assembly GCA_037577455.1 of Pangasius macronema. Lineage (NCBI taxonomy): Eukaryota > Metazoa > Chordata > Actinopteri > Siluriformes > Pangasiidae > Pangasius > Pangasius macronema. Next base: position 15,341,080 of record CM074966.1, on the reverse strand, counting down.
GAGTTTATTGGAAACAAGACAGCAAATGAACCATAGTAATAGCTATTATTATTATTATTATGTAAGGAATAGAAGACTTGGGGGCATGCTGTTATAGGAAAATAATCAAAGATAGAGTGGTGTGATGCATATCCATGTGAAGCGGTGGTCCTGTTACCACCCTGAAGTTGATTATTTTCCTATAATAGCACATCCTGAAGTGTTTTATGCCTCGTATACCAGAGCAATGCTGTGCTATAATACAGTCTAGTCCTCTTTATTTTGTCAGATGAGATTCTGCCTCACTTTTATGACTTGCATGTGTTGGGAATGAAACCTACACCTGAAATAATGCCAGATGTCCACACCCTACCATTATAAACAATGCCATCAACTACGCAATCATCTCTGGGTATGTTACTTTACCCCTGAATGAGAATCTTTTTGGCATTAGGTACCAATTCATCAGAGAATACAATATATGGACACAAGTTAGGGCCCTCTGATCATTCTTTAAGAAAATAAAACTCTGAATTTCAGGCATGCACCCTGCAGCTCTGTGAAGAAAAAGCTAATTCTGTTTTTTAAAAAAAAAATCTAAGCACATGCAGTTCAACTAGGTTAATCAAATGATCTTGGTTTTAAGGCTTATTCCATTGATGTGTCTGACGTGAATAGATGTTTGTTGTCATCACCATTTCTGGCACTGCAAATAAAAAAGCAAGTAATAAAAAAAAGCAAGGTGTGGTTAGTTAGTATAGGTTACACTCGATCTCTCTCAGATGATGTCAGCATGTGACCTCACATTCATATGTTGTTTTTATGATATGACACAAAACATGCCAAACTACATTCACATGAACATTTAAAAATGTACTTTTATCCAAAGCGACTCGCAAAGAGGCATTTCAAGCAGTAGGCTTAACAGAGCTGGTGCTGCTGGATTGGTGTATATATGTGAAACATACACCAATAAAAATAATAAAATCAAAATTGTATAGGCATGACAGACTCCTTTACAGTCAAGACTTTTTATAACCAGCTCATTGATGTAATTATTTAATCAACCAATCATGTGGCAGCAGCACAATGCACCCAATCAGGACATGCCTGGTTGATGAGAGAGGTCCGAGGTGAAAGGCCAGATTGGTGCAACCTGACAGAAAAACTACAGTAGATCAAAAGGCCACTCTTTACAACCGTGGTGAGCAGAAAAGCACTTCAACATGCTGAAACCTAAGGCGGATGAGCTACAGCGGCAGATGATCACATCAGACTCCACTCCCATTAGCCAAGAATAGTCTACATTGGGCACAAGCTCAGCAAAACTGGAAATGCAACCTGGTGCTTTTCCAATCTTCAACTGTCCAGTTTCAGTGATCTGCGATTGGCTGAGTGGATAATTGCAGGAATGAGCAGGTATACGGGTGTTTCTGTTTGTACAAACAAAAGAACTAGTGGAATATGTCATGGCAAATACTTCTGCAAAATCTGAATAAGACAATTAATTACAAAGACAAGGGGTTCTGGACGCCAAAAATCAATAGGCTTTATTGAATCAGACAACAAAGCCAAGATGGTCTGCAGAACAAAGAACATAGTCATCTCTTTTTACTTTCACTCACACACCTGCCTCTCGCCACAATTATGTCACTGTCTCTTTCTCTTAGCCATAACTGTGGCGAAGGTCAGTCAAAATATTTTTGAATAAATATTAACAAATGGTGTAATGGGTATTGTTGTGTGATATATACCATTCTATCTATGTTTGAAGTTCCTGAGACCATCTCTTTAGTTGCACCTTTTCATGAGAAGGGATAGAACAGTCCTAAACTGTTTTCCCTTGAGTAGAGTCACATCAGTTTGTTCTAGTTTGCTTGGTTCACACACACACAACCATTCTTTATAAAATTATTTTAAGTAATTACTTCCATTGAATTGATTAGTATTGTAATTAAAAAACGATGACAGAGTTAACAAATGACAAATGACAAAGTTAAATACTGATTTACCATGGAGTCACACTCTTCTCACGATTGAAATACACTTCAAGGCCAGTGTTAGACTGAGGTGATTTAAGGTCATGATTCAACACAATAACACAGTACAGTGCTGCTGTATAAATGCTGATTGACATAATACTAAATACAAGTTAACTGATCAATGGAAATGTGTCCACAAATACACCAAGTTATTTTCCGTATAATGTAAAGTAACTTAAATGGCCTACTTTCTGCTCTATCTCACCGATCCTTTTTCAAACAGGTCACACTGCTAACTATTTTAAGTAACTCGTTCCTACACATACCCAGTCCAGTTTATCCAGTTTATTAAGTTGTGATAGACCTCGACTTATACTCTATCATTGTTGTAATAACTTGTTGAAATGCTCTCTGACTGGATGCTCTCTTTTAGTACAATGGGTTTCTTATAGAGCCTGAGGTCCTACAGAAACATCACATATTTCACGTTTTTCACGTGATTATATGAGTAATCTGTGATCACAAATAAAAAACAGGGTGGCATGGTGAGGGTAGTGTTGGCGTCTCACAGCTCCAGAGTCTCTGGTTTGAGCCTGAGCTGAGTTTTACATGCTCTCCATGTGTCCATGTGGAGATCTTCAGTGGTGCACCATCCAGGGTATATCCCTGTCTCACATTCAGCTTTTCTGGGATAGGATCAGGATCTGCCTCTAGTGCTTACCAAAGGTGAATGAATGAATGAATGAATGTGAAAGTACATTTCACCATGTTATGCCCTGAAACTGCACACATGCATTCAAGTAAATTAAGTAAATGTGTGTATATATAGCCAAATGACTCCTTATTAGCCATACTGTGCACTATATAGGGTGCAGAAACCACTAGTTTATACCCTACATAGTCTACTTAATGCAGGGATTTAAGATGCATTTGTGGCTCAGCAAATACATCAGTGCTATCTAACTTTTCTGAAGTAAATAAAGCGATCACTTCTTCTTAAAAGATAGTTATCTCTTATGTTTTGCTCTAACATACTGGCGAAGCGTGTTTTCAGCACTGCATGCAGTAAAGTGCGCCTTCACTCGTGCGCGGGAAATTCCGAGTCGAAACGATACCATTGCCGCGCACATGTTTTTACCGCCGATGTTCAAAACAAACAAACACCTGACAGGATTTAGCGAGCTGTTCACTTTCATATCCAAACTTTTTTTTCCCCTCCAGTTTATTTACTTACATACTTATATATATATATATATATGAACTTTTCTTTTCTTTTTTTCCACCTACTTTTTCTTTTCTTTTATGTTAATGTTTTGTATGTAAATGTTACATACATAGTTATGCTATTATTATAGCCACAGAGCTAACAAAAAGTAACGGTTGCTTAAATTAGCGAAAAAATAGCTTGTTGGAGGAATCTGATCAGAAATGTTGGAGGAATCTGATAAAAAATGTGAAGATGGCATCGAGCCCTCCATGAACCGACACAAACCAGCATCAGAGAAAACTCAGGTAAGGTTTAGTCTGATATTTAATGCAAGACAGGACAGGTATAAACTATTTAGGTCACGTCATTATAAAAAGTCTTAAAAGATTTCTTATTTAACGTATGTTGTGCAGAAGAGAATCATCGTCATAATTTTTTCTTTTCGAAAAAAAAGAAACTGCAAATTATCACAGCATTATCTGAATCGTGTCTGAAAAGGTTAAGCCCCGCCCATCTTGTAATGACATCATACCACAATTTTTTTAAGCTTGTTTCCTGACGTATCAAATTATGTGTAATTATATTTATGGGTTAGTGGTTAGCTGTCACCTCACACCTGCAGGGTTGGGAGTTTCCTGCCTCCGCCCTGTGTGTGCATGTTCTCCCGTGCTTCAGGGGTTTCCTCTGGGTTCTCTGGTTTCCTCCCGCAGTCCAGAGACATGCGTTGTAGGCTGATTGGCGTTTCCAGATTGTCCGTGGTGTGTATATGTGTGTGTGATTGTGCCCTGCGATGGCTTGGCACCCCGTCCAGGGTGTCCTCCGCCTTGTGCCCCGGGTCCCCTGGGAAAGGCTCCAGGCTCCCTGCGACCCTGTGTAGGACAAGCGGTACAGAGAATGGATGGATGGATGGATGGATGGATGGATTATTATATACATGTCAATTTCCTTTCTACACCTTATAAACCACAGTTTCTAGATGAAATTCTAGTTTATTCCTGTTCAAAATGTTGATTCGTTTTGGATTTATATTAAACTCTAACACTGAAAATGGCATGAATTTATTTTTGCTATGCTATTTTCCAACAAAATTCTTTGCTATGTCAAAAGACCTCTTGGCCATGTGTCTGAGTGTATCAATGTTTCACATTGTGTTATATAACCACACAATGTTAAAACAACGCTGCTAGTCCCATCTCTGAGTACCAGGTCTTGTTTTATCGAAAAATCATCCAGCAGGAATCTTTTGTTATGGATCAGTAATGGCGCCATAAGTTTGTGTACTTTTTAGAAAGAGGCAATAATCAATAGACAAAGAGATCTTTTCATTTGGAAATGTTTGGCTTCAACATAATTACAGAATAATTAATATTGTTAAAAGATGGACTTTCCTGTAAAGAGTGAATGACCGTTCATATAAGTTAGACCTGTACACGACAGAGGTGATTGGAAAAGACACTGTTGCCAATCTCAGCAAATCGTACAGGAGAGGAAACGACCACCACGCCAAATACGTGGAGGCACTTCAACAGGTGACGTTTTAACCTTCACTCGTTATTTACATATCGCTCCTTACATATCATTCTTTCCCATCTAACCCAAAACATTTCCTGCATCTATATTAGGGAAGAGTAAGACAGTCTGTTCTAAATGAAAGTCTATATGCAATCAAGCATAACTAACCTCGATTATATGTTTCACGAAGGAACCAGCAGTTTTATGGGTTTTACATGCAGGTTCATTTGGAGTACAACAGGCGGATTCAGGATGCTGACATGTTGGAGAAGCACATCATTCAGGCCCGGCTGAAGGCCAGGGATACAGAGGAGCATGTCCAGTCTCAGCTCATGGAGGAGGTGGGAGAATCCTACCATCAGCTTGGCTTACCTCCAGGTACCTGTGCTGGGAAAACAAGCAACACATCAGCTCTGGGGTTACATTAGTCACATTACATTTTAAATGTCCTGTTACACATTGTGTCTTGTGTCCTGTTAGTCAGGTCAGCCTTTATGTGGTGTGTGAACAACAGACTCCTCAAGAGTCACAACCTGATTTGCCCCCAGGACTACATAACCGAGCAAGTGCCATTTGTCAAAGCTCCACAAGGTAATGCTACACTGACACAGAATATACATATAAAGTATATTGACCCTGAGAGAACTTCTGGACAAATCTAACTAAATGTTTTTTTTATTTATTTATCTATAATTTCATTATTGCTACAAATTCATTTTTAACATACTTGTCCTATGAATATGCAAACTTTTGCGCTCGACTGTATAATTTTTGCCCCTATAATATTTACAGGGAAATCCGTGCTTGGCTTTGCTCAGCCAACAGTCTCTTTCAACATGCACATGTCCACACAGCCCCAGGACGACGGCTACACACTAATCCCTGAGCCTGTTACAGCCCAGAGTCTGCTGGAGGAGTCAGAGGGGACGCTCACTCTGTCCTCCTCACAGGACACCTTCTCTATTGGAAGCGATTCCTCTCAGGTCCCTCTGTTTCTATGTCCTTTTTCTACACAGATTTTATTTTAGAATACTGAAATCTTGCTTGTCAGTTGTTACCTCGGATTTGTTTGTCTGCATTTAACATGTCTCGCAGTGAATACAGGTGTTACATTTTTGTGATTTTGCACTTTAGAAGGTCCGCCAGGCGCCTAAACCATTATGCAAGGAGAAGCCGACTTCAGGCGACAGTGCCGCCTTGCAGAAGTTTAAGAAGTACCAAAACTTTCTGCGCAACCCTCATTTTCAGCCCCTGAGTCATCAACGAGGTGGAAAATCTCT
>CM074966.1:15319610-15330377 GCA_037577455.1 Pangasius macronema | reverse complement strand
ATGGGTTAAATGCAGAGCACAAATTCCGAGTATGGGTCACCACACTTGGCCACAAAGTCACTTCACTTCACTTCAAGGGTTTTGTTGTTGTTGTTGTTGTTGTTTACATTCACTTCTGTTAACTGCTGGATTTGTGACTACACTTCAGCAGACTGAATCCTTTGCCTTGTTTCTATGGTCAGGTTGTTTTCTTCCCCACGACTGCTGAAAGCTTCGCTCAGAGGTTCACCATCATCTGTGACAATTGTCATGTGAAGGATTTCTCTATACAAGGTAATGAGCCAGCCTTTAAAGAAACACCTTTCACCCCAAAGCTAACATTACAAACAAGTAATGCAAATCTAATGCAAAATCTTTTTTTTTTCTTAATGCAAAATGGAAAAATATCATTACTGTTTTGGAATAGAAAAGAAGCTTGTGTAATGTTAAATGACAGATTGACAGCTATTTTATCCAGAAATGTATGTGTCAAATAGAGTTATATAAAATATTTGGGAAAACTCGGGTTAATACAGATTGATCCATCTTCATGCAGTTCATTTTGTAATGGATTTGTGTGACTGGCAGGCACGGGTCAGCTGGTCATGCTGGAGCTGGTGGCACTAGAGGGCGGTGAGGATCTGCCTGCGCTTGGGGAGCTGCGTGACCTGACCGCCGATCATTTTATAAGATTCGAACCGACCAATGTGCACTCTGTGCTCCAGAAAAAAGTGATGATCAAGAACAATACGTAAGCACATCCTTCTTAATCACTTAAATGACTAGATGCTGCTATAAAACTAAGTTCATGTTGTTTATCCTGTTATAATTACTACTTGAGTGCATAATTCAAGTGATCATAATGATTCATGCAGACACCCTGAAAGAAATAAACATCCCTTTGGTCATCAATAGGTAAACAATGTGGAATTAAAGGCAGTTTTATCAGGTCCAGTGTGCTGCTGGAATTTTTGTTATGATGCGTGACAGGCATTTGGAGCTGCCGTTCCGCTGGCGGATCATGAAGCCCAACCTGCAGTGTCTGCTGCCTGGAGAGACTCCAGATCCATCATGCATCCAGCATCACGCTGCCACTGACAACGCCTTCAGCATCAGTCCAGCAACTGGCCTGTTGGCTCCTGCACAAGAGTGTGTGTTCCTCCTTACATACTGTCCAGAGGAGGTACACACACACACACACACACACACACACATACACAAACCGTCACACATAAATGCAATTTATTCACGTAATGTATTTTTCTTTCTCTCATAGTTGAGGGATTATCACAGTGTCTGTCACTTGGTCATAATGAACGTCCCGAATCTGCAGAACATTCATGACAATAGGTAAATCAACTCAGTCGTTGATTAATTCACATAAAACCATTATTTTTTATCTTAATGTTTATATTTTCAAGATCTTGATCTTTCTTACTTTTGCTTTCTTACTCTGCTTAAGTCATGCTTCTCAGCAGTCAGACCCGGTCGGTGACGTGATCGCGATGGAGCTTGAAGTAAAAGGCTCCACTGAGCCGTACAGGATCCTGCTAGAGCCGTACGCCCTCTTCATACCAGGAGAGAGCTACATACACACCACCGTCCACAAGGGATTTAAGGTAACATGCCGTTAACAGGCTTGAAAACTATTAATGAGGATCTTTTACGAAAGCGGCTAAGACATTTAATTCGTTCCTTTTACTAAAGTGTGTGTTTGTATGTTTCAGATGTGGAATCACAGCAAATCAGCAGTCTGTTTTCAATGGGAGTGTATCAGTGACTGCCACAGTATTGAGGTCGAGCCCTCATTCGGGGAAATAGGTAGAAATAATAACAATCATAATTTTTAATTATTTTGAGTATTCGTGATAAATCGCTTTCATGAAATTGTCTTCGATCTTCACTGACTTAACTGTACTGTAAATGCAACTGGCTACAAATCATGAATATAACACCACATAAAATACTCAGTACCTAGGAAAAGGCCAAAATAAATAAATATATTTAAAAGTTATAGTCAGTGCACTCTTATTTCTGACCAATCAGAATCAAGAATTGAACAGTGCATAAAACTTTCATCTCAGATTATTACATGCATGTTGACATGCATTGTGTGTTTGCGTGTAGAAGCGAATGCGTGTTTTGATATGGATCTGATTTTGACCGGAGGCCGCCCGGGCTGCCTAACCACCACACTTCAGTGTCACGTTCAACACCACTCCAACCCTGTAGTCTTGCCCATAGAGGTCACGTTTAAGGTGAGAGGATGCAGCGTTTCATTCCAACCACTCCAACATACTATATATATATATATATATATTAGCTTAATTCAACATAATAGAACAGTCTTCACTTTCTTATTCTCTCTCTCTCTCTCTCTCTCTCTCTCTGTGTATGTGTGTGTGTGTGTGTGTGTGTGTGTGTGTGTGTGACAGGGGCCAGACTTGTCTGTAAACGTGCCCAGTGTGGATTTGGGGCTCCTGCAGCTGGGTCAGGACGTCTGCGCTACTCTCCAGATTACCAACAACAGCCCTTTAGAAGCCCAGTGGAACCTGGAAGAGCTGCCCACTGACCCTGCACTCACCCAGGGACAGGTACACGTCAGTTTCATCAGCTGAGGAAAGTGTATAAAATATGTTCCAGAAGTTGCGGAGATGTGTGTGATTAATGGCATTCAGTAACCAAATGTCACATTCATGATGCATTGGTCTTCAGGATGAAAAGATTTGTGGTTTCTCAGTAATATGACAAGCTGTTGTTTTTTTTTGTTTTTAATGTGTCTAATTATCTTCACAGAAGATAAGCAGGGAGGAGGGTCAGTGAACACACCACCACATTGTTGATTATTTTCCTATAACAGTGTGCCACAAAGTGTTTTATTCCTTAAATATTGAACACAGTTCTTTTGTAAGTTTAAGTTTACTCATGTATGAGAGTTCAGTGTTGTGACAGTTCAGGTCACTGACTTGCTTTGAATTTATATTATGAACACTTGTATTTATGTCTAGTTTTATATATATGTCAATCTTTCAGGTGCTTAACTGGGTTAATAAATGTACACATAACATCAGTATGCTATTTAAGTGCTATTTAAGTGCTAAAACTATTGGAGTCTGCTTAAATATTATAAAGTATAAAATAATATGGCTTTAGGATTTATCAGTTTGAAGAATTCTCCTAGTGTAGAAAAAAGAAACCAAGCCTTCCCTCATCATCGCATCTGCTGGAACTATGTGAGATGCCTTTTAAGGAAGGCTGAAATGATGAAACTGGCCAGATTCATTGGTAATATTGAGGGTCACAGTTTTTCCAAGGGATCTTTGAGATTATATTATACATTCATAGATTGTACCTTTAAAATAAGTATCTGTATTGATGACATTATAATTAACATCAACATCGTCCAAAAGTTATTCTGTGGAAGTATCAGATTTATCAAATGTATTTGTTTGCTTTATCACTGTATGTGTTTTTGCTTCATGTGTTCTAGGTGAGCACAGAGCCCAGTCAGGGTGTTCTGCCTCCTTCATCTTCCTGCAGTGTGAACGTGCTTTTCAGAGCCACGTGCTGTCAGAGCTTTGAGTCTGTCCTGCAGCTTGCTGTGCTGAATGGCACCGGATGGTGAGAGTAAAAAAACAATCCTGGGCAAAGTATAAAGTACCAAACATCGCTGTATGTCTTTCGGCTCATCGCACTGCGCATGGGGGTGTGTTTTCTCAGTCACCTGCCTGTTCGAGCAGAGGTCCAGTGTCCTCAGGTGTGTTTGCTGAGCTCTCAGATGGCGCTGCCTGATCTGTATGTAGGAGTTGCACAGAACGGCAAAGCCACACTGTTTAACCAAACTCTACTGCCAGCACACTTCGTGTGGAGTAAGGTAGGACAGAAGTGCACTGACAGGAAGTTAGATTGAAATCTAAGCTGAGTCTGATATTCAGCTTAAACATTTAAACTATTTTATTCAAGGTCAATGTAGTGAAATGTTTTTCCTTAGTAAATCAGTAATTTCCTGCTTCTCTCCTTCACCTGTCTGTATGTCTCTCCGTTTTTTCCCCCTGGCTGGCTTACAGCTCCAGGGCCCTCAGGCTCATCTCTGCTCTGCCAGCTTTACTCCTTCCTCTGGCACTCTGGGGCCCAACGCACACATGGAGATCAGTGTGTCCTTCACCGCACACACTGATGTAAGTCTCAACAGCACGCATAACACAACTAACCCGAGCAGTTCTTTAAAATGTGCCTGGTGTATGTATACGTACAGGAGGAGTTGACTGAAGTAGCAGCTGTGTGCGAGGTGGAAGGAATGGAGAAACCTCTTGTGCTCAGCTTCTGCTCCAAAGCCAAGGCTGTGAGCGTGTCCTACTCTCTGCCTCGTACAGACCGGTACAGTCTCGAGCATACACCGTGGTTTTAGAAATATGATGTTAGATATATACGTTTAAAATTTGATCGCTGTCCTCTCCTTTCTTGTCTTTAGTGCTGCATCAGATGTTACTGATGAGCGGGCGGTCGTGTTGGATTTCACCAAAGACGAGCCAGTGTTTATTGGCAAATCAGCGAACAGACAGCTGCTGATAACCAATCACACAGCAATTTCAGCCTCGTTCATCATAGGAGCAGAGGTCTTCAGTGGACACCGGTCCACGGAATCAGTCAAAAACTCCAAACACGGGTATGGTTACAGGTCTGCGTATTTACTGTATATCAGTGTATACATACAGTATGTGCATAGGAGCCTTCAATATTAATATTAATATAAATATGTGGCAGCTGGCCTCAGAAAAGATAACAGCCAGCCATGCTCCGTTATGCAAATACTGACCAGGCAACACCAGTTTTTCTGGGAAAGGGGAAGAACATGTCAGACTGGGAGACAATTTTAATTTCCATATTAACAGAATCTGGATTTCTTGCAAAGATGTAATATCATTTTTGTATCTGAATGTTTTGAAATATTTGAAAAGTAAATCCTCACCAACAGAGGATATTTCTCTCTGGTTGTCATGTGATTGATTTCATTTGCTCTTTTAGAGGTCATTATGTGAAAACACCTTTCCGGATTATGCAATCAAAGAAAATAGAAGAGAAAGAATACGAAGGTGAGTGCTTTTTGTTTGTCATACATCCAGCCTTTGCATTTTTTACGCATAATTATGAGACTTAGTATCAGCTCTTTTGTGTTCTCTGGCACAGACTTTGTGCGAGGGCTTCTAGCTCATGGAAAAGGTGTGGCGTTCTTGGTCGAGCCAGAGAAAGGGACGCTGGGGCCTTTTGAAACTGTTTCCATTAACATCACTGCTCACAGCAACATGTGGGGCGATTATGAAGACCACCTCATCTGTAAAGTACGTGAAAAAATATTATATATCTATTATATATTTGACTAATTTTTGTTCTGTTGTCAACAATAAATGATAAAATAAATATCTCTAATACCTACTATTGCTTCCCCATAGACCTTAAGACGTTGAAAATGAATAATCGTGTCTCCATTTATCAGGTTGGGTATCTGGAGCCGACGCTTATTCCAATGAGGATATCTGTCAAAGGTTGCCCCATATACTTCCAGATGATTGGACCACAGCCCAAGAATCAGAACCAAGGGCCAATTATACGGTGAAGAGAAACAATCTAATCTGAATAGCACAATCTCATTAGTCAGGAAGTGTCGATTAATTTCTTTTTCCATTAAGATATTCATTATAATACATTATCATTTCGTCCCACATGTACATGTAACCGTATACAGATAAAAATCCAAAATGCTATGGTATAAAAGCAGTAAAACACTTTGTTATGTACTGTTATTGGAAAGTAATCAACTCTGGGGGTAACAGTAACTCCACTTCGTGTCAGGCCACGTCACACTATCCCGTCGTTGATTATTTTCCTACAGCAGCATGCCCTGTCATGTTTAATTCCTTACTTATCGAACATAATATATTCATTTTAGTAAGAGTTTAACTCCACAGATTCGGAACCCATATTTCTGGAGGAGACACAGTGTCACGCTCTCTCCGTTTGAATAACACCAGCGCATACGGTGGGAACAAATATGACATTCCTAAGATTATTATGCATATTATGATGGTTTCATTATCCTCGCGTAACTCATTGACCATCTGCTATCTCTCTTTTAGATATCCGTTTGGACTGGGTGATCTACAATAAGGAGACCGAAGACAGGAAGTTAATAGACTTGCTTGTGGCATACGGTGAACCTTTTCCTCTTAAGGACGTTGACGGTAATGAGGTTGTCGGAGGTCCAAACTCCCAGGTGGCGTTTTTGCCAAGGTTGGATCAAAGCCAAACTCCCAGCACAGAAGGAAGCAGCTCCTCTCTCAGAACCAAATCGGAGACTTCAGTAAGCAAACGTTTGGACATGTTTTAATTTGAACGGCGTGTGGGTTTACAACATTGTAAAATGAGTCAGGACAGTTTCTCGCCTCTTCATTTGTCATTTGCAGACCAATTTGCCTCTCTGAGTAAAATTTTAGTCTGTCCAAATTCTAAGAATGATGTAATTTTAGTTTTATTCCTAGGTTTATGAATAAGTGTGATTCCTAAAGGTTCCTAAGTGTTAAGATTAGGTCTCAGCTCCTAAATTAGGTAAGTGTGCTGGAGAGCTATCCCAACCTAGTTATCAGTAACAAGACTGCAGCAGAGAGGCGGAGACCACGCACAATCCAACAAAGAAAGAAGGTGTTGGATTTATATGATGACAGCTTCTTCAGCATCACTCTCCACCTATCCCTATCCTCAACACCCGCACCCACTAGCTTCATCTCCTCATTTATTAATTTATATCACAACAGCAAGTTGATAAAAAAGATACAGTCTTGATCATTGAAGTGTTTTTTTTAATCCATTTTTTTAAGATAAGAAACTTTGGTCTTTCCTTCATATACATCATTATGTAATGATGTGGTTCATCAGCTTAGTTACTTAAATAGCATCACATTTTTCATGTGTTGAAACTCGTTAATAAAATTGTGAAGAACTGTGTAAAATATATGCACGTACTTATTCGTAATATTTTTGCACATCATGCAAAGCAAATTTTGAAGATTAATTTAAATATATAAATAATTGTTTTTATTTAATTGTTTCAATGTCTTAATGAAATCATGAATGAGTGGTGTCACGCTGCTGTGACTTTACCCTCGCAGGCTCACTATTGGCTGATTCAGAGGTTGAGGGCGGCCATTTTGGGTTGACATCATCGTAGTCCTTAGTTCACAACACCATGCCACCTCAGTCAGCGCTTAAGAGTCAGCCTTAGACTTTGCTGAAAGTTGCTTTTAGCTTCTTTATAAAGAATACACTTAAGTCAAAGCTTAAAACTATTCTTAAGCCCATTTCAGAGATGTTTTATACATATAGCCCCTGGTGCTGTTTTGCTATCTGTGTGGTTTGATGTGCTTTCTAGGATTATGACGAAGAACAGTTTGAGGAGGAGGAGCGAGCAGCACGAGTGTCTCTGACTTCAGAGAGGAAACTGTTCTCTGTATTTATCCAGCCCCATGAGGGATATGCTTCAGATTACCCATACTGCATCACTCCACAACAGATAGTACGTGTTTATATTCATGTCCAGTATTTCAGCGTGCTTTATAATTTTGTGGTTTCAGCAGCAGTGGCTTGTCTCATTGCTAGTGACACGTTATTCGCATATGTTCACTAGGCTGTATATACTGAATGGACATCTGTGACGTACTCACGTGTTTGTCCATAATGCTTTGTCAAAGGAAGCCATTCTTAAGATCTTGCTCTGGACCAACCAGCCAGTTCTGTTGTTATTATATAACTAAGACGATGTTTTGTATTGTTTCAGGTGGTCCCTGCAGGCGGCAGTAGCACCATCCATGTGTCTTTTACCCCTCTCACACTGTCTGATCCAGCAGGCAGCCACACGTGTGTGGGTTACGCTCTTGGCTTCATGTCACTGGACTCGAAGGTATGCTCCCTTTCAGTTCATTCACTGAGGACGTGAACAGGGAAAGACTGATCTCCTCAGTGCAGATGTCCTGCTGCTGTTGTTGTTGTTGTTGTCCAGGTGCCGCCGAGCATTGTGGGTAAAGTGGCCAGAGCTCAGGGTTATGAGCTAGAACCTCTGAGACTGGACATGTTGGCAAGTGTTAAACCAGCCATGTGAGTCAGACACACACACACACACACACACACACACACACACACACACACACACACACACACACACATTAAGAACATTAGATGCTGGAGCTTTCGAGGAGTTAAAAGCAGCATGATAAAAGAAAGATTAACATTTACAAACTAAGGAATTACAGATATTAAAAAAAGAAAGGAAGAGTGAAAAAGAAGGAAAAAGAAAGAAAGTGACACAGTTAGAAAAAATAGAAAAAAGGGGTGAGAAAGAAAGAAAGAAAGAAAGAAAGAAAGAAAGAAAGAAAGAAAGAAAGAAAGAAAGAAAGATGAACGACAGGAAGGAATGGAAGGAATGAATGAAATGGGTTAGGGTTATGTGAGCAAAAAATAAGTAAATGAGCGAATGGAAAACACAGGACTAAGTCAATAAAAAAGTGAGCAATCAAAAACAGTGAGAAAGTAAGAAGGAAGGAGGAGAGAAAGAGAGAGAGAACTGAGTGAGAATGATTGTAAGAAAAGTAAAAAGAAAAAGACAATAAAAGAAAGAAAGTGTAAAAGAAAATGCAACCTTTAGATAAAAATAAAAGCATGTGGCAGATGTAGGATGCGAGTTGCTTCTCTCTCTCTCTCTGTGTGTGTGTGTGTGTGTGTGTGTGTGTGTGTGTGTGTGTGTGTGTGTGTGTCTGTATGCAGCCTGACAGTCCAGATGGAGGAGGATGAAGACACTCTGGAGTTCAGGGCTGCTGCCAGTGATTTACTTGATGGACACACGCTCAGACAGGTTCTTTACAACAAATTCCTCTTTAACATGTCAGAATGTTTCCAGTTCTTCTCCGGGTTCCTCTCCAAGTTCATCTCTGATGAAAGGCTTTGTTTATTACAGGAGTGTGTGACAGTGCGCACGCTGCAGCTCATCAACACCACTGACATTCCTCTGAGTTTCACACTCAACACACAGTGGCCATTTTCTGTCCTGCAGCACACACACCGGGCCAGCTCCAACTCTCCATCACACACACACAGCCTTGTGGGACACACTGAGAGACAGCACACACTGCTGCTGCCATCCAAACACAACATGCAGGTCTGCAGCCACACACACACACACACACACACACACACTAGTGACCTGGCTGAAATAAACAATAAGAGTAATTAGACATCTGTTTTGGTGGCTTTGGCAGGTTAGGGTGGCCTTTCACCTTTCAGCGTCCCTCCTGTCCTATCAGAGTCAGCCGTGTACAGAAGCCCCGCCCACTGTGACACTGCTGTGTGATGAGAGAGGAGAAAGGAGACTGAGATTTCAGCAGAGTCTCACTATTCAGTACAGCAACAACTCTGTACAGGTATCACACACTTGCTTACAGCTATAAACAGTTGTTCACATTTTTTTTGAAGTTAATAAGACATTAATCATCTCATTAATCATCTTCTGACCAATCAGAACGGAGAATTCAACATGTAAGCTTACTTGTACCTAAAGTTCATGTTGCATCAGTCCTGTTCTTTTGATTTTGTTTGGTTTTTAGAGCGTAGGTCTGTGTGCTCACTTGGCTCTACCCACGCTGCACCTCTCCTCTGATAGCGTCGACTTTGGCACTTGTTACGTGGGTCAGACCAGAGTTAAAGACGTGTACCTCTCCAACTGTGGTGGCTCCAGCAGTTTCTGGACTGCACTGCTAGGTACAAATACCGCTCCAGGTAGTGATTTTTTACATAACGTGAATGTAGTTTGTGTCAATTTTCTGTTACATGGTGTTATATTAAACCTCCTGGCCACTTTAATACACACACCTTTTTTATTGTAGGTGTAGATGCTGAAGAAGAGAGTAAAGTGTTCAGAGTCACTCCAGAGCATGGGCTTTTAAAACCAGTGGAGTGTGCCGTCTCCTCCTCTAGGCAAGCGCTAGAGATCAGCTTCACACCGAGGTACTCCGACTAACAATACGGCATCTGTAATATTCTTTTTTTAATGATATTCCAAGACTTACTGCACTTAATTATAGTACTGAAAGACACTCTATTCTTCCCACAGTGATCAGGAGTCATTCCAGACCACAGTCACCGTGCAAGGAATTCTGGGAGAGCCCTGTCTTACTCTGCACATTCAGGGAAGAGGATCTCTCGATGAGAGATACGTATCCCAAACACCTGACACCTGAGAAAAAAATAAACACTCTGACAGTTTTATATTTATTGTTATTAATTAGAAAAATATTTTATATGAAGAACAAATGTTAGTTCATCAGATGATCAGGATCTCTGTTTAATTCTCTATAATCCTTACAAGTGATAAAGAAGCTTCTCAGAAGATTGTTATCATCTTATCAATATTTCAGTCTTGTTGGAGAAATTTCTCTATATGGAATAATCGCTTTTACATCTCTTTAAACATGTCTGCTTGGAAGAGTCACTGATCTGAGGTCAGTACAGAGGGCAGGATTATCAGGACGCAAGATAAAAACTGCAAGTGTACTGTATGTCCAAAAGTACACACACACAAAAAACATTAAAAATTTAAATATGTAAGGTTTCAATATCACCAATCAGTCTTATATTGAAATGAGAGTTTTTGCACTGGAGCTCAAAGGATTGGATGGATGGATGGATGGATGGATGGATGGATGGATGGACTTTATTGATCCCTGAGGGGCAATTTGGGATAGTGAG
>CM074966.1:15308104-15319510 GCA_037577455.1 Pangasius macronema | reverse complement strand
ACATCTCTTTAAACATGTCTGCTTGGAAGAGTCACTGATCTGAGGTCAGTACAGAGGGCAGGATTATCAGGACGCAATTGTACTGTATGTCCAAAAGTATACACACACACACACACACACACACACACACACACACACACACACACACACACAAAAAACATTAAAAATTTAAATATGTAAGGTTTCAATATCACCAATCAGTCTTATATTGTAATGAGAAATTAGATGCACATCTACAAATGACCAAAAAGATTTATGTATCTTACACTGAATGTAGCTGATCAGCTAAGGATAAGATGGATGGATGGATGGATGGATGGATGGATGGATGGATGGATGGATGGACTTTATTGATCCCTGAGGGGCAATTTGGGATAGTGAGTTAACAAGTAATAGAAGTCGATCTCACCTTAAATCTTGGACATGCCCAAATATTTTTTTTTTACTTCAAATGCCACCCAGCAACTTACATTCAGCGCCTTCTATATGTTGAATATCAACGTTCTGACATAAGCATACACTGCATGGGCTCAAACTTCTACTCTTCTCTGCAAACACAGTCAGGTTTGCAAGTCATGTAGTAATGTGGTGCAGTAATAGGGATTTTTCCAAAATGACTAAGGATAGTGTTTAGGCTGTAAATTCTTTAGGCTACAGCACACTAAGGAAAATTGCTTCTGGGTGTCCAAGATGGCTGCTCTGTACTAGACTTCCATTAGTTGTTAGCTACTTGTTAGTTGTTGTTTTTCTCTTACTCCTAACTACGCCTTTAGGCATTACAATCTTTTACTTACTGATCACCGTTTATTTAGAGACTATTTAGAGTCTCTGCTGTAAATTTGTCATAATTCAGTCTTGTGCATAGTTCATTCTGACTAAAGCAGGAGCTTAATTCTTATGTTAGTGTTCAATTAGAGTTAGCAATTCTCCACATGTTCTTCATGATCACAACAGAATCAACATGCTTCTTTCCGAAGCTTCTCATCGTGCTGTATCGAGCTACGATCTTCTTCAAGGTCCAGGATACTCGAAGACTGCAGCGGCTCCCATGCCAGTTCCAATGCACATAGACACCACGCCATAGCCTCTGAAAGAACCAACCGGATGTTTACTTCACATGCTGTATAATTCCAAACGAACTATCCAAATCCAACTGAGAAGCCAGAGCAGTCATATTCACCTCCTGCCCCTGCGTCCGAGTTCGTTAAGTAAGGTCACGACCTGGCGAGCTCCTGTGCAGCCCAGTGGGTGACCCAGAGCGATGGCACCACCATTGGGGTTCACTTTCTCCATTGGGATGCCTAATTTCTCTACACAGTAAACCGCCTGTGGTTCAAAAGCACATGTTTAGCAGTTTCGCCAAAAGAACATGACATGTAGTGCTAGCATGTTTCTGAAATCCACTCACCTGACTAGCAAAGGCTTCATTGATCTCAAAGACATCGACATCACTGATAGACAAACCTGAAGGGTGAAACATTTGAACATGGTTTGATCTATTCAGAAAGTAGTGATGCAGCCTAGATGATGAGATCCGACTGAAATATAACTCATATTCTACTAAGAGCATAGTTTGATGTTTGGGGTTTGATTTTTGTTTCTTTAGCGTCGCTGGGGTTTATCAAACATTTATATGCTAGAACTGAACTTGTGGCTGCAATTCATGCAAAAGAGAAACATTTCAGGTTAATAAAGCCATCGTTTTCAGAACTATAAGAAGTAGCAAATATCAGAATTTCACCATGTGTAGGGTTTTCCCAGGGAGGGGAAGGAGTTCTGAGTAATGCAGCACTACCCGGAGTCCACCTACCTGCCTTCTCCAGGGCGGCTGGAATGGCGTAGGCTGGCCCGATGCCCATCACGTCTGGAGGAACGCCCACCACGGCACTGGCTCTCAGAGTTCCTAACACCGGCAGACCAAGAGCCTCTACCGTAGACCTGCGACCCATCAACACAGCTGCTGCTCCATCACTCACCTGACTGGAGTTACCTACACACACACACACACACACGCACGCACAGAGATTGCTCATGGTAGAATATCAGCAGTAATCCAGCAACGCTGATTTAAACTCACTCATCCCCACCTGCCGTGGTGCTGCCATCCTCCTTGAACGCAGGACGCAGTTTGGCCAGACCTGCCATGGTGGTGCCTGGCCGGATGCCGTCATCCTTAGTGACCGTGATGGTCCGCTCGGTTCCATTCTCTTCCACAAACTTGGTGGTAACTGGAACAATCTCCTGTACGAACAGACCCTGTTTCTGAGCCTGAGCTGCCCTGAACAGGAAGAGAAGGATGAAAATAGTGAAATGTGCTACGTATAAATGCCACAGCACTGTTAATGATTCTGATTGGTCAAAAGTGTTTTAGCGTATATCATGATAATAAATGCAAGCTGTGATATTGAGTTGCTCGGTTATTACACTGAGTTCTTCATATCATCCCACTTCTTGTATATATGTATGGGCAATTTCGGAATTATTGGCACCTTTTGTGAAAATAAGCAAAATTAATGAACACATTCAATGAGTGATATTCAGAGCTTGGGACTATAAGGATGCTGCATATGTGTGTGTGTGTGTGTGTGTGTGTGTGTGTGTGTGTGTGTGTGTGTGTGTGGGAGGGTCTGATGGTGAGCCTTCAGATATTTTCATATAATATCCTGATAATCATACTTTTGCTGAGAGCTGCAAGCAAATGAATCCTGTTTCTCTCTGGTGATGCCGTATCTCTCTGCAACATTCTCTGAGGTGATTCTGTAAAAAGAATAAATAAATAAGCAGGTGATAAACTCAGCATTTCAGTGCTATCAGGACACTCAGGTGTAAGTTCTGTAGGAACAGCTTTACCCCATGGGGATGAGACACTCTCTGGCCTTCTCACTGTCCATCAGTCTGGAGCTGAGATCTCCCGGATTTCCAACAGAACGCAGAGACATGCTCTCCACCCTGCACACACACATATACAGAAAGGTAAGTTAAAGAATCGGACAGCCTAATGACTTTGCAAAAATCACTATTCTTAATAGTTTAACTTAGCAATCTGATAGCTGCAAATATGCTTGATTCTACTTTTCTCAGCTTAGGTTATATATAAGTATCACTGAAGCTCCTTTGAATCCATTAAAATTATTATTTCCAAGAAAGTCAAAGGTTTAGTGAACGTTCAAAGCGTCATATTCGTTCATAATTATTGGTTTAATTTGTAAAATCCACATAAAGCATCTTCTGAGTTAATTAGACACAGTTTGATTCTTATTCACTTCTATCAACAGAATAACTCACAAAAAATGTCACAAAGTAATACTAACCCACACGCAAGGCCCAGGTCATAAGCCCCATTCCTGATCCCACCTTTAAAAAAAAAAAACAGAGAAAGCTTGTCGTTATAACAGGTCATGCCTTCACATTTGCTCATGACACAAAGACATGACATATTTCCGCTTGGCCTCTGGAGCTGATTTCTCACCTGCGATGTTAAAGAGCGCTTGCAGTCCAGACGAACACTGGCGGTTTACCGTGTACACAGGCACCGTTTCTGGAAAGCCACTGGAAATCAGAGACGAATGCACTTTAACACAAACTTTCAAAACAATATTTTCATTATACCTGATGAATAATTTCATTATACCTGATGAATTGTGCAATCCGGGCCATCACAGCTCCTGCGCCCGGCTGTAGCACGTTACCTACAGGATGAAAGGCAACAGATTATACTCGACTCGGATTAAGGATCTCTTCTACATCATAGTACACAAGTAGTGTCAGGACACAGCATAGAGCATATATTATATAATTTATGTTGTATATAAATCAAAATTGAATCGAATTGAACTCGCAATGGTGGTATTTCACGGTTGGTGTGTGCAAGAGTGAAGATGACTGTGAGACATGCAAAAATATTTGCCCCTTCTAGTAACCAAAAAAAAAAAAAAGCGCTGCAAAGAGTATGCTTCGTCATGCATACATAAGGATGAAGGTAAGAAAATATCTATTTTATATACACTGTATAGTATCTTATATAATGGTTAGAGAAGAACAAGTTGTTGTCTCGCTGTACTTATGGATGTAAACAATGCTGCTGGAAATGCGAGAGCTGCACTATTTCAATACAGTAGCCAACGAGACCAAGCACCTGGAGTTCCACTTTACAAAGCCATTTATTTAAAAGTGAGTCTATGCAAAAAAATGTCATTACTATTACTACTTCATCCACCAGAAGATGTAGATAACATACTGTGGTTGGATATGGGATAAGTCTGGTGACCAGAACAATGTAGTAATGCCCCTGCTCTAACACACCCACTAATCCTAATGTGAACTGTTGACATGAATACAGTGTGTCAGGGCTGGGAAACGCTGCTGGACTCAGAGAGCTGTGACTCACCAACACACACGTCCCCCAGTTTATTCGGGGACAGTCGCACGTCCCTCAGCACTGCTGTCATCACTGCACTCAGCAGCTCGTCTGGGGTCGTGTCCTGTAGGGTATCGCCACATCAAAGACCAAAGGTCAATGTATATATATACACATTATACACAGTCTCCTTGCATAAATATTCACCCCCTTGAACTTTTCCATATTTTGCAGTGTTACAAAATATTTAAATTGATATGCTTATTTTTCCTCCTACTTCAGTATTATGGGCTCTTTTGTGTAGATTCATTAATCCCAATTAAGTCTTGTTTTTGCTGATATTACATAAAAAATCATAATTTGCATCATTTTATTAATTTTTTTAATGGAGCACTAACGTATCATGTTCACCTGGATAGTGATGTGACATTTTTGACATATCAGCCACCCCCTGAAAACACACACACACACACACACACACACACACCTTGAAGGAGCCTCTCTTGGCCCTCCCTATTGGAGTCCTTAAGCCGTGCACGACCACCACATCCCGAGGGTCAGCTGGAGCGCGCGCACTGCAGCCCTGAGATTCCGCGCGTGACGGTGACAGATGGTGGGAAACAACCTTGAGCCTGTTCATCACTGACGGTGAGCTGAGGAACATGGAGACATGAACACAGTGCAAAAACACAGGACTTTAGCCTTTACTCTGTACTCACTTCCTGATCTACAGCACCTCCACTGTTCCTGACACGACTTCAAAACAAAAGTCCCCAACAGCACTTTACACAAACTCTCATATGGCTCTTCTGTCAATATTAGCAGGAAGCTAACCATATCACCACATAGCCAAGTGAGAAAAAAAAAGGAAAATTCAAGGCTTTATTAATGTTTAGATTTAAAATGTCATTTGCAATGATCTTGATTCATAAGAAGACTATTCAACATTTCACGACTTGACCATTCAGTCAGATACGATACGATTTCGATTCATAAGGAAACGATTCGATATTAGACGATACCACTGAGTCTGCTATGATACGATATGATGCAGTCCGATTTAGTACCCTCTGATCGATATTTGTTCAACTTTTCAGAATCTGGAGTAGGCTTAATGTTAATTTGCATATTGATGATGATCTCTTTACACATGAGTTTAAAATACGAATTCTTTTTTACACAGAAGTTGTCTGTCATTTTTCAATAATAACTGATTTGTCATTTTTATGATCAGTTTATGATTGTTGTCGCTGTTCATTTCAATGCCTACCTTTTAAAACGATGCATCGATCCAGCTAGTCTGACAGTTACACCTCCAGATGCTGGTGCTAATCTGATGGTTAGTGCTGTATTTTGGATATTCCTGTGAGAAGTTAGTGGTTGTGTGCCCCAGGTCAGCACTGCTAGCTCAGTTACACTGGCAAAAAAAAAAAAAGTCAATGATTCCAAACTTACGGGATAAAGGTCAGGTTTTGCAGTTAGCTAGTTAACTTAGTTAAGACAAAAAAGAGCTTCTTTTCTCCCTCACCATTTCCCAAGACATTTAATGTCATATTAATGAGAAATGAAATGTAGAAGTAATAGAGACAGCACTTCCAGTTCCCAGAATGCAATGCAACTATACGCTGATTAACGGCGGAGATTTGGCTCGGCTAGTTAGCGCTTTATGCTGGTGACGAGTGTGGTGGCATTGACGGAGATGTTAGCATGAAAGTTGAAGCTGTTTGAGCAGAGTGTATATATGACGAGATCACAGAGCTGGAGAGACTGGAGGACTAAAGCGCTGCTGCATCAGTCATCACCATCAGTGGGCAGTTGCATTGCATTGTGGATAATGTAGGAAACTGGTAACCAAAGTGAAAATATGACTATACCAACATGACTATGAAAGACCTTCAAGTTCAAAGAGTCAACTAAGAATTTCATTACAAAAAAAAACAAAAACAATCTTGGACGCCGTTAGATGGAAATTAAAGATTTTCCCCCCTTTAATTGATCGCATTACGGGTGTTTATCCAGCAGAGGGCGCCAAAGACACTGAACTATTAGCCTAAGCAGCAGCTTCCCACCCAAACAACTCCCTGATCCTTCCACGAGTTTACTACACAGAGCTCCAAATAATGGACTATCCACCCTACCTAGTGCACTAGACATTCACCAAGCAGCTGTTTGAGATTAGACCTCGAGTTTCCTGTCGCTAGCGTTATTGCTGACATCAGACTCACTTCTGCTCGTTGGAAAAAAATACTCGCAGTCCAAATCATGAAGTCAGAGAGGCAGGAGTCAAGGCAGGAGAGGAAACTTTGCTTGTGACGGTTTTGTGTGTGCAACTTTTTTTTTCTTCTAAGGACTCATATATTTTTCTTTCTTTGGATTACCGACCTGGAGCAGATTTCAAAAAGAAAAACCCTAAATGCAGATTTGGGAAGGTGGAATTGTAATTTTCTGGCAGTTCACGCGCACAGTTTCCGGATCTTTACTGCTACAGTGGATTTTTTTTTCTTCACTATTCCTCTTGCACTTTGCCTTCAGAGACCTGTTTCTTGTGATTGATACAGCGTTTTTCCTTCACAGGATGAAAATACACACATAAGGTGAGTTGGAGGAGGAGGATGCATTTATATAGTCAGTGAAGAAAGGTGAAAAAAGAAGTGTGCACAATTTGTCGAGTTCATTTGAGTTGACATGAGACCCTGAGTCTCATACAATAACATTTGAGTTGACATGAGACCCTGAGTCTCATACAATAACATTTGAGTTGGCATGAGACCCTGACTCTTATACAGTAACATTTGAGTTGACATGAGACCCTGAGTCTTACACAGTAACATTTGAGTTTCATTGCAAGTCAAAAAAAAAGATTGGCACGGTTGTTGGAGTTCTATACTATAAAACAATCAATAAGATTTGTATTGTATTTTTAAGCTAATGGTATAAACCTAAACTAACAATGTGAAAGACTCTGTGTCAATATTTTAGTAAATATTATTTTCCTTTTCAGAATTTTCCATCCAAGCTTCTGTGCTCCAAGAAGTAATAAAAAGGGACCACTTTAAAACAAATTTACATACAAACAACCACCAAAAAATGGATTTCTGATATTAAAAATGAGGAATAATTGGTGCAAACCAATGCAATGACTACACTTATGAGTCTGTTTCAGTGTGCTTTGTTTAGTTGTCAAAAGTTCCTTTTTTTTTTTCTTACATTTTACTCATTTGACTGATGTTTTGATTCAACATGGCTTACAGCTGAGACAGGAAACACCTGAGCTGTTGAGATGGTAAGAGTAGGGTTCTCCATTGTCAAGTCCAAGACCAGGACTGAGACTGAGTTTTAAGGGTGACAAGTCCAAATGAAAGCTTGAGTGAATCAAGGTTCAGACCAAAGGCCACCCCTTCATTTGTGCTTTGGACCATTGCTTTGTGGAATGAGGAATAACTTCTTGTCAAAAACTTTGTGTGTACAAAAAGAAAAAAAACAACATGAAGCTCTCAATTAAGACTACGGCCTTATTTAACAAGAGCAATATCCAAGACTGAAACAAGTCCAACTACAAATGCCAATAAGTCTGAGATAATTCAAAACAGAAAACATCTCAAAACCAGACACGAGTCCAAGCCCAGTCTGTTTCAATGCCTGTGCATTATATAGTTGTAGAAAGTTCTAGAAGTGAGTGTGCTTTGTATATAACAGTTATTAACAGTTATAATGGTGTAACTTTGTTATTCACATCCATACATCAGATTTGAATGCAGGCTGTTTTTATTTACTGTCCCAGATTGGATTTGGCAGGAATGTTGTGAGTGATGGGTGCAGCTTTGACCTGCGCCACCTTGGACCTTCATGAGTCATTAACCACAAAAGCTGTCAGTCTGCTGCTTTGGATATAACGTGCCAGTCCCTGTCCTGGTTTTGCGCTTGGCCATCGCTTGTGTGTGTACTTCAGTGATCTAGATCTTTGAATTTTAGCTGGATTGCAACTGTTCTGGGTCATAAACTCAAGTTCTCCAACTCTGTTTCCCAGAGGTTGCATACTGAACCTTGGCCCTTCATTGCGTTCAGAACATTATCTCGTTGCCTAAAAGCAGTAATGTAATGTAATGAGTCATTTAGACAGCAGTGCAGGCAGCCACACACCCTTCCTCTGTAATAAGTTGTTCCTGCTCAGCCCACACACCGTGTGCAGGTCTACCGGCCAACCCACAGCATGAGAGATGTCTATTGCCGAGCTGAAAACACCCACAGATGGATGAGTTGCTAGAAACCTAATGGTGGAACACTCATGAGATGTCAGAACAAGAAGGAAAGGGGGAGGTATTGATTCCTTGTTAATGGGGAGGGATTTATAAAACGTGCGCTTCTGAAGCCAAATTCTTCTAAAGCCAAAACCATTCGTGTTAGGAATGTAACATGATTTGAATTTAAAGAAAACTTGATATTTTTTGGCGTGCAAGTTCAATTCCATGGTCAGATTGTAAATAACTTATGTAGTACTTTAAATTCAGTACTTTCACAAGTGGCTAAGGCGTTGGCCTACAATCAGAAGGCTTAAATCCCAGAGTCTTTCGGCATGATCACTAACCTTGCCTAACCAAGTGCTCAGTTGTATCCTGTCTCAACTGTAAGTTGCTTTGGATAAAACTATCTACCAAATGAGTACACTTAAAATGTAGGCTAAGAGTTAAAGACTTAATGTTTTGTCATATGAGTATAAATGATGATGAAAGTCAGGACTATTTCATTGACTCAGAGCAAAGGCCAGATGACAAAAAAACCTTTGTAAGTCCAACTAAAGGAAATATAACAATATGTATGAGTGCAAAGTTCCCTATAAAGACACAAATCCATTTCCATATTCAAATGGCAGTGTGCACACATGCTTGTATACATCCTTTTCACTAATTTACATATTAGACCACATGTGGACCACATACACAGGATGTATTTGTTACCTATTGTTGTGATCAGTAATTCGCTAGCTGGATGATACTTTTACTCAAAGTGCCTTACAGTTGAGACCTCAACTGAGCAGTTGAGGAGATAAAGGCAGGGTTGAAGTCGAAACCGCCATTGTCACGTCCAAAACCAGGATTAGCCATGATTGAGTCGAAACTGACTTTTAAGGGGGTCGAGTCCAAAAATTGAAACTAAAAACCGTCAAATCATTGTCAAGGCCAAGCCTTCATTTGTGCATGGAAAAAGAAAAAAAAACATGAAACTTTCAGTCTGGACAAAACCATATTTAGAGAGAGACTGATACATATACAAATACAGATGCCAATAAATTACAAGATAGGTCTAATTCAATACAGAAAACGTCTCAATACTGGACTCGAGTCCAAGACCAAGACTCTAGTTAAGGGCCCAACAGTTGCAGCTTGGTGCTGGTGGGAATTGGGCTCACAACCTTCCGATCACTAGCCCAAAACGTTAACCGCTGAGCCACCTGCTTCCCTGTCGCGCTGCACAGACTTGCTAGTGAAGCAGGAAATGTTAGTCAAAGCTGATGGCCAAGATGATAACCTTTGAGCTTAGAGGTGGGTGGGTGCATTTCTCTTGGTTGAGCTCACTTGCCTCACTGCCTGCTGCTCCACACACGTCACTTTACCTGCCTGCTTTTTATTGAAAATGAATGAAGGATGAGTGTTGTCACTTGACAGCGTAAAGCCTTAATTTGTTTTTTTTAATTAGTTGGTAAAAAACAATGAAAATGCCAGTCAAATGTTTCCCCAAAAGAGTAAAAGACTGCAAGTATGTTTACATTTGCAGCATTTAGCAGATGCTTTTATCCAGAGGGACTTACTGAAATACTTTGTCATATCTGTCGAAAAAACGAAAAATATGTCCTTATGCTAGTGCAGATAGTCAGTGGTCAGGCAAAGAGTACCACTGTGCAAAACCACTGTGACTTCAAGTCATCTTTAGTTCATGAAGAGCTGTAAATAAGTATGATGATGTATAAAAATGTTATATCTTGGACAGTTCTCATCCCGTACGTTGGTCATCTGGTTTCATATTTCAGTTTTATAGAATCAAACAACTTCTATAAACTCTGTTTAAGCAATAAAACCAGCGCAGATCATAATCAGGATTTCCATTAGCTTCGTTTTGATTATTTATATGAATGCGACTAAAATGGAAAGGATGCTGAGTGTTCCAGCGTTAAACGTTCAACATAGAACAATGAAAATCTTTTTTTAGAGTATGACTTCATAAACTTTACACAGAATAATTAGACGAGGAGTAAATGATACCAAAAATGGAACAGACGGGATTGTTAGTCGCTCGCAGACGAGGACGGATAATGGCGCTGAGATGAACATGAGTTTGGAATTGTTTACTTGGATAATGAGAGCTCAAATTGCAATCAGGAGTCGCTTATCTAATTTGGTCCTGATCTGTGGACACAGTCAGTTCTCAGCTGTAATGAGGCTGGAGGAAATCCTCTGATTATGGTCTGCATGTCGGACTGGCTCGGGTTAAAGAAATATTTCATTGCAGGTATTCAGCTCTCAGTAGAAAGTGAACTAAAAGCTACTGTGTCTGTGATGATAGTCTTAATGATCGAGGGAAACCTGATTGGTTTTTAGATCATTTTATTCCACAGCGCTGTTGAGATCTTGAATCTGATTGGTCATAAAGTGTTGATTAATTATCTATGAAAGCAATTCAAGGCAAAGAGATGTTTATTTAACACGTGTGTCTCCAGTGGCAGCACTTTGTTACAGTCACTAGGTTTTCCGCCATGGTAAAGTCTTCAGGGCCAAGTTTGCACGCGGACATCAGCATCAATATACATAACCATACATGGATAAAAAGTATGATTTGTCATTTTTGAATTCCTTAATAAAAAATGTAACTGCTGACAACTTGCTGTGGTATAAGAGGAATAAAATACTTTGGAATGTGCTGTTACGGGAAAAGAATCAACTTCAGGGTGGTAACAGTAAACAGTAATAACAGTAAACATCTTTTGGCTTTTCCCTTCAGGGGTCTCCACAGCGAATCATCTCTCTCCACCTATCCCTATCTTCTGCATCCTCAAC
>CM074966.1:15282160-15297081 GCA_037577455.1 Pangasius macronema | reverse complement strand
TTTTTATTTTAATTGCTGTCCATCTTCTCATTAGTCTGGAATGTAGCATTCGTTAGAGAGTATGGTACAGTTCATCAAAAACGTGGCCAAGAAACACCTACGTCTGACTGGCAGACTTTTTCCTGTAGTTCAATGGCAAACACGGCAAGATATCCCATTTACTCCAACAAACCTTTATAATAGGTTTATAAAATCTTTATATAGGGGGCAGTCGTGGCCTGAGAGTGGTCTGAGAGTCGGACTTGTAACCCGAAGGTGAACCTGAAGGTCGTGGGTTTGAGTCTCGGGTCTGGCAGGGATTGTAGGTGGGGGAGTGAATGACCAGCGCTCTCTGCCACCTTCAATACCACGACTGAGGTGAGACCCACCGATCCCCCAACTGCTCCCCAGGCGCCACAGCTAAAATGGCTGCCCACTGCTCTGGGTGTGTGTGTGCACTTGGATGGGTTAAATGTAGAGCATAAATTCCCGAGTATGGGTCACCACACTTGGCCACAAAGTCACTTCACTTCACTTCACTTCATAATAGACGTTTTTCCAAAAGTAGTTTTTTTCCTGTGTGTCTACACAGAAGTGCGACGAGCTGAGTAAACTGTGTCCTGTAAGATTCTGAAGCTTGTGGCCAGAAAAGTGCACAAAACAACATTAGAGGCAGCAGAGGCAGCGTTTGAGGCAGAAGTTAATTTTATAATTGAGCGCTAGCCTGCTATAAGCTGATTAGTATTAGATGTGCACCTGCAATAACACCTGCAATACCCTCAGAAAACATAACTCATAATAACAGTCGTATATCGCCATATCGCCCGTGCTTTCTTTCCCACCAGCACTTTTACTTACACTATTTCACACACACACACACACACACACACACACACACACACACACATATACACACACACACACACACACAGTGCTCTCCCACAGCACACTTGCTGTTGGCAGCTCCTCAGAGAGAGACTTCACACCCTCAGCAACATGTTAAAATGCGCAGAAGCAGCCCCGGCCCTGGAGGAGACTCCTTTCTGCAGCTCGTTTTTCACTGTCACGGGTCTTGCTCTTAAATTTCACACATTCAACCCTTTCTCTAATTAGAAAAAGACATCCATTTTCCGTCTGTTACCCAAACCGCATTCTGTAGCATGAAAAATGCCTCAATAATCGTAAGCGTTCCCATGTCAGATTGCTGTTCTGTAAGGGTTTAAATTGTGTTTGGTACGCCCTGCACTTTGGGTTATGGAAAATGTGTCTGATGAAAGAAACAGCAAGGTTAAAAACATTAAACGATTGTTTGTACTTGTGTGTATCGCTGTCCTGATCGCTGCCGATCATCGTTGACACGTTCGAGTAGTCGAGTTCTTTCGGCCATACGTAGTATTGCTGCGTTTGACTAAAACTCGTAACTCGGACCAAAAAAACATTCCCTTAATTTGAAACTCCTACTCAGGAACCCTGAGTTCAGCACGTGACCTCAAATCAACATGGCTGCTCGCAGCATCAACAGCAAGCCTAGCAGCACTTCTTTACTTTTAATGAGTTATACTGTATATACTAGTATTTGCTAGTATTTTGTATTAGCTTTATACATTTATAACAGACTGTTTTTGTTTTGAGGTGGAACATTTACATCATTCATTACAGTTATGTTATTGCTAACAAAAGGCGTACGATCTCCGCAGGTACAAAAAAAGGGTGAAACATGGATCTCCAGTTTTTGACTGCAAAAAGAATCAATGCTGAAAGCGTTATGGGATCATCACTGTTGTAGCCTGCTCAGTATTTCTGCTACTCTGATTGGTGAATCAAAATTACAGAATCAGCTTACGCGTATTTATGTTTAACCGAGTCCCAATGGTACATGACTCAATGATTCACATTGTACATTCAGTCAAATGAAGTTATTTTGTGCAAACTAAAACTAACACGCCAGTAGTAGGCACGCCAATAACTGACTGCTAATAACTCATTTCTTTTTACTAACTCCTGATGCATACGTATGACTATTCTGTATTCTCCACTTATACATGTCTGTGTGAAGTGGAGATTTGGTGCGTGCCAGGCCAAAATAGCACACACCAGTTTTGCTAGGTTTTTTTTTCTTTTTCTTTTTTTGACATATGGGAACGCATGGAATCTTAAAACATAAGCACTCCAGTATCTTCACTCAACATCCATCTTCAATTCAATCAGTCAGAGGCCTTGAGATGTGTCACATGATTTTCCCAGAGGTATTTTCAAGGCAGAGTGAAGTAGAGAGCATTAGCTTAATAATAAACTTCTTAGCGCAAGGTATGCAAGCTTTCAGCGCAGTGGGAAAGTCACCATTCGAATCACTGCTTGAAATGTTTTACCACGAGTGCGAAGTGCCAGGACGAAAACGTTTTTCTCCAGCGCGGTCATGCCTGAGCTCTGCAATAAACAATTATTGAAACGGAAACTTGACTTGGTTTGTTTTGCGTTTTACAGATGACGGTCTTCACAATGGGCCCGGACAACACAGGAACATGCAAGGTAGGGACTCATTTCTCAAATTTAACCAAATACGCTATCATATCAGGGAAGTGCAGTGTAATCTTAAGATGTGAAGAAGTGCAAACCTTCAGGGGTAGGCATGTGTCAATTTTATCATCAATTTGTCATCTCATGATCAATGCGTAACATTTTATCATGTTAGAGATTGTGTCACACTGTTGATTTTGTTGTTTTTAACCACTGACTATAATCTCCCTGGGCAATTTTGTAACCGTTAAGCAGCACCACTTGTGGAACTTGCTTTAACAGTCCACCCACTGTAATGTGACGCTAGAGTGAACCTTCTGAGATGTCAATGCACTGTAAAGAAGTGACTCATCACACTGCTGATATGGGAATGACCAGCATTGATTCTATCTAATGTACCAAGCAGAAAAAAAAAAACTTTCACTGCCATGGTTTATAGTTCTAGCCTGAGCTCTAGTTACAGACTGTGTGGAGTTTCACATGTTTTCTCCCATGTCCAAGAGGGTTTCCTTCAGGTTCTCTGGTTTCCTCTCACCTCCCAAAGACACAAGCTGGAGATCCACTTCTATATCTGTGTGTATTTGTATTTGTGTGTGTATATACCATGTGGTGCTCTGCAATGGACTGGTGTCCTGTCCAAGACGATCTCGGAATAGGTTCTGGATCCATCACAACCCTACCAAGATTAAGTGATTACTGAAAATTAATGAATGATTGATTGCGTTTTTTTAAAAGTGATGTGTTCTTATTGGTTCGTAGGTTTTTGGTGGGGTAACTGCATCTCTCCAGGTTGCGAGCAGTCATATACGTTTATTCATGTAGCCGATGCTCTCATCCAGAACGACTGCAGATTATGGGTTGCTGCAGGGTGTGACAGAGTTAGCTTGGCGGTTCTGGGATTTGAACTCACAACCTTTTGCGCGGTAGCGTTAACATAGCGTTAACAGCTGAGCCACCACTGCCTCTTTGGGCGCAATATAATGGTCCATTAGAGCGGTCATTGTTAGAGCGGTCAAGCGCTTTATCCTGGTCAGGGTCATGGTGGATCCAGAGCCTATCCTGAGGATATTGTTAGGATTTGAGAATACTGGACAGCTCAAACAAGGGAATCTGGAGCTGTGAGGTGGCAATGCTAACCGCTGCACTACTGTGATATCTCTCCATTGGTTCTCATTTTTTCTGTACATTGTGTGACCTTCTGTGTGGTTCCTGAGGTCTGGTTTAAGAACCACTGAGTGAGAGCAACATTAGGCCAATATTATCACCGTGTATAGGGAGGGCCAACCATAATTACACATTGTAGGTAGCATCAGCTTACAATCTGGGTTTCTACTCATGTCTGAATTTCACTACACACTTTAACCGAGCTGTTTTGTCAGATAAGATAAATTATAATAGCCCTAGTCTATATAACGCTTAGCTTTTAGCTTCTATTACTTTGGCTCGTGTTAATATTGTTAGTTATCTAGGCTATTTAAGGTTTGGTAGCTTGAAGCAGGCCCTTGCTCCTAAGGTATACTTTCATGATGACTAACAGTTTTGGTAGTAAATGGAGTAAAGCATGCATACAAATTGAGTAAATGTGACCGTGTGATTACAGTTCCAGGCAACCAGAACATACGACTAGAAGCACTGAAGCATTTGCTTGTCTGATTCGCTGGCTAGGAAATATATGCTTTGAAGCTTTGATTACTATATATTGAGTAATTGCAAATTCACAGCACATGATAATAAGTGGCAGGGCAACCTGTAGTCTGTAAGGATCACCAAAAATCTCACACACACCTAAACACTTAGCTCATCCACATTACTCCGTGTGCTTCTCTGCAGCCAGATTATTAGACGCATTGCTTTGTGAGGTTTATGTGGAAAGAAGGAGATCAAAACTGAGAGAAGGTTTGTGCTTATGCGTATATGTGATAATGGATAATGTTTGTATCTAGATACATGGTGACCTTATGCTGAGCTCATATTGCTAGTTTTGCACAATACCTTCATGCTGATGTCATTCTTAGGAAATCCCCTTAGTGTCTCTATTCAGTCTAGCCCTGCACACAGCTCAGTTAGAGCCACTCAACCTGAACAAAGCACACACACACACACACATATACAGAGAGAGAGAGAGAGAGAGAGAGAGAGAGAGAGTAAGAGAGATCGAGATGATGCAATCCAGAGAAAGTCCGCTGAGACATTCCAGCTGTGCTCTTTGACTTGCTTTGTCAAGAAGAATGACCTTTGAAAGTATCACAGTAATGAGTTTCTCTCTACAAGATGAAACCACTTTGAGTTTACAAGCTCGCATACTCTCTGCCGTTTTGTACTGGTCTTTGCGTAAGAATGCTCCAGCAGACAATTTCCATGACTGCAGGAGGAAGATGCTTGGAATGAATCGGCTCGGGAAAGCGTGTTTGTCCATGGGATCCACCCAGCTGCCATGTGCACGACATGCCGAGCAAAGCCTCGTAGAAGCAGGTCACCAATATCATCATCATGTGAAGTATAGGTGGAACGAGTGATGTTAATGTCTACTTTTAACAGCAACTGCTAAATAAAATACTGAATGGACTGGTGGCCAAAGGCTTGGAGGGGGTGTGGCCTGTCTGCTTTTAACTCCTGTGAAGGAAGTGTGGCACTTCTGCATTGTCATCAGAAGCTAGTTCCTTATATGTTACTGTTTTTAGGTACGTTAGGTCTGTTATCAGGAACATTGGCTGTAAATGTAATGGGTGTCAGGGGGCATGGCTCTGTAGGCCATTGTAATTGGAGCTGTAACTCTGCCTCTAAAAGCCAGTGCTGTGAGGCAGAGGGGCGTGGCCTTGTCTATGCATCCATAGCACCAGCCCACCTCCAGAACAGGCTAAACCACAGGAAGAACCCATCTGTCTATGATATTAAACACAAACTGTTGTTTCTTCGACCAATTCAACGAAACAGGAACTACAAAATTAGTCGTTATGGTAGTTGTGAATGAAGATAAACATGTTGGATTTTTTATCTTGTGACAAAGAGACCCAGTTCAAAGTTTGGAAAATATCTTGTTAAAATGTAGTAACTGGGATTTGACGTCAAAATGCCAAAATACAGAACACTGCATGCTCCAGCAGAGCTTCAAATTGCCATGTGTGTCACAAGGGCATGATGATAGAGTAGCACTATCAAGCGCACATGACGTAGCTAATGGAAAATCAAACAAATCATGGCATTAGTATTTCGATAACTGCAGTTTCAGAAAAGAAAGCCCAACGTAACTTAAATTGAACACTCCAATGTGTTGAAAAGGAAGACCAGGAGGAAGAGTAGAATCAGTCTTTCTTACAGAAAACATCAATAAACACTGCACAACACACACTCTCGTTCTCTCCATATCATTCCTTCCCTCTCGGTCTCTCGTACTTCCTCTAAACCTCTCTTCCACATTCTCTCCCTCTCTCTCTTTCTCATTAAATCTTTTTTTCACTCTCTATCATTTCTCCCTCTCTCTGGACAGATGGTCACTCTATCGCTCGGCAGTCAAGGATACCAAACAAATAGTACAGCTGAACGACCGCCGCTGCCAGTAAATCAGTCACTGACATCGTACACGTATGCATGAATGCACACACATGGACACACATTGACACACACACGCACTCACACACCCTCACACAGAACTCCCACACAAACCACACCAGAGACATTAGCTGCCACAGGGGATTACATCAGTGTTTAAGAGAACACACTGCTAACCAGCAAAACCAGAACACACTGTGCAGCCCTGCAGCACACCGCAGCCAAGTTTCAGGATCAATCTGCACACCCACAACAAATTTAAATTTAATCTCATGTTGTAACGGTCTAGCGAATAGACAATATATAGCGAATAGCGCTATATAAATAAATTTTACTTACTTACGTACTTACTTGAAATTTCCAGCTTAGGCTACAGCTAAAACAGCGTTAACAATGAAAATAAATAAATCACTGCAACAGATGGGCAAAACAATTACATAACTGCTTTTTAAAACTATTTTAAAGGTTTACCAATAAAGCTGAAATCATTGAGAGTGCGCAGCATGGAAGCTCGTGTCCATCAGCATCCTTATAGCTCACTGAGCAGATGGAGGATGCCATGTCTACTGCGGCGTAATGGGAGGTTTGTTTCCACCATGTTCCACATCCCAAACGAGTCTGGATTGGTCACTTGAGCCGTCATGCGTCGCCGATCTAACTCTAAACCAGCTTTTTATCCAGCTTTGAAAGACGAAGATGAAAAACTGCAGAGACCGCGCACCTCGACGGTTCATCCAAAGTGACGTCAAAGTGATAATGTTGCATTAAAGGAAATGAAAATTTAAAAAAATTCCTTTCCTATACTTCCCTAGTGTAGGCTTACAGATTATTCAGTTGGCTAGTTTGAAATGATCGACTAGTCTATACAACCCCTAGTATGGACTTTAGGCATCCGTTGAAGCTGCGTTGCTATGGGCTAGCATTAGGATATTTGTATTTAGCAGTTTATAGCTCATGGATGTGCTGACTGCACACAGCAGGCTCATTATTATTTTGAGAGCTAATAATTTAGGGAGCCTCCAAGCCTATTTATGTTTTTTTTTTTTTTATGGAGTCTTCTGGATAATTTTAACATTCCTCATCTATCCCGTTGTTTTGAGATGTGCCGTGGGCGCAGTACTAATCAGCAGCTCGCTCTATCACTCTGCCGAAGCTGTAAAGTTAAGAGAGAGGAGGTGAGAGAGAAAAAAGAGACGTCTGTCTGGTGAAGAAGCAGTGAAAAGGCAGGTCACTTGAAACTAATTCAAGTGTCTCTTAGCTGACCTTGCCGTAAGTGTGTGGAGGCTACACTAGAGGTGTGAATGGATGTTACACACCGCAGTTCTTGGAATCAGCACAAAACTCCTCTCTGACTATCCAGCGCCATGAGTCAACAACATTCACCCTGCAGGATGCTTTCAGTCAGAATGCTACTCTAAATACGGAAAACAAGAAACACACATTAATGAGGATTTTCCTGGAAAGGGTCTGACTCCTGCCTCGTGTATTGTGTCTGAAGTCTGTGCTCTTCGTGGCGGTGGATGTGAATGACCTTGCACTCAGCCTGTAACTACTGCACACACCTAATTGCCTCCATTAAGCCCACTTGATATGTTAATTCACGACGTGGTTATTTGCATGATTGCTCTCCTCTCGCTGGATGGAGCCTAACAAGGTGGCGATGAATACATGCCCCATTTAAATGTTTCGCAGACTGCCGACTCTGGATGCACCAAAAAAAAAAAAATCTTCCCTCGAATTTGTTATGTATTCAAGACACGCCGTGTGACAAGTTTAGCAGAAAAGCGTCTTCAGCTTTGAAGAGAACTAATTGGTCTTTTTCTCAGACTTTTATCCAAGTTTCACTTTAATTGTTGAGGGGGGTGTTAGGGCTTCTCCTCAGCTCTGGCTGGTTAAAACAAAACCACATTGTTGCTCTAATAGCCTCAGTTGACTCACTGTGGCCGTCTCTTTGAAGCCTGCTGGTACAAAAGCATGTCATGCTTCACAGCTATCTAGGCTGGTGCGTGCGTTGCATTATTAAAAACCTCTTTATTTTTCGCACCCATTATCCTTGTCGTTGGGAGAGTTCAAATACTTAATACAAATGCTTAATAAACCCGTCGTCGAAAGAGGTCCGTGCACGATGCGTCCGTTCCTTTTCATTTTGAAATGAAAATGGGAAAATAAGGAATCTTATTTGTTCTTGGCACCCAATAAAATAGGAAATTTAAACAAAAATAATGAAGTTAGTGAATCCAAATATGAAAAAATGCCCACTGCCATACATGTCAGCACGAACAGATCGACCTGGAAATACACGTACTATTCCTCATACACTGCATTTTCTGGTTAAGATGCGTACTCGGGAACCATATTCTGTTTTCAAAAAATTCTGGAGGGAAATACTCTCATTGGCCACTGTAATAGGAAAACCTGGACTGGAAACAGCTTGCTGATGAGCGAGGTCTTAAGAGAAGGTCCAGCTTGGTTCCAGCTGTTAAAAAGTCAGCAGTAACTCAAATAACCACTCTGTACACCTGTGCTGAGCAGAAAAGCATCTCAGAATGTGCAAATCATTGAACCTTTAGCAGATGGACTACAACAGCAGAAAGCCACGCTCCTGCCAGCAAAGAACAGGAATCTGAGGATACAGTGTGCACAAGTTAATCGAAAGTTGGGAGTTGAAGACGTTGCCTGGCGTTTTTCCAATCTTGTACAGCTTACCGATTCTGTGCATATTTCCTGTTACTATGCATTATATAGTTTTCCGGTTATTTTAATATTCTACCATGATGGTTCTTTCGTACTGAGGTCAAATTTGTGGTATTGTGACAACACTACTTTACAGTTAGTCTGTAGCTAATGTGAAGCTAATGTCAACGTGATTGGACAGATCGTGGCTGAAAGTTTATATTAAGTATCATGATCTCAGAGGACAAAGCTGCTGCCTGCTGTTATGGAAACACAGCGGCTTTGTTGTAGAAAATCCACTGATCGAATCTGAAGTGGAAATACCGGTCCCATTGCCATTGCGTAGACATGCCACAGTTACACATATACGAGCACTGGATCTATTTTTAATCCCTATAAAACAACGTGTTTCCAGTTTCCAGGTGGGACGTGCTGGGACACGCCGGTGTCACCACCATGAACATGATGAACGCACGTCTCAATTTTAGGTCTAAACAAACAATGCAAACAGATTCCAATGCATATATATATTTTTGCTCATGAGGGAACAGCAGCATTCAGAGCAATATTATATATCATATTAGCGACTTTAAAGTGCCTCTGAAATCAGAATCGGTGTTTCAGAGCTTTGTGTCGCTTGTGGACATCGGTACGATACCGTATCTGAAAAGCTTTTGGAGTTTTCCTCACTTCCTGGACATTTTTAATGCTTCATATCTAGGCACAACTTTGACATCGTCCAGTTAAATGATTTCTTGAACCGTGTATATGTCCCACACCCGAGGGCGGGTCTTGCTCCATCTTAATTTCATTTTCAATCTGAATTTCAATCTGGAAAATTCCATGGATTTGTTCTTATGTGAAATGTGGCATGCAACTGCATTTATAAAAACTGAAACTCTGATTATATTCCTTCACTTTTCCTGCAGAGCTCTTATTTAATCATGCTGGTGTTTTTTTTACTGTAAGAGCGATTGAACGAATGAATGAAATTCCCTTCCATAAAAAAGATGATAGAGGGATGGAGGGATGGATGGATTATTTCAAAATGTTTTTAATTCATTAGGATGTGACTTCCACCTCAGTGGTCTGATATTGTTAATCACTAATTATGATATTGATTTTATATTCTTCCCCAAGAAATATTGTTAACCTTTTTTTTTGCACTTAACCCAATTTTAATATAAAATTACCTAAAATTAATTACTTCACTTGCCAAATATATTCTTGCTTCTTGTGCGCCACCATCTATTTGCGCCAGCTACACTTGGGGATGTTTCCTAGGCGGATGATTTTAAGATGATTTGTGATTAATAAACAGGCCACAGGTAGGAAAACGTATGTTAATATATATATAACGTTTTATAGCATCTTTATAATCTTTATAAATGATGCTCCTGGTGTTGTTCTTTTGAATAATGAACAGTAAGGAAGACTGTGTGTGTTTTCCAGCAGAGACCCACTTGGCAGTTTGAAGCAGTGCACATTGAGGGTGGTGTATGTGGTGCTAACACTCCGTGTGTGTGTGTGTGTGTTACAGATGATGAGGAGGCTCTTAACTCTATCATGAAGGACCTGGCAGCCCTGCGCTGCTGTTACCAGCTCAACAGCAGCACCAGCCACAAACCCAAAAGCAGGACCCCGAGCTACAGACAGGTACCTGTGACCTGTGATTAATAACTACACAAATATCACCTACACTTTATTAGCAGCATCTAGCTGCAGCCCAAAAGTTAAATTAAAATACGGTAATACGGTTTAGTGTAACTAAACTAAAATTATCTAGCTAAAACATACCAAAAACTGTTTTTTAAGTTTGCTAAAATTATGCGATTTGAAAGATAGTGTGTTCACGGGTGTGTGTGTGTGTGCACTTGGATGGGTTAAATGCAGAGCACAAATTCTGAGTATAGGTCACCATACTTGGCCACACTTCACTTCACTTCACTTTACTACAGCTGGGTCAAAAGCCTAGAATGTTGGTAGAAACATTAATTATATTTGAAGTCTCTTGATACATTCTTTATATTTCTATGTACAAACTTTAACTTTCGCACATGCTCTCACACTTGGACTTGGTGAGAAAGGACATATAGCCTGAACTGAGGCTTCAGCCAGCATGAGACTGCAGAGAGAGTTCACCCGATACTTTAATCCAACGTGAGATACAGTTGCGTGAGTAGTTAAGGGTGTTGTTCAACTGTAGCTCTCTGAATGTTCTGTGATTTAAACTCCTCCGTCTACTAGTTAGAATCTTTACCATCGGCATTTTATCAGCAGATGCAGTACATCACATAGACAGCAGCATTCATCCAGTGTAAATGTTTGATGCACAGTGTGTGTGTGTGTGTGTGTGTGTGTGTGTGTGTATGTGTCTCTTCATATCTTCATGGCAACCAAATGTCCCATAAGGATGAAAATAAAAAATATGAGACAGTTTTGACCTTGTGGGGACATTTGTCTGGTCCTCATGAGGAAAACTGCTTTTTTAAATTAAAAAAACAAACAGCAGTTTTATGTAAAAAGAGCCAAAATGTTTTCTTTTGCTTCCTGAGACTAAAGATCCCCTTATATTTAGTTTAGCATTTCAATAATTATCTGAATTCATAATAATTTCAATGGTACACAAAGATAGGGAGACAAGTGTGTGTGTGTGTGTGTGTGTGTGTGTGTGTGTGTGTGTGTGTGTGTGTGTGTGTTTCAAGCACCTCTGACGAGTACTGTTTCATCACTGTTATTTTTGCTGTGCAATCTCTCCACACAGGATGCTGCAAGATACATGGCTTGCAAAAACTCTGTATACACACACACACACACACACACACACACACACAGAACACACCCTTTTAAGTCTCACATTGACAGGAGTGAGGCAGCGCAAATGAGGAAAAGCCGAAAGTGGCGCTGAGCAGAGCAGCATTTCCACATGAATACAGCACCATCACAGTGTCAGGCAGGCCAGTGGAAAACACCTCTAAACTGCCTTAAGTGGAAGAGTCTGTGAAAATATGACTAACATGAATGACACACGCGCTGAGTAACATTACCTTCTATGGCCGATCCTTTCCTCATTCTCTTGCATCCCGTGTTACCTCAGCGTCTACTTCCTCACTCAAGAGCCAAGTGTCAAGTGAAATGCAGCACAGAAATGAGGGTGAATGAAATGCTTAGAAAAATGCTTAGAACTCATTTTTATTCTGACAAGGTGAGCTAATGAACTGCTGGCACAGCTCTACGCAAGAGAAAGAATTTGACTTTGCAGGAAATAACACTATTTAGGGTTGTGTATAGAGTAGAAATACACCAATTATTGTTTAGTATGTGAGCAGTGAAACACTTCGGGGTGTGCTGTTATAGAAAAATAATCAATGACAGGTTATTTATTATTATTATTTCAATAACAACGCATCTCAAAGTGGTTTGTTCTTCATACCAAAGAAACCTGCCAACCCAAATGTCTTTACTTTGTCAAAGAACTTCATGCTTTTTGTCCGTTTATAGTTACACTGTAATTTTGTGGACTGGCCATGAAACAAGTTTGTTCCTCTTATTGCTTACGTTGTAGTAGCTAGCAGTTTTTTTATCCGTTTTTGTCTGCTATAAGTCCCTGTGTATCAGCTGTTGCTATAGAAACGATAAAGTATTAGACCGGTCAGAACTACAGTCAGAGCTGCTGTTATAGAAAATGAATCTCCATCTGATTCCTTCGTGATAGGATCAGTTTAGGGGGTAGGAATTTCAACGGTTTTATACCTCCACACCACAAATGTGTTTTCGACTTCTGCTTTTTTTGCTCTTTTTTTAACATCACTGAGAATTTTATACTTTTTAACTTCTGCTTTTTTTTAATGATGTAACATGTCCTGAGACAGTTTCATGATTTCGTATGGACAGCGTTATATAAGGTGATACAGTGGAATACATCATCTGTGATTAATACATCATTATGACACAATCCTCAAATGGGCAGGATGGATGCTGATACTGGTATCAGGTGTCCGTTTCATGTACCCATACTTGTACTTATAAAAAAAAAAAAATCCCAACATCAAATACGACCTCATACTGTGTGATGTAAGCCTAGTGTACCGTATGTTGTGATGCTATTTTATGATCAATTACGGCAGTCAGAGCAAAGCAGACTGCAAATCGTGTTCTGTGAAAATATCAAGAGGATACTACACGTAGTTCGACATCTTACGGCATTTACACAATCTCTTAAACAGTAGAGAGGGTGTGCGTTCAACCCGAGTGCGGAGAGCAGTATCAGCAAGCATGGTCATAAAAATGAGCGCAGAGGGCCATGGAGCAGGGAAGGGAACCTGAGCACTTCATTTCTGCGAGCACTGAGCACTAAGGCTGTGTGCTTCCTTTCTACGAGCGCATTTTTAATGACCACACTCACCGATACTGATACCTCTCTGTGCACTGTAGGATTGTAGGATTAAGAAAACTCAGCACGAGGAGTTCATCGCTACCGCCACATGGCAGCAACTAATGTAAACGGAGATAAATAAAATCTTCCATCTTTCTGACCCTTATTGATTTAAGTAGGTTACTCATTTCGCGATCAGTGTCAGTATTGGTATTGACGAGTACCTAAAAAAGTACTCTGTACTCTGTCTGAAAAAGTAGTATCGATGCATCCCTAATTAAAATATAATAAAAAAGATAAAATGTAGACCAAAATCTAGAGTTGCTTCTCTCCATTCCTCTCCTGCGCTCCTGCCTTCTTAGGCTATTGTGTGAGATCGACAAATGTTCACACACATTTTCTTGGAATAGATATATATCATTCCCTGTAGATGGTTTATTTCTTTCACTCATTCTGTCCTGCTTTTTGTTTTTTCAGGATTTGCGCGTGAAGCTGGAGCATGAGCGAGAGAAACGGTGAGTCAGAACCCATTCGTTTCTTTCCACACATCCTCACCAGGCAGGCACTGGCTTTTCCGGACTACAGGGGGGGAAAATATGAGGGGGAAAAACTGACGTTCTGCCAAAAAAAATATTCCTAGAGCGCTTTGACATTTAGCTTTTTCTTTGTGTTTTTACCAAACCAGCCCAGTTTAGGGGAGAGGGAGCCAATATTTGAGCTCAGTGACACAACCCAGATTAATTCTCAGGGGCCTATAGTTGAGCCGTTTGCCCACACACACATTCTGTCTCATTTTCTCCCAAACGAAAAAAAGATGCCAAACACAGAAACTACACGCTACAGAAAAGCAAGAACCTTCCCTCGGGGCTCATTTTATAATAAAGCCACATCACAGACCAAAGTTTGGGCAAATTCACATCTCATAAAATGTCCTCGATTTGGGGGAAAATGGACAGTGGATCAGACACTTTAGGACGAGTGCATGCTGGGAAAATCTACACCGTAGCCTGAAAGTTTCCCAGAAGCCTCGGCTCTCAGCGCTTTAGAGATAACACACATGCAGAGCGCAGCCCAGACGTCTCTAATTGGAAGAAAAAGTTTTGTCTCGCCGTTGACATTGTTCTTTTGTGGAACAGCCAATTAGGGAAAGATGAATAATCTCCTCCAGAAAGGGACTTGTGCTGACTTTACTTAGGAATAGATATAGATAGTGCTGAATAGATGGTGCTATCCAGAATTATTGGCACCCTTTATAAAAAAAATAATAATAAAATAACTTAGCGCAGTGCAGTGGTTCTTTGCTAGACCTTGAGATTTAAAACTCATAATCTTCTGGTTACTAGGACAGAATCTTAACCAGTGAGACTCTGCTTAAGTATAGCTAAACATGTTCAATATACTATTAAAAGGAATAGTTTGATGTAGTATCAGATTCACAGGATTTTTTTCACTTAACCCGGATCTAGTCAGTCATCCAAGGGCTTTGCTTTTTTTCGTCTTGCACTGGAGTTACAAGGCTAATGTAGCTGACAGGTCAAGGAAGTCAGTCTTGCCCAAAATCTTTC
Organism: Pangasius macronema; assembly: GCA_037577455.1. Taxonomy (NCBI): domain Eukaryota; kingdom Metazoa; phylum Chordata; class Actinopteri; order Siluriformes; family Pangasiidae; genus Pangasius; species Pangasius macronema. Next base: position 15,282,423 of record CM074966.1, on the reverse strand, counting down.
AGTTCTTCCCACAGATTGGCTGAGGTGCTTTAGGCTTTTGGCACAGTTTGACTCCCAAAGTTTGAAGAAAGAATTACACCAGAAAGCTAGAATGTACGTGGGTGATAATCAGTCAGCTCCAGAATTACTGGCACTCTTACAGTAGATTTATATTTAAATTATTATTCTCTAAATGACTAATCTTAAATTGATAAATATTTTGATGTGATTTATTTGAAGGTTAGATTACGCAACTTAACAGGGTTGTTGAAGCAAGTATATGA
>CM074966.1:15269483-15282060 GCA_037577455.1 Pangasius macronema | reverse complement strand
GTCAAGGAAGTCAGTCTTGCCCAAAATCTTTCAGTTCTTCCCACAGATTGGCTGAGGTGCTTTAGGCTTTTGGCACAATTTGACTCCCAAAGTTTGAAGAAAGAATTACACCAGGAAGCTAGAATGTACGTGGGTGATAATCAGTCAGCTCCAGAATTACTGGCACTCTTAGAGTAGAAAAAAAAAAAAGGGGCGGGGGGTTTACGAAATATCTTAGTGTTTAATTGGCACTAAAAATATGACAAAAGGCGCCAATAATTCTCTAAATGACTAATCTTACTAACTATTTATAAAACTACACTAAATAAACTTCCAATCTAATGCGTTGAATTGTCCCAACAACTTCGTTCATATACTAGATTTGGCCAGGATTGTGAATGAGGTAGACTGTCATTCGCCTCGTATTTCCAGTACAACACTAAAGAAGGAAACTTCAGGCACCAAACATGTCTTGGCTGAAAGATAAGATTTGAAGTAAATGGAAAATTGTGCAACAAAAACAACACAATCTGACAACACTGTAAAAAAGAGAAAAGCTGTTATTCTGAGTAGTGCATTTTCAGGATACTTTACTCAAGAACTTGGCACTGTAGCAGGCTTAGTTAGTGTTCTGGAAAGTTCCACTGTTTAAGACGTTGCTGTGACAATAGCACTCTGTTATCCAGTCGAGTCTCATCAGTAGGCTCTGCTGGTGTCAGCTCGGCAAGCGAAGTGCCCTAATTGGAGCCACTTGAGGTTTTTCTTTCCTCCGTAAGCGGCTGAAGCAGTGGGACAGGAAAGAGGCGAGCGCCGCTCTCCGTGCCAGCCTCTGCTTATCTAAGCACATCGAGGAAGGAAAGCCATCTCGTTCCGTACATCCTCTCGTCTCTCTCCGAGCCATATTTTCCCCTGTGCTCTGTTTCCGGCCACAACTTCTCCTCTGTCTTTTTCTGGACTTCAGAAGAACCTTTCGATTCATTTCTACCAAATCTATAACAATATGAGAAGTAGAAGTGCAGAGACTAAGATCTAATATCCAATCAGCACAAAGAGAAACAGCTGCCAGTGCACTGATTTCCCAGAATTCCTCTTCCTGAGCCCAATCCACAGCCATTAAGGTGGAGATTAAAGGGCATTTGATGTAGCGATGCCGAGATGCGATCAGTAAACAGTGGCTGATTTGGCGGCGAGATTTTGAGGAACGTCCCACGTGGGAGGTTTGGGGTTATTTAAAAGCAGCAGATAGCAGGAGATGCTGAGGGATTGTGGGATATGTTGGACAAAGCAGAGATGAACTTTAGTAGTGCACAGGAAACATGCTGCTGCCAACACTGCTTCGCTTTTTTTCTTTTTTTTTTTTTTTTTTGTGTAAACTCTTTTCTCTCAGGAAGCTCTATCTGCCTTTGTGTGAGCTCTGATGTGAGGAACGCTGGTGTTGAAACAGAGCTCCGTTCCAGCCGCGTGTGCCAAATGCACACACAATCATTTCACATTTACCTTCAGCAGAAGCTTTTTATCCAAAGTAGCAAACAAGTGAGGTAGTATCCAGTGCAAGAATAGAGCTGAGTGGTTAGAGGTCAAGGGCATCTCTGGCAGTCCTGGGATTTGAACTCACGGCATTCCGGCTACTAGCGCAGGACTTCAACTGCTGAGCAAGCACTTCTCTAGTCACATACATAATTCACACGCAGTGGAGGATCTCTTTCTCTCTTGTAGCCTGTTCCTTACTCTGCTCTAGTATCAGATCGACGCTTAATCTGCGGTACACCACTGTGCCATTTAATTCTCAAATCTGATTGCTCAGAATATTTTAATTCATCTTCTACAACTGCAGATCTGACAGTAGCTCCTACTACAAAGCTTACAATAATGCCCTTGTTCTAATACATTATCGTTTCTTTAGTAACAACCAATTCACACGTACGTATCGTGAACACAACTTTTCCACGTAAACAGATTTAATACGTGTGTGATTGTTCATATGATGAAGCTCTCTGGAAGGAGTGTCCAGTGTCAGCATTTTGTAACAGTCAGAGGTTTTAAAGCTGTTTAAAAAGCTGGTAAAGCTGAAAGCTCTTTAATCTTTTCGACATGGGAAAGTCTTCAGGACAGAGTAGTTTACATTTCCTGATTTCTTGGTAACGTGACAAGCTGCGTTTTTTTGTTTTCAAGAGAAATAAAAAGAGAGACTGGTTAGGGAATGACTGTTTGTACTACATAATACTATGAAATTGCTAACTGGAACTGATGTGGACATTTCATAAAATGGGGATAAAAATGATGAGTCATCCCGCAATAAATTAAAAATTGTTAGCGCTGGCAAATTGTTGTAGATTTTTGGAAAAGAACCACTTTCAGGTTGGATGAGTAAACTTTGCTTTGCATCGGGCAACATCACACCACCTGGCTGTTGATTATCATCCTATGACTGCACACACCATACTGTTTTATTCCTTACGTATTGATTTAATAATATAAGTGGACTGTAATTTGGCATACAGCAGTGTTTCCAAACTGTTTTTGTCACACCGTAAACACTAACCACTAAATACGTCATGTCACGTGTAGTCCTGTGTTGCCAGTTTTGCTTTCTTTAGTTTATTGCGAGATTAGCTGCATCATAACATCGATTAACTCATTACAATGGAAGGGTTGGGCTCTATTAGGCAGCAAGGGAATAGTCAGTTCTCAAAGTTGAGGTGTTGGAAGCAGGAAAAATGGGCAAGCTTTAGGATCTATCTCTGAAACTGTTCCCGGTTTAACACTACAAATCTGCTTACCCAGTCTCGTAGAGGTTTTACCGTCCAGAACACCCGAGTTACCGGTATGCGGTGGTTAGTACCTACCAAAAGTGTTCCAAGGAAGGACAACCGGTGACCCGGCGACAGGGTCATGGGCGCCCAAGTGTCATTGGGTCAGGGCTGTTTTGGCGGTGCAAGGGGAACCTACGCAATATTAGGCAGATGGTTCTGATCAGTGTACATGTTACAGTTATTATGCTACATCAGCTGTGTTGTGTGATAGTGTGTAACTACATACACCTACAACAGTAGGCCTATTTCATTTTTTTTATCCATGTACTATAAGAGCCAGTGTTTATCAATAGCATTAATTTTGAGTTTAAGAAACACCAGCACTAGAGTGTACCACAATAGCGTGTATCGTACAGAATAAAGCAGGCGAAAATAAATCCTGCGGAGTGTTACACCGATTTGACCTTTGACCTTTGTTCGTCTCCTGTAGGATCATTCCCTTCCAGAGGCCGCTGAAGTTCAGAGAGCTTCTGCAGAAAGTGATGGAGGCCTTTGGTCAGCACATGGATCTTTACTACACTGACAGAGAGGTAAAAACACACCTCAGGGAATGTAGAAGTTGTCAGCACTTTATGCCTTAGTTTTATTAGTCGTTTTATATTATCAGCACACATTAAATGTAAAAAAAAACCTCATGACCTCATGAATTACACTCAGAAGTTTACTCTGAAATACAACATTCTTTCATTCTTGCTTAGCTGAACCATGTCACATAAATAGCCTAATCTTGAACGTTAATGCAGCTGGCTAACGTTTTTAGGGGAAAAAAATGACTAGCTTACACACAATGCTCAGGCTAATACCATGCACTCTGGTAACTTTGAACTTTTTAGCTAATTATGTCTCTAATATGTCTGCTCATGTCTGTGCATAAACGGCAGACATGTATGTTTATGGCTTTTTCTGACTCTCAAAAGGACTAGATGTTTTTTAAGCTGAAAATCTTCTTGTCGCAATAAATTACACATTAGCAGTCACTAATTTAGCGCTAACTATCGTGTTAATGAGCTAGATTTTATGCTGACTCATTTATGCTAAATTAATAACACATTAATGCTAAATAATCCACAAATGAATCATGTTTATTTTAACCCTGTAGCACTGATGGATAAATAAACCACTCTTATTGTCAGTTAGTTTGAAAAAAAGTTTAAGCTAGGTTTGTGTTTTGTTTTTTTAATGCTAGTTTGGGGTTAGCGTATTTAACTAGCGAACTAAAAGAAGGTCTATAATAGTTCATGAATTTCACGTAGACTCTACAAATCACAGAAAGAGGATGTAGGATTGAGCAAGTCCATTTAGTGAAATTGATAAATGAATTAGAGGATGTGTGAGCATATTGAATCTTTTGCCCCAGAAGTCTTGAATGTGTGTGTGTGTGTGTGTGTGTGTGTGTGTGTGTGTGTGTGTGTGTGTGTGTGTGTGTGTGTTTACAGACACTCGTAGCTCTAAAGTGTCAGGAGGATTTGGACCGAGCCGTGTCGAGTTTGAACTTCAGTTCAGGAACAAAGGGCGTGCTGAGAGTTGTGCTGAAAACTCCTACTAACAACCACGTGAGACACACACACACACACACACACACACACACACACACATACACCACACACTATTGGCCCAGACTATAGTTCTGGGATTTTTGGCATTAGGAAACTGGAACTGTGTTTTCTCCTCGGGCCACTGGTGTAGTACCAATCTCTGTTTGTCTTTCTATCTGTCTCTCTCTCTCTCTGTTTGTCTGCCTGTCTGTCTGTGTCTCTCTCTCTCTGTCTGCATATGTCTCTCTCTCTGTTTGTCTGTCTTTCTGTCTCTCTCTCTCTCTCTCTAGTTCCTGCAGGTGAGCAGCAGAGATAAGCAGAGTGAGATGAGGTCGTCTCGGTCTCTGGGAGACCTGAAAGGTTCTTTGCTCAAAGGATCCGAGCGAGTGCGCAAACACTCCACAGGTGACACACACACACACACACACACACACACACACACCCACACACACACACACACGTTTTTCCACCATCACTCAACAGGTTTATCGCTCTCTGAGCACTGGAGATGGAGAGATAGAGAGCTCTAATTTGTCATTTACGCTGTTTTGAAGTTATCAGAGCCCGAGTGGCGCTTTGACGTAATGCAAACGCAAATAAAGGCGGATTAGCGACGGAAGATATAGCCGTATTTGACTAATCCGTAATGCTCACGGCACTGCGTGGACCCACTAAACATTCAGTGTAAATCAGTCATGTGTGTGTTTCCTGCTGCACTTCAGCCCCTGATTGGCATGCAAACTTCACTCAAGAAATAAAGTATTCAGCTGACAGATTGAATAATATGCGATTACTCTTACTAACAATAAAACAAATGAAATTACGAACAACTCCTCCGACTCCCTGGTGGTTTTATTCGCTATCATTTTTAGCACACTACCTGATACACAGGATTATAGGATTTGCAAGCGTTTGATTCGGACGTGACTCAACTTCACAAAACCGATTTAGTAGGCAGAATTGTTTTTTTTTCCATTTCAGACACACCCACTCTATTATCATGAGTGTATTTGTGTTTTATTTGTAAAGGCAGTGCTCATGTTCTTGAGATAAAGTCTGTCCCATTTAAAAAGCCTTGTCTGTAAGTTCACTTATTTTGGAACGAATCAGAGCAAGTGTCTCGTGGTTCCTCTGCTCGAGTCTCGCGTAATTCTGTTCACAGATTTCTCGAGCTCCATATTGAGTGCATTTAACGTAGTGATGTACTGCAACCTGGAATGTGAACGGACAAGTCGGTGGTGGATTATTAGTGTGTGTGTGTGTGTGTGTGTGTGTGTGTGTGTGTGTGTGTGTGTGTGTGTGTGTGTGTGGTGTTTGTAGAGGGACAGGATAAAGCTCACAGCCTTGCCACAGCAGAATCCACCATTATAGCGAGAGAGGGTTTAAGAAAAGGTAGACATACAGAGATGCAAAAAAAAAAGGTGAGCTGAGAGAGAAAGAGAGAGAGAGAGATCAAAGCAATCCTTCAAACACTCCTTTAGCAAACGCTCCAATGACCAACTCACTCCCTTCTCCATCTTTATACCTGAGCACCTTTGAGCGAAAGAGAAAATACAGGGATTTTAAAAATCTTCAGGAAAATGGTTTCACTTTTTTTTTTCTTTCTTTTTTTTCTCCTTATCTTTCATCTTGTCTATCATGACACCTGAAAGAAGGAGAAGGAAGGAGACAGTATGTATGATCGTGAAGAGCGTATTCTTCAGACGCAGTGGCAGTTCTGTCCACCGTGTTTTTGAAACTCTCTGAAAATCTCTCGGCTGATGAATAGAATAATGTCCCTTCCTCATGGGAGCGATTTCATCTCAGGAACATGAACACCACTTCATTTACAGGAAGTCTCTTCTGGTGAGCGGAATTATGGGATTGCCTTGTGTTTGAGAGCAGATGCTGTCTGTTTGGAGGCAGGATACCACTGAGTCATGTCTGAATAAAGTGTTTGCACTGAATAATAACTGCCTTCTTAGACGCCTTGACATTTCTTAACGCAGTGTACGCGTATCCTTTACGTATCCCAGAATCCCATGCAACGAGACGGCAGAGCAGAGCTTCTGAACAGTTTCTGAACAGATAGATGATTTGACTTAATATATAGCTGGTGTACTTACAAAGTATCCAGTCTGTTATCACTGACTTTACTCTGTCAGGAGCTGGTGAACGTTAGCTGTATCTTGGCAACGTACACGGTCTCTGAAGCGTTCCTCAAACCTTTTGCGTACGTTCAGAGCTAATTCATGGCAGGACGCTCCATGTAGAAAGATTTAACATTTTAAAACCATGTCATTGTTGATATAACGGAGTTCTTCCTTAAGGAAACATTTATGTAGCATTAATGGAAGGATTTTGCTCGGAGACATGACAAACTGCATTGTTGTTTTTTTATAATGAAAGTGATACAGGAGCTAACTTATGTGAATGTAATATATACTATTAAATGTAATTATAAATGGATAAAAAGTACGCGTTGTTCTTTTGCTGTGGGATAAAATAAAAGGAATCAAGCGCTTCATCACACCACACCAAGTAGTCGTTGATTACTTTCCTAGAACAGCGTGTCCTGAAGTGGTTTATTCCTTACATACAGTATGTCAATGGTCATGTAAGTGATTGTGATATGAGAGAGAGCATGAGACATGGCGAAAGAAAGAGAAAGAGAAAGAGAGAGAGAGAGAGAGGACTGGAAGTCGTGCACCCTGTTTCTTTAATATCAATGTATACGAGTGGACAGTGTTTGTCCTGCTAATTGGGGGTGAAAGCTGATGCTACCTTAAACACATATGACTCATTTTTTCCGTTTCTGGCACCGCTTAACAGTTACTCTCAATAAGAAAACATGCCCCATGTGACCCTTTTTCATTTCTCTCTCTGTCTGTCTGCCCTCGTCTGCTCTTCTGCTCCTGTGTCTGTGCTCCGGTGTCTGTCTCTCACGTTATCTCTGTCGTAAAGCAAGCCATTCTTCACCTCTTCACCTTCTTTTTTTGCCATTTCTATCACTTTCTCTCACTATTAGTCCATCACTACGTTCTTATTGTTAAGCCCTTGCGTGTAGACTTATCTCAATTTCATTCTTTCCTGTCTCTCTCTCTCTCTCGCTCTCTCTCTCTCTCACACACACACTCTCATTTTCTGCTTTGTCTTAACATATTACACACTCTGGGGGTTTTTTTTTGGTTACGTCTTTCCATTTCTTTCACCCCACAGACTCCAGTTTTATCTCTCCAGCTTTCTCTTTACTGAAAGTGACCTCGGGATTCAAGACTAAATCATTTTTCAGGAATGTTGTTATTAGAGGGCTTGACCTGCTTTTAAACATTATACACTTTAGGCTGACTTTAATTACATGCTCATAACAAACCTATCCGTCAATGGGTGGTGAGAAATGCGAGAAATCTCACTCTCGCCTGTCTTCTTTTCCCACCTTTTCTCTCACATTCATCCCTAAAGTGCAAACTTTGAATCAATCCACTCCTCCTTCCCTTTCTCCTAACCTAACCCTAACCTCCGGACCCATCTTATCGACTCGTGTTGGATTAGTATCAGAATTATTCGTTTATCTCTCCATCCCTGTGTTTTTCTCTAGGCTCTCTGCACACAGGGAGGAGTTCCCCACCGCCGGGCAGCGTGCCCGAGGAGCAGCAGCAGATTGCTCGCCAGGGCTCCTACACCAGCATCCACAGCGAGGGAGAGTTCATCCCCGAGACGCCAGATCCCAACGTAAGCACCTAACCCACACATCTGACACTGTTCGCTTAGAGAGCTCTGATTCTGATTAATCCAGATCTAGAGACTTCCCAACTAATGTTTGAGAACCTGCAAAAAAAAAGGAGCCGCATTTATAAATGGTGGAGTCACTTATGTGTTCTTCCCCATGGCGCATCACGCACAGAAGAGACAGGAACAGACGAGCTAATGTTTGGTAGAACTGTGCGTAATCCATCACATGGATTCACTGAGCCTTGCTTCATCGTGTTGTTTTTCCTGCAGGTCATGGACCCTTTCGGAAGTGCCGATGGTTCCCTCTCCAGCAGCTGCCAGTCCCTGGACCAAGCTCTGGACAGGTGAGAGGAAGCTTCCTTCTTTTTTCACAGTGTGTGTGCGTGTGTGTGTGTGTGTGTGTATTGAATGCGGCTCCATGCAGAGGGAATGAATCAGGATGCTGCAGAGGCCGGACAGGAAGTTGCTCACGTTGCTGTGGCAACAGCAGCCTTATCTGGACGCCCGAGTTCCGGAGTGATCGTGTGCAGCCTCTGAACAAAGGAAACGCAGAGACAGTGAGCCAACATGTGAGGGAGAAAGTATGAAGGGAAGCGGTTATGCTGTAGAATATTTATTTAGCATTGTTCCTCGGCGGTTGCGTTAGTGAAAGCGACACAGCAAATAGTGTAGTGCAGACTACGAAAGTGAGAGAGAGACAGGAGAGAGACTGAAACCCTGCTACCTGCACGAGCCTTATCTGGCCTCTGGCTTTCCTAACAATGTCAGGAAACGAGTGCATGGAAATTTCTTCCCTCTCTCCGGGTGTGTGTGTGCTATCCGGGGCCTCGTCCCGCGCGCCGCTGACGTCATCAGCCTGGAGGCAATAACACAGAGCTGGACAATCCACATTGCAAGCTGTGACCTTCAGCTCTGACCTTTTTCACAGTCCATTTTAAAACAAACGCTTTCAGATTTAGACAAACCGACCGAAAATGAAACAGGCTGAGAGGCGATGATGATAAGTCAGGAGTGAGCAGGGATAAATAACTTTAAACTCTTCACAGCTGAGCCGCTTTAATACAGATCAACTTTAAGACAGCTTGTAAACAGTCGAACTTACACACTGAGGGATTTCGTTCGGAGGATCTGGGAGCATTATTCAGAGGATTTCACACTCTCAAACAGAACGAGTGTGGAAGGCTGTCACTGAGTTTACACAGCGAAGATAAAGTGCGGTGTGGAATCGCATCTCGGTCAGAGATCGTTTAGTCAGTATTGCATGATATAGACCGGAAAGATTCTGTTATTGTGGACACCTCCAAATATTGTTGGGTGATAAGGCAAAAGATTATTATAATTTAAAAAAAATTGCTACTGTATTTTGAGGGTTTTTTTGTATAACAATTCACTTACAAAACATTAGCATATGAGTCGTCTCCCTCTACGACTCAAAAACTGTCTTACGCTGTTGCACACGTTTCTGGCCACGAGCTTCAGAATCTTGAAATCTGCACACTGATTCTGTTCCAAGCACAAAAGCAAACTACGGAGAAGAGTAACTCGATGACTATTTTCTTTCCGCTTCTTTCACAGTCCTCCGTTCTCCCAGAACAACCGTGACAACAATTACCTGAACCTCAACTACGACTATAAAGGTAAAAGACCAGAGTTCTGATCATGGCGCTAACGGCAGCGGTGTTTGTTAGCATTTTTTTCCCCTCATATTTTCTTCATTTTTCATCTCCTCTTTTTTCTCTTTATTTATCCCTCCACTCTTTTTTTTCTTTTGACTCATTTCATCTCCTCTCATTCTCTTTTCTCTCTTCTCTTTTCTTTCCTTTTACCTCATTCTCTTCTTTTTTCTCTCGTTCTCTTATCGCTTCTCTTTTTTCCTCTTCTTTTCTCTTCTCTCTCATTCTGTTCTCTTCTCCTATTAGCCATTCTGTTCTTTACTTTACTTCCCATTTTCTTCGTACTTTTCTTTAGTTATCTATTTCATCTTCTGTTCTCTTCTCTTTTTCATTCTTTTTTTCTCACTTTTTTCCCCTTTATCTCCTTTTCTCTCTCTCTCGTTCTCTTCTCATCTCCTATTATTTTTCTTCTCTGATTCTTTTCTTTTCTCTCAGATCTTCACTTCTCTGTTTTCTTTCCTTTTTATCTTCTTTCTCTCTCCCTGTCCCTCATTCTCTTCTTTTACTATCTATACTCTTCTCAGCTGTTCTCATTTTCTCTTTTTAATAATCTCATTTTCTATTTTTTTTACCAGCTCTCCTCGTCTCCCCTTTGCTCTTCTCTCCTTCACTACTTTTCTCTCCTTTTGTATTTTTTTCTTTGACTTTTTTCTTTTTGTCACCATTTTTCTTCTTCTCTTCTCTTCTCTTCTCTTCTCTTCTCTTCTCTTCTCTTCTCTTCCATCAGCATTTTCTCACTCCCTTCTCTTAGCTATGACTCTTAAACACACACACACATACACACAAACACACACACACACAAACACACACACACACACACACACACACACACACAAAGACCATTTCTCCAACTCCACTAGTCAATCGCATACACACTGCTGGTCTGTTCAAGAGAGAACCTCACCATGCACACAAACACACACACATACACACACACACACACACACGCACACACATGCAGTCTGTCTCTGGTGTTTCAGTGAGCGTATCTCCATAGAGGCAGGCTGATTTGTTTATTTTGCCTTATGAGTCGATTTTTCCTCTCCTTTCTCCGCTCTGAATGCACACACGGGCGCTGTTGCTGTGGGAGACGCTCCTGAAAACACACTCTTCATACACTCGCCAGCTGCTTTCAATTGCTCCGAACCCAGGGCTAAAGCAGGCAGCACACACACACACACACACACACACACACACACACACACACACACACACACACACACAGTCCGCACTCTCTCTCCTGTCCTGCTATCTCTCTCTCTCCTGTCGCGTTAGTGATAAAGCGTTTTACACACTGACGCAGCTTTCACAAGGACAGTTTTGGCATGTGTCAGAAAATGTGTTGCTGGTTTGTTGGAGGCGTATTTTTGGGCGAAGATGAGTGGAGATTTTTTTGTTGTGTGCTCAGTACAAGAATTGCATCCAGAACAAGCTGTTCATAAGAATAAAAATATTCTAACTGCTTTATTCTTTTGGCTGTAGATCATTAGAACACAGGATATAGCAATAAAATGAAATAAGGAGTCATTTTTTATCTTTGGAAAGGCAACTAAGGAATTAAGGAGCATTTTATCAAAGCTAACTGTAGTGCTGTTCTCTCAGATCACACACCGATAGTATCACAAGCCGAGACTCAGTGGCTGTCTTTATAGATTAGTGCTATATTGCAGCTCTGAATTTGAGCAACATCTAGGAATAGTTCCTCCATCTTGTTTAACATTAACAGGAATAACTAAAGCCCCGCCCCTGACTTTCTCCAATTGGCTAATCCATAGTCCAAGTGCATTCAGACAAAATATTTCGGCTCTGGTGAACCGTTGAAATGAAGGCTGTCGTCATTTTTTAATGACGTGTGTTGTCCTTAACACGTTTTGTGCTCGTGAGAGCAGTCTTTGTGTAGCCGCAGTTTTGTTCACATGATTCATGATACAAGTATTTATCAAAAGTTCATCAGGAAAAGCCGGTTAATCAATATTCCTACCATGTGTGCATGTTTAGTGTTTATCGTTTGTGTCCATTGGCTGAGCTCTGTGTCTCGCTGCTCCCCCTGCAGGCCGACACGGGAAGCACGGGACTTTCCCCCGGCAGTTCCACTTAACCAATCGCAGCAAGGACTACTGCGACGGTAAGCTCCTTAAATCAGTGCATGATCACTTTATGCTACAGCGCTGTTGAATTCTTGAGTCTGATTGCTCAGTATGTGTTGATTTGATTTATTTTCTATAACAGCAGATATGAGAGTAGTTCAGACTACAAGGCAAATCACAGGTTTATATTAATGAGCATCATTATAAAACATTTTTGTTTCTATAGTAACACCTTACACAGGATCTTGTATGACGTACACTCCATATAAAAATATATTCACAGTTTTACTTTTAAGTCTCAACTGCTTTCACAGCAGTTCATATGAGAGGTGGAGAGCATGTTGTAAATCACAGAGCAGTCACAGGTTCAGGCTCCTGTCTGAACTCTTAAGCGTGCCAAGTCATGCTTGTGATCCCAGCCTGAGTGTGGGCGTGCATAAGTTTATGTTATATATCGGTTATACACGTCAAGCCTGCATGCGCTCAGTCTTCTTCATGCGTATTGTGCTCTCTCAATACATAATCTTGGCCAGCACTGACATGTGTTTCCCCTGAGGATAGCGCACTGTGTGTATGAAAACAGTGGTGTGTGTTCCTGAATTGTGTTTCCCCTGACTGTATCAAAACAGCAAGCCAAGAGCTGCTTCCTGTGTAGGGGACATGCTGGGTAGGGGGGTTGGGGGGAAGGAAAATCAGAGCTCAGAAAAGGTCCAAGATCAAAAAATACCATTAAACAGTGTGCTGGGTGGCACAAACGGCACTCCTTGAGTGACAGGCAC
>CM074966.1:15233341-15244377 GCA_037577455.1 Pangasius macronema | reverse complement strand
CTGATGTACTCGTTCCTAATCCTGTCCAACCTCGTCACTCCCAAAGAGAACCTCAACATCTTGATTCGGAGTACTGGCGATTTGCATGATTTAATTTGGCAACATTTACGCCGGATGCCCTTCCTGACGCAACCCTCTTTATTTATCCGGGCTTGGGGCCGGCACAGAAGTCACTGGATTGCGACCCCCATGGCTAGATTAACAAAGCAAACATACTAACATAACTTAATGAGGAACATTCAAATAAATGAACTAGAGTATGCCAGTGAGGTTGTAGAGTTTTGAGTTCAGGTGGCACGGTGGTGCATAACACCTCTGGGCTCTCCTGTTCGATCCTGAGCTCAGGTTACTGTCTGTGTGGAATTTTGCAGTGTCTGTGGGTTTCCTCTGGGTTCTCGGGTTTCCTCCCACCTCACAAAACATGCTGGTAGGTGGATCGGGTATGCTAAATTGCCCCTTGGCTCTAAAACACACATCGATTTTTTTTTCCCAAGGGGAGTGCAAACTTCTGCACTCAACTATATTTATTTACCTTGATGGTTAGTATGCCATTTCATTCCCTGCATGCATGTTGTCTCTGTAGTAATGCATTAACATAGTAAAAAAAAAATAAATTCTTTCTTTCTTTTTATTTTTTTCCCACTAAGATCTTATGGAAGCCTTGGAGTCCCACTGGATGGTGTGTGATATTAAACACAAAGCCACTGGAGCAGTATAATATCTTGCTCTCATACATTTAAAAATAATTACACTGTCAGACGTGTAAGTATTTCCATGATTCCTGTACAGTACATGTGCATGCGTTTTTGCCATGCAGAGGCATTTAGGAAGAACAGAAGCTGAGGCACGTCATGGCTCTAATTTGCAGGCTAAGTGAAGTGAAAGTGGCAGAACGAGGATTCAAGCCCTGCTGGGAACAAACACAGTGGAAAACCACTAACAGTTGCCTATGCAAAACAGCTGGCCTGCGCTCAGAGGACTCTAAATACATCGACTTCCTCTTATACACATGAGGCTGAACTGCACTGAACACTGTGCATCATTAGACATAAAGAAAATTCTTTTAATATGTTGAAATTTGAGATTTGGAAACAGACTAAAAATATTATTCCTAAATCAAAGTAGCTGGTGAAATCTCAGATCTGATTGGAAAGACGTTGATGATTTTTCTATAACAACATAATAGCTCTGATAATCATTCTGTCTGCACAGCTTTAAACAACAACAACAACAACAACAACAATAATAATAATAAACAGATTAGAAAATGTGTTGTTATTTAACGGTCAATGTGAACCTTTTCTGTGAGGAGACATTTATGTAACATTTATGGAAGGAGTCTCCAGTGTCAGCACTATCTAACAGTTAGTAATACACTTCAGGATGTACTGTAATAGGAAAATAATCACCTTCGGGCTGGTAACAGTGACTCTGGCCGCATCACACAGTCCTGTCGTCCATGATTTTGACTATAACAGCACCCAAGTGTTTTATTCCTTATGTATTCATTTTATATCTACAAATGTGTCACTACATGCATACATATATACAGTATGTACATAACGTCTATTCTACTTATATGCAAATATATTAACTTTGCATGTATAAGACTTATGGCTCAAGAGCTTTCTCAGTATTTAAGCCACAAGATGGCGGCAAATGATTCATCAGCAGCAATCCAGCAGTTAACAATCTGTGCTTGAACCCATAAGGTCATGAGTTTAAATCCCAGCACTGCCCTAGAGCCACTGTTTGGTCCTTAACCCTCAACTGCTCGGCTCTGCTCTTGGACTGGATTCGGCTTCACTTGGATTAAAGTGTCTTCCAGTATATCTGACAAAGTCCACACACTTTAGGACTGTTCCTGCAAAAAAGGTCAGCAGATTTACAAGCCTACTTAACACTAAAACAAAACAGAACGGATAGGAAAGGAAAGGAAAGAAGAAGCAATAACCCAGATTGTGTGCCACATCATATTCAGCTTTTAACGCTCCACATCTTTAATAAGTTTCCAAAATTCATCAGCTATGGATAGACTGTAGATGTCAACTGGCAGAAGATGCAATGCTTTTCCTGAGAACTACCTTTTAAATTCATCTTACTGTACAGTTAGTTATATCTTAATGTATAATAAATGGCCATTAAAGACTGAAATGTTCTTTATATACAGTACATGTGTTATCTCAGTGAAGGATCATGTAAGACGTCTTGGAACAAGACTAAAATACCAAATAAAAATAAGGATTCACATTCATGGTTACAAGGAGACTTATCCTAAAGATAGATTTTACTTATGCTAAGACTTAGGCGAACATAAACAGCCTATATATATATATATATCACATAAATTAATGGAGTTAAAATTCTGATGTAAATTTTACAGCATTTGCATGTGTGTGGCGCGCGAGCGCCCCTTTTAGTCTTCTTCTTCGTCTTCTTAACTGGAAGTTAATTTCCGCCATGATGGGTGTTGCGATCATAAGCGGTTGTGGTGTATTGCTATGTAACACTTTTACATTTATCATAAACTATCGTGCAGTTTAATATTTAACATAACAGCGTCCTTCAATTTTTTGTCCAATATTTAAGTCATGTTGGCTTCTTTTTCTTATTATTATTCTTAAAAGCTTTTTTCCACACCCAATATGGCCGCCGTCTGTGTCCCTCTGTGTGATACAACCCCAAGATGGCTGCAATCCACGTCCGCGTTAGCTGTACCCACCAAACATGGCCGCCAACTGTGTCCGTGTCTGTGGCGTCAACACCCAAGATGGCCGCCCACTGCATCCGTCTCTCTTCCGCAGGAATGTGGAAGGCGGCGGCCGCGACGCTAGTGCCAAACTTTGGGGAATGATAGCGGGCGCTGTATGGGATCCGCTGTTTGAGAGAAGTATCATCGTTGGACGGCCTGCAGTAGCAATTTAGACGTTTTCAGAGAACCACCTGAGACTGGAGAGCTTGGATTCGGGCGGCATTTAAAACAGAAAATACGGCTTTAACACAACATTTAAGCCATGTCGGAGGACCTGAGCTCCCAACCCTGGTCCATTAACAAGGATGACTATGAACTACAGGAGGTCATTGGTAAGTGTCGTGGTAAATGTATACAAAATTTGTTGATCCTTTAAGCTGAATAAGCAGTTAACGTTAGATGGTCATACACGCTGCTTATGAAACATTTGTGCCTGCGTGTGGAAATAGAGTTGAGGCATTTCACATGGGCCGAATCCCAAATGACTCGCTATGAGACATATAGTGCACTAGGTGTGGCGTAGGAGCCGTTATGTTCTTCCCTTTGTAGTGCACGTATATAGGAAATATATATCCCGTTTGGGATTCAGCCATGGTTGTGGCCAGGTAGCTTGTTAGCTAGGGAGCTAGCTACGCTTTAGGGGCCGTTTTGTTGGAAGTAACGTTTTATTTATTTATTTTTTCAAATGTTGCGCATAATAGTGTACATGAGTATATAGCGTGTGTGTGTGTGTGTCCGTGACTGTAACTGAAATGGTTTATGAAGTCAGGTTTAGGTTTCAACTAGCTAGCTGTGTTTAAACAGAGTTTGGGTATGATAGCTTAGCAAACAATGCTCAGGATCAGAGCAGGTGGGTTAATGTGTGTGTGTGTGTGTGTGTGTGTGTGTGTGTGGCTGTCAGCATTCATAGCTAACTTCATTCTCAAGGAGAGGTGACAGCCAGAGTGCTCCTGCAGTCCAACACAAGGCCATAACACCGTTAATAACTCTTTTTTTATTAACTCAGATCACCTGAGATCAGGTGTTTAAGGGCAGGAAAACACTAAACTGCATGTCCTAAACTGCATCCTGTTCACTACATAGTGCACTAGCTTTAGCAGGTTTGTAGTTGTGTCTGAATTTTTGAAAGCGTAGTAGACACTTGTCAGAGCCCATAGTGCTCTGCTTCATAATGTACCACTTACTTCAGCATACAGAATACCCATAATGCACTTTGCAGTTTCTAGGGAGTAAGGAGGAGAAGGACACAAGGACTGGTATAGTGAACTAGGGGACATCCAGGACCAGGGCTGAGCCCTCCCTGTGTACGTCAGTACCTAATAGTTTAAAGCTGCTGTGCAGTATTGAACGTAACAGTAAACGGATAAAAAGTATGACATGTTGGTGTTTAAGTAATGTAAAAATGCAAATACTGGCGCAGGTTGTGTGTTTAGAATTCCAGGAGTGCCAGAAAACCACTATGAGACCCTCAAGCATAACTCTCAACCCTTGATTTGACTCACTTTCAGAAAAAAAGCTCCTTCCATATGAGTATTTGTATATACGTGCGTGTGAACGTGGGGAAATGAACAGAACGCTGATAATGAGGTTATCTATAGGATACATTTGGCCTCACGGCTCTTCTGTATCTGCACGTGGCTCCTCTCCAGCTCACACACTCAGAGCTCTACTCATGTTTATGAAGAACTCGTTGTGGACACACTGATACCTCTGACTTCCTGACCACAAACTCCACCTGAATGCTGATACACAGTCAGTGAGTTCAGCTGTGTGTGTGTGTGTGAGCGAGCAGAACGATGAGACGTTACCGAGACGCTCTTTCCTTCCTTAAAAACGTAATTGTTTACTGGCTAAGTCTTCGTAGACTCCACAGCTTTGGACCAATCACCTTCCAGTGGGGTGATTAGTTCCTGTCTCCTGCTCACTGGAGTGGAACCTGATGTGGTCATCTCCGTTTGTAGCCCCTCCACCTCGAACTTCGTCGTGTTGTGTGTTCTGAGATGCTTTTCTGCTCAGCACGCTTGTAAAGAGTGATTACCATCAGCTTGGTCCAGTCTGCTGCTCACTGGATGTTTTTTTTTTGTTTTTTTTTCTCACGATTTAGATACTGTTGAGCGATAGGATTGTGAGATTAAGATAGGGGGCTCACAATCTTACACTAACGATCACCAGCTGACGATAATATCATTTGTGGCTCTGAGAGGAGGAAGGAAGGGGGCGTGGCTAGACAAACATAACACGTGTTCTGTACACACGACGTCATTATGGTGGTTACGAGTTGACTGTAGCTCCACTTACTGCAATTTTTGGCGTTAACAAAGTCAGCAATGCTTACAGAACTGAAGTCGGGGCTGTAAGTAAATGTGACGAGTTAGTATCTGTAAACTAACTCATTACGAAATTCAAATAAACTACACGCACTTGTGCTCTGCGTGAAAAGCAGCTGAATTCTTGTATAGTGATGAGCAACACGCTGTTTCATTTTCTTCATTTAAATCTCTTTATCTGATTGAAAGCTACGATGTGTTGGAGAAAGCCGTCGTGTTGCTCTGCTCCGAAGTCAGACAGCAGGTTATTAAGGTTTGTATATGATATAAAATAGGTGAAAAGTATACACACACACACACACACACACTATGAGCTACAACACACTTTTTTTGTCGATCTTAAAGCTACAGACACTGCGTTTTCCCACAGACATTTAAATCATCCAACCTGATAGCTATCACGATAGTTGGAATCTGTCCGGCGATTCCCGATAGTCCCGAAGCCGGAAGTCTGAAAATCCCGACAGTTTCTGAAAAACTCAAACCGGTCCGTCATGTACAGAGCGAAACGGCTCCTTGTAGCTAAACTCTAGCCTTGCTCTATAATTTCAGGTGGTGCAGAAAAGCTCTCGTGATGTTAAAAGCTTCAGCCATGCTAATAAATCAGGAGGTGCTGTTTGGCCAGTGGAATAACCACAGCGAGGATGAGGCTCTAAAGCTCTGAGGAAGTCCTGATAAGGGTTTATTATTATAATTACAGCAGCAGGCTGGAGGTGGAGGCGAGGTGTGTTACGCGGGTATCTGCAGAGCTGTTTCATATCATGCATATCATAAATTCTGAGATGTCGTGGAAACTGTGATATATTTTTATGCAAGTTTTTAAAATAATTGCTGAATTAACTGACTGAAGCAGCTAATGTGATAATATAATGTTATAATATAATGTTGTGCTTAGTCGTTAATTGTGAAATTAAAAAAAAAATTAATGGTAATTTTTTTTGTGTTTTTTAAAATAATATATATTTTTAACAATAATATGTTAATTAAAATATTAATAAAAATATATATATTTTTATTTAAAAAAATATTTAAAAATACAATTTGTAATGAATAATTTCTACTATATATTCTGTTCTAATAAACACATTTGTTATTATTTTTAAATAGATTTTTATTTTATTTTATTTTACATTTACTAACACTTACTAGCAAACGTAACTATCACGATGCTCATCGTGTGTCGTATAAATGCCTTCAGGAGTTGTAGCGGTGATGATGGTGATGATGATGATTATTAGTGTTGTTATAAGCCACCTATTCTTAGAACCCAACAACAACAAGGGTCAACCTGCACTCCTGTACCCTTCTCTCGTCACGAGTGAAAATTCGTAGCTCAGCACAAACCATTGTTTTGGTTCCTTCCCGGGTCGAGTGCTCTTGTTATTTCGTGGATATTTCCATCTCAGAGAGCATCAGGACTCAGCAGCGGGTCTCCCTCAGCCTCCCAGCGCCGCTTTGCCAGATGAAATTGAAAGCTTTTGCTTGTTTGTTTGTGTTATTTGGTATTTACAGGCAGAGCGAAGCATCCGTGCGTTAGCTGTGCTCAGAAGTGATCGTGATGTCACGTCTGTTTTCTTTCTTTCTTTCTTTCTAAAATTGAAACACTTTGCATTTGGCAAATCTACGTTGGAACCGAAATCGCATGTTTCTGAGCAACACCAGTAGTTAAAGAGCAACCAGGCATCATCGCCAGTCAGTTTTCATTTATTATATTTAAACAGGTGTCATTATGCGCTGAATTCCAAGCTGGCTGAAAAAAAACAATCTTCAAGCTGCATGAATTATTAATAAGCAAATATGTGAATGTCGGATTTGGATCAAATTTCCACGGTGGAGAAATGTAATTATGAGAGTCTATTATAGGATTAGTCTGGTCTTAATCAGAGTATTAGTCTGAGTCCGTCGCGTGTCAGCCTTATAAAGAGGTACGTCGCACAGGAAAAGTATCTACGAAGTTTAGAGGTGCTTTTCAAAGAGAAGGCCGAAGTTTAGCAATTCTGTTAATCTGTTGAATCTGCCTCAGTCTGTCGTCTGGAGATCGCGAGCTCGATTCCCGACGACGTGACGACGCAGACTCTTCGTGCTGTCTGGGTGGGTATCGGGTATGCGGAAGAGGGCAGATAGCACTTTTCTCCGAGTGTGTGAAACGCCGCCCTGTGACGCAGCACGAGCAGTCAGATGCTCTCCTGATTTTGGTCTTAAATGAATATCTTGTCAGATTACCCTGTGGTGTGTGGCACGTAAATTCCACTTTTTAAACCAATTTTAATGAAAACATGTTCAGCATTTACGACTCAATATCCTGCGATGGCGGGGGATGGGGTTTGTGGGAGGGGGTTTGTGGGAGGGGGTGGGACTGTGTCAGGTTGTGTGAAACCCCAATCTTGACATCTCGCATGAAAGACAGATCACCAACAGCAGCCGAGCCGAAACACTGTCCACCCTGTTCGCTTTAAATCTGCAGTCATGTTTGTTCACGAGGTGATGACAGGTTCTGGGAGTCGGAATCAGCGTGATCTGAGAGTGTGGGGCGTTTAATTCTGGGCAGATCTTGTTTGCGTTAGGGTGGGGCTTATGGTGTCTAATGAATCTATGAACTTTATCAATATATCTCAGACGTTTTCAGTGTTTGTTTTGTCTAAATCTTGTAACGTCATTTAATATGTAAGGAATAAAGCGATTGGGGGCGTTCTGTCATAGACAAACAATCAACAAAGCCTTGGCTTGATGCGACCCCACGTGAAACGAGGTACTGCTACCACCCCAAAGTTCTACGCCAGCCATACGTAAAAAATAAATAATTTCTTACTGCGTAGTATGCAAAAATAGGTAAATATCAATGCAAATTACAACCAAGGAAAATAACAGCTATAAACAGTCATTGCCTCATTAATGTTTTTCTCTTGAAGACAAAAATTCCCCAAACTACAAAACCCTTCATCCTGAGAACTTCAAGTTGCAGCTTTACTTCTGACTGTGACACTGGAGACTCCTTCCAAAAATGCCGAATAAACATCTCCTCACAGAAAACTTATTAACAAGTCAACACCTTATTTTTTTTTTATCTGTTAATATGGTGTGCATTAATATAGACCTGCGATTGGAATTACAGCCCAAACTTGCGTCAGAGCTGCTGTTACTCAAAATGACTCCACACCTTCTGACCAATCAGAATGGAGGATTCAGCTGCGCTGTGGTAGAACTTCAGAGGGACTGTGGGATATGTAGCTAGCTGGTGTGATTAGGATCTGAATGCGACATGTCTCACTGGGGTCTGGACTGATGTGAGGAGTGTGTGAGGCATGCAGAGGAGACGTAACAGAGGCTGCCTGATATCTGGAGCGACGAGAGCTGCAAGCGTACATGAAGGAGGTCATTGAGTGCCACTGCTCTGAGGTAGCATTGTCCTTCTCCGGCCACGTGGACTTCACCCAGCCGGGCAGGAATACACACGCGCACACATACACACACACACACACACACACACACACACACACACACACACACACACACACGTGTGTGTATATATACATATATATACATATGTCCTATATATACGTGTATGTATGTATGTATGTATTTGTGTATATATATACACACACACACACACACACACACACACACAAGGCTTAATTTTGGGGGTTTTCCTCATGAAATGCCCTTCGTCCGTGTTCGCATAGTTACCTGAACACTGTAGATGTGCAGTCTGGGGGTATGTACTGATATAATTGTATACTCTGATAGGGAAATCTGAGTCTTGGCCAGTTCCCGCCCACCAGACAGCTCTCCCCTGTCATACGACATCTACCATCCAGCGAAGGTGAAGCCTAACACATCCTTCCTCTGAGACACGTGAAACCAAACACCTCATCTTTCTGAACTTAACCTATCTTTCATGTGTGTCACAGTGCAGCTTAATACATTCAGAGGAAGAAAAAAAAAGCACTATTCGCCCTCTTCCACATACATGAGCTCAAAGGGCGAGAAGAAGCCCCTCCCACCCACAGAACATGGCCAGTTTTTCAGCACCTTGCTTGAAAAAGTACTGCAAGTTCAGATAAAACAGAGAAAGCGAACATTTCACATTGTTTCAACAGAGATCAGAAACATTTATTTGTTATTTCTGAACAGAAACGTTCGTCGTACGCTCCTGCTCCAGCGCTCCACGTCTCCAGCGCTCCACGTCTCCAGCGCTCCACGTCTCCAGCGCTCCTGCTCCAGCGCTCCACATCCCCCTCTTAAGTTGCAAAACCAGTCGAACGGAAAGAACGATTAAAGACGTTCTTTGCATACGATAGCCTGCTAGCTTAGATTTGTAGAATTGTAAGAGAAATACTTTACCTCCGTAAACCTGGTTCTCCAACGTCATACATTCCAGTAGCCAGGCTGCAGGAAGTGACAAATTCTGGACAGGAAGTTAGAAAAAATGTTACGGTTTAAGATATACTTTCTTGAAACAGAAAAATAACATTATCATAACTGACGGTTAAAATAACATTTTCACGTGTTCTGCAACAATTCCGATTGAATTTATTTTTGTTTTTCGATTACGTTCATTAAAAAAGTTCTTTTGTTTTTGGTTTGGTTTTGTTTACCGTAACGTTTCTAATGCCTGTGTTTAGATAAACTCGTTCCAGCACGTTAGAGAAAATTGTTCTAGCAGTAATTCAATAAAATGATCCTTGTACTGCTGGATCAGTTTAATTTGGCCTTCCCGTTTCAAAAGCTGGCACTGTGGAAAAAAAGTGCTGAAAAAAGTAACAGCGGGTCATAAATTTCAAATCCTTCCACTTGACTCTCGGCTCAGGCACGAAAAAAGATGTGATGAAAAAAATTTATGTTTTTTTTTCTATCCACCACTTTTAAGTGAAATTTGTCAAAGTGCTTAAAAATAGAATAAAAAAAAAAAAAGGCAGAAATTGAACAAAAAAAAAAAGGTTTTACATTTGGCTGAGGAGGAATTTTTTCACTGCTGAAGGAAGGAAAGAAAGAAAGGGGGATGATGCGTGTGAATATTTCTGACCAGCAAATTGTTTTATGTCATTCTGCCAAATGTAGTCGAGATTGTTGGCTCATTTAATTTTTGGATGATAATGTTTACTCACTTTCAAAAAAAAGCATATTGCGTACAACATAGCCCTTTATTTTTTTTTTACATTTCTGCAGCTTGTTTTTAATTTTCTTTGGTTGAAGATTGTCTTCTGATCAATATTTCTTGCATTGTGTGGTAGCTGGGAGCTAAACAAGGGTGGCCAGATAAAACCAGTCCCACTAAAGAGATTATTAGACTCTTTCCGAGTTACTTATCTTGTTTATCTTTGTTATATGGTGTGTATATGTAACATAGAGTGCTGTATGAGATGAGACCACCTCACACAGGCATGGTGTAGGTTTTAATCTACAGATATGATGAATCTAATATATGCAGAAAGCCCACAACCTAATTTGCATGTAAATATCGTAGACTTGGCAACACCGAGCGAGGCACAGCACAGCGCTACGTCTCCTCCTTTTGTTTTATCGCTCTTTTGTTTACATGCACAGGCCGGCTAGCCGTAAGCTTTGGCTGTTGTTGTGAAATATAGAAATATAAAATATTCAGGTTGTATCACTGCAATTAAAATGCAAAGTGCAGACTTCTCTGTCCTGAAGATTCTCCAGAGGTGGAAAACCTAAAGTTACAGCTCTCCTTACAAAAGTGCTGACACTGGAGACTCCTTCCATCAATGTTAAATAAATGTCTCCGAACAGAAAACCTCACCAGACTTAACGCTTCCGCTGCACAAGTCCCTTTGGAATACGAGCGACTCTACTGTAAGAGCCGCCGTTATAATAAATTAAACAGCACCTTCTGACTAATAAGGATCGACAATTCAACAGCTTCTTCTTCTTCTTCTTCTTCTTTCAGCTTTTCCCTTCAGGGGTCGCCACAGCGAATCATCACTCTCCACCTATCC
>CM074966.1:15209863-15225369 GCA_037577455.1 Pangasius macronema | reverse complement strand
GTCCAAATACCTTTGAGCCCCTGAAAATGGAGGTACTTTGCTTAAAATGGCTGTAATTCCTAAATGGTAAATGCCATGTTTTTGTGGAACCTTTTGAAATAAAGTTGAAAGTCTACACTTTGATCACATCTTGATTGTTTTATTTCAAATCCATTGTGGTTGTGTATAAAGGCAAAATTACAAAAACTCTGTCATTGTCCAAATTCTTCTGGACGTAACTGTATATTTGTGTATGTGTCAGTCTCACAGCTAATCTTCTTCATGATGAAGGTGTGAAAGCCATTGCAGCAGCAGTGAAAGTCAACAGAGCTCTGACTTCCTTGCAGTGAGTCTCACACACACACACACACACACACACACACACACACACACACACACACACGTCCCATCAACCCAGGACACACTAGTTTAGCAGGATTCACTTTCTCTATCTGTATGTGTGTTAGTCTCCAATGGAACTTCATGAAGGCCGGTGCAGCTAAAGCTCTAGCGCAGTCCCTACAGGACAACGCATTCATCCAGCTCCTGGAGTGAGTAGCTACAGCTTCATCTTCATCCAGTGTTTTACTTCATGTCCGTATCACATCTATGTTTCATGTTTGAACTGCCACTAAAACAGCAGTTCCAAGGCACTACTGCTAAAGTCTAGTGTCATTTTTGTCCTGGTAATGTTACCTCTCCTACAATAGGTGCCTTAGATTTTATAGTTAGTTTTGTTTTTGTTTTTTTTAACTAGTAAGCTAGATAACATGATATGATGTTGATTATATCACTGCCCTGTCAATGCTCAATTCAGATTGTATTTCTTATGTAAAATATTTACCTGTGCAGTTAAAACCAGTAGTTGAGTTTGCCAGCAAGCTAATTAACATGAGGTAAACTACTGCGATTAGTTTAGCTTCTTTCTGATTGGCTGATCCAGGGTGTGCATTAATCTCTGTGTATGTGTGTAGTCTCCAGGAAAATGCTCTGGGTGATGATGGTGTGGTCTCATTGGCAGGGGCGCTAAAAGCTAACTCTACTCTCATGGTGCTCTAGTAAGTTAAACACACACATTTGACTTACTATCCTTGTGAGGACCTTTCATTGACAAAAATGATTTAAATCCAACTCTAACCTTAACCTCAGTAATCAAAACCAAACATTAAATCTTCAGTTGTTGTAAAATTCCTTGTGGGGATGAGTCAAACATCAAATCTGACAGATATTTCTATCCTTGTGGGGAAATTTGGGTCCTGACCAAGATGTAAAAACACGCCCACACACACTGCAAACAAAAGTGCAGTGTGTGGTCTGGCAGAAAGCCTTAAAAAGAGGTCATGTTCCGGAACAGACCTACATTTCAACTTCTTGTCTTCCTGGAAGAACGTACAAATGTGCCGTGTGCCACACACACACACACACACACATCAGAAGTCCCACATAGTCGCCCACTTCGTCCACGACACCGAAACCGACTTCGAGTGACGATCAACCAGAGCCTCCACACACTCGAGTGAGTCCATCCCTGTTTCAACCATAATCTGTTTCCTTTGTTGTCATGTGTCATCATAAATATCTCATGTTCTCACCTTGTGATCAGTCTCCGTGGTAATTCCATCGGCATGGGCGGGGCCAAGGCTCTCTCCAGCGCACTGAAGACCAATCGGAGCTTGAGAAGTTTGAAGTGAGTAGCATAAGTAGTGTTATGTTCATAATTTATTATGAAAGTTGTCAAGTTATAACTGTACAAACACATGAAAATATGCTCATACTGATTTGAGGGAATGGTCAGGAGTTCCTTCACTGTCCTGTTTTTCTTTGTAATGAGCTCTCATGAGATTTTCAGCTGACTATCACTAGTGTTGGTTGCTACCTAAAAGAAATACAAGTGAGAATCACTATAAAATCCCCTAAGGTCTCAGCGAGCAAATAATTATTACAAAATTGCAGAAACATTGTTTTTGGGGTGTTCAGATGGACCTTGTGAATTTGTGCTTTCCAGATGGGAATGGGGAATACATAATGCGTGTTTATTTATTGTGTGTAGTCTTCAGGAGAACTCTTTGGGAATGGATGGAGCCATCTTCATCGCCACTGCGCTCAGAGGAAATCATCAACTCACTTATATAAAGTAAGTTCCCTTATGTTAATAGTTTCATCGAAAGTCACAAAAACACAAATTTAGTACAAAATTCATACAATAGAGGAACAGAAATAGAAGCTCAGGAGCCAGTTGTACCATATGAACGCAAGTTTGCTCGTAAGTCAGGGTGTAACGTCTAAAACATNGTTGTACCACAATCACATGTACATCGTAATGAGTAGTGCATAAAGTTAATGTAGATCAAAACTTTGTCACACAGAGACACCCTTTATCATCACCGAACATATACAGGAAATACTACATACACAAATGGTTAGTGTCCGTCTTTCAGCGTAACATTTACTTCCAAAAAAAAAGTTTTCTTGCAGTTATTTAAAAAAAAATTAAATAGACTCTACTATTTTATGCTAAAATGGTTAATCAAATTACATAAATCTTTGTATTTGTACTTTAGGCGCTTGTTCTTCTTGGGCTGTTGTGCATTTTATTAACAAACCAGAGCAACCAATGGTAAAGAAGCAACGGCAATCTGCATTTCAATACGCATATTGAATAACAGGCTCGAAAAGTATGACACGTTACATAGTATAATGTTTTAGATTGTATGTGATAATCCTTGCCACAGTTTGAACAGGATTACTTTTATTTATGGCAAATGTTGCACCTAGTAGAGGTCAGGTGCTTTAGTTTATAACTATGTATGCAGTGACCATTTTTGTTCAGGCTACGATAAAGCTAACGTTCTACCGGTGCAACCGGCTGCACATCCAGGGGTTAACACAGGATATCAGCTTCCCCTTTCTGTTTCCTGTGGCTTGATGTCCATCTTAGCAGTTGTTTTAATACTTAATCGGCTCAAGGGAGATTTGTTATATTGGCTCCTTGAAGGATCGACATGTCTAGAATCAGGAGTCATTATGATTGCAGCAGCAGTTCTTATGGATGGATCCAGATGTGCTTATCCACTGAGGGCATGAGGTGCAAATAATTGCAGTATGCAATTATTTGTCAATCAAGCAAGCTCATTAAAATATTAGGCTATGCTCAGACATCACAATCAGCAAATTCACCTGCTGTTTGAGTGTTTTTATACAATGTGTCTACACCTTTGGATTTCTTTGGGGCTCAACTTTATATGTCGATGTTGGCAAGTCACTAATTATTTAGTCTAATTAGTGAGCTAATTAGAAGGCAAATCACAAGGCCTGGGGCATTGAAAGTAGTGTGTGTGTGTGTGTGTGTGTGTGTGTGTGTGTGTGTGTGTGTGGAGAGACATTTGCATGTGTGTTTAAATTTGTGTACTTTTCAGTCTTCAGGGCAATGGAATTGGCGAGTCAGGAGCGAAGGTCGTTTCGGATGCTATACGAGCTGATGCACCAGAGTGTGTGGTGGACATCTGATGAGCGCACAGACACACACGCACTCACACTCACAAAAGATGCAAGCTGTACAAATTACAACCATTTATTTAACTATACAAATTATATCAATTAATATTTATTATTATTATGGATCAGTGCCAGTCATGTTTCTTACTGTATAATAATATATGTATATATATAATATTTTATATTGAGGTTTATATGTTTAAAAAAAAAAAAAAAAAAAAGGTTCAATGAACATTCCTGCCAGCCAAGACATTTTATAATAAACTGTAAAGTGTAATATTGTGTGTGAATTTATTGGCTGTTTGAATAATTCTAAATATATATATGTATATATAGACTGTACTTGTTAGAAGTCATTGTCACTCTCCTCCAGTATCTGAGGGTGCAGTGATCTGGTTGGTCGGTTGTGCGTGGAGGCGGAGCCTTCCAGGCTGCGGTTTTCTTCATCGAGATTTTCATTTCCCTCTTCTTCCTCTTCCGCGTCGTCGTCGTCATCGTCGACATCAATCTCGCTGTCATCCGACTGCAGGGACGGACACACAACAGAACACAGGTCGATAAATGCACTTTATATACACAGGTAGCTACTTTCTGACACGGGAAAGTTTTCAGGATGGAGGTTCTGGTTTTCCATGACAAGCTGAATTTGTTTGTCATGTTAATTTAAAGAGATTTTTTTTTTTTTAATGCTCGTAGAACTCTCAGTAAATTATGAAAGCAACGCAGCAGTGTGTTAATGTTTGCCAGCTAATTAGTTAGCTAATGTTACTAATACCTATCTAGCAGGAGCTATCTGATGCTACTGATGATATTTGGCTAATCAGATTTAACATAAGCTCCGCCCCTGACAAACTCAGGGTGGGTTACTTAGGAAGACTCAAGTGTCCACGATGACAATATTGTAGATAGTGTCATGTCTATGGCAGACAAGGGAAAGAGAGGAAGGTTGTACTAGGGCACATTCACACACACACATAGAGCAGAGACATCCAGTGTGATGTTGGGTTCTTGGGTTTGAATAACTAAGCACTACTGCTACTTGTGCAGTCCTCAATGCGAACTGTGATGGAGTCGCTACTTTCCTGCTACACACGCACACACACACACCTGTCGTTTCCTCCGCCTCCGGCCAGCGCCGGGGCGATGCAGCGTATCCTTTACTCTGGGCTAAGTGAACGAGTGTGAATGAGAGAAAGAACAAAGCCAGATACCAAAGAGAAAGAAAAAGTGGGAGAATGATCAAGCAGGATGTTGTTTTAAAAAAAAAATAAAATAAACATTTTCAGAAAAAGGTTCATGAAAACGTAACTAAATATATAATTTTGCGTTTCGATGTGTTTTGTCTTGACTCACTTCATCCGAGTCTCCTCCCTGCATGTTACCAATGAGACGTCCACCAGCTCGACCTACAGCAAAAAAGAAAGAAATCAGATTTTAAAATTATAGGAGGATTGGAGCTCACCAAATAGACTCACAACACTAACGGGACAAAAACGAAACTAAAACTGATCTTTTGGGAATCATTTGTGAAACACTAGACCACACAGGACTGTGCGGCGTGTGTTTGAGGTTTAGGTACCTGGTATCTGCGCGTGGCGAAGGGGGAATGGTTTGGACGGTCGTCCTTCCTCTATGTGTGACAGACTCGGAAGTAGAAGACCCTAGAGTTACAGTCTCAGAAGGAGAGCGTGATTTTGCTCTTTTCACCGTGAATCGCGTGTCCAAAAACGGCATAGTTTACTATACCTCACGCTAGTGTATGGGATGCCCTGTGCTACACTTTGTCAAAGAATAAATAAATTTTATAATTTAACTTTAAATATAAATGCCTATTCAAGCTAGGTTATTTAACATGGAGAGATAATGAAATTTAAATGATTAACAGATACAAAGTACCTTCTGTATTTCACTCAACAACAGCAATCCTAATTAAATCAACAAGACGGTAACGTGAGAACGGAACCTGGCGATAAAGACAGCTTTACACTTAAAGTATTACTGTTATTGAGACATGCAGCTGTCATGAACGTGTCAGTGTGGATTAGTGTGAGAATGTGTGTGATTGGTGCCCTGCAAAGGACTGGTATCCCATCCAGGGTATATTCCTGCCCTGCACTCAGCAGGCTCCGGATCCATCGTGATACCTGACCAGGATAAAGCGCTTACTGAAACAAACGTATAAGCCGTCGCCTGGTCTTCGGCAAAAGGAGTGAAGCCCAACGTGATCTGCTGTTCTGGCTGTTTTGTACATTTTGAGATGCTTTTCTGTTCACCACGGTTGTAAAGAGTGGTTATTTGTGTTACCATAGCCTTCCTGTCAGCTAAAACAAGTCTGGCCGTTCTCCTCTGACCTCTCTTCTTTTGTTTTTTGCACCATTCTGTGTAAACTCTAGAGACTGTTATGTATGAAAATCTGAAGTTTCTCAAATACTCAAACCAGCCTGTCTTGCACCAGCAGCCATGTTACTATACACTATACACATGTGCTGTGTGTGTCGGGTTCTACCTCCACTCGTCATGAGTCTCCTGTCCTCCTCACGTAGCTTGTTTTGCATCATTTTCATGGAATTTTCCGTTTCCTAGACAGCACAGAAAAGTATATGATACAACAAAGTAAAATTGTCTTGTTTAGTTTTTTTTCCCCCCCAAGAAGTTGAAGTTCCATTGAATTTTGAATGTTGGTTTATATCTTCTTGGAAGACACTGGGTGGAATGATTGTGAAACATAAAGCAGAAGTTATGTTTAGTTTTGCATCATTCAGAGTGTGTTACAGCTTTGTATTAATGCATTCGTTTAGCTGGACAGTGCGATCTGCGGGGTCCAAGCACATTTGCATATAGAAACAAGTTACATAAAACATTAAAATGACTGTGTTTATGAGGACATTTGGTCACCACGCATATTGTGTGTTGTACCTCAAATCGCTCCTGCTCCAGTCGGTGATACTCTTCCAGCTGCTGCTCTAGGGAACACAGGCTGTGGAATTTCTTCACATACGTCTCATATTGCTTTTGCAGCTCCTCCTCAATCTTCTCATACTCCTCCATGAATGCCGGCCTGCATGCAGGACCACAATGTCATACAGTATAGAGTTGTATAGCAGCATCATACACAGAGTAGTGTGTATGATGCACTATTTGTATGATGCACTATCCAAATGTCAGTGCACTATTTTTATCTGTTTAGTGCTCCAAATAGCCAAATCTATATCTCTGTTTGGATTTAAACATGAAGTGGGCATGGTCTAAACTAGAAGGGTATTTTTTTTTCAGAAAAATCCTGGAAAAACTCAGAGGTAGACAGGGCAGCAGTGTTAGCATGGCATGTTAATTCTGGCACTGACAGTTCCTCAACCTCAGCTACATCACTCAAGTTCATAATGTTCATGAACGTGGCCTGTGTTTGTGCCCCAAGCTTCATATCTGTCTCAGTCAGATGCCCTGTGAACATTTCTGGCAAGTTTTCTTTAAAAAAAAAATAATAATTAAAAATAAATAAGTAAACAAAATTAAAAAAAAAGAATAGTGTGCCTCCTATTCATATCCGTATCTGTCTAGACACATTATCTGATTATTGTGAATAATGTGTTCGTATTTGGTTACATCCTTAATACAGACAGCAAACAGATGCACATATTGTATATGCCTATAGTTAATCTGTGTACTTGTGTGTGTGTGTGTGTGTGTGTGTCACCGAACGCTCTGTAGTGTCTGTAAGCGCTTCTGGTTTCTCTCCAGCTCTTGTTTTTTCTTCTCAATTTTGGCCTCCAGACTCGCCTCATCAGACGCCACGTTATTCAACATCTCCTTGGTCTTCTGCACGTTCTCCTACACACACACACACACAATTAGCGTGCTATTAGATTATTATATTACATCAAGCAATCAGAGTCTACTTCATTCTGTTGCGTAGAACATCTGGACACGTGGTATCTGTCTGTCATGCTCTGTGTATGTGTGTGTGTGTGTGTGTGTGTGTGTGTGTGTGTGTGTGTGTGTGTACCATGACGTCTTTCACAGCCGCTCGGAGCGCTCTTTCCACCTCAGCGATCTCCAGTGGTCTAGCGATGGCAGCAGTCCTTCTCTCTCTCAGGTCCCCTTCACGCCCCAGGAGGTCATACAGAGATGCCCCCTTCACTGTGATCTCAGAGCTAAGCTGACGTGCTGCCTTTAAATCTGCTATCTACACACAAACACACACAATTCAAATTATAACAATAAGGATAACAATTATGCATACATACAACTAGAGACTAAAAACCAAACACACATAAAGTAACATAAATGTTAAACAAGCCAAGAGTAAGGCATTCGTTTTGTCACACAAGGAAATTCCTCACTTTGGAAGCCAGGTTGAATTTGAATTTGCTGCTGGTGTCGTCGGAGCTGGGCTCGTCAACGCCTGTCTCGGTCTTCATGGCATTGTAGAGGACGCTGGTGATCTTCAGCATCTCTTTCACCGCGTAGCCGTCCGCCTGGTACAGACGCTTCAGGTTCACTTTGATATGAGCCTTTGTCGCCTGTGAGGACACACACACACCCACACACACGCTATAGCAGCTACAAACATCGTCTCCTCAACAGCCTCTCCTGTTTTCTCTCTATTGAAGTTAATAAGACAAAATAACACACAGCGTCATCGAATGTGACAAGAATGTGCTCAAATATATTCCAGTGTGTATCTTTGTAGAATCTGGCCTTCCTGATGAGGGTAAATGAGTGCATCTAAAAAAAAAAAATGGGCGACTTAAAATACCATAAACTGAGCCACAGCTTTGATGAAGAACACTCTGTCCGACTCTGTGTCAATGTCACCGGGGATCTCCATCTGTGGATCGTACCTGTGTGAGAGGAAAACCTTCAGTTCAAAACAACTTCTTCTTTTTTTTAGATATTTTTACCAAGGCTTAAAGAGCTATTTTCAACTTTATTTAGTATTAAACTTTGGTATCTTTGCAAATTATCATTCTGTATGGTTGAATATGAAACTACTGGTGGAAAAAATGTATTCATAGGATATACGAATAGCTTCATAGGATATATGCGTCACCTCTTCACAAGCCACAACAGGATCTCTGCTACCAAAGCAAAGTTCGGAGTCCGGAAGTTCTCCATGGAGATCAGTCGAGGGTAGCCAAGTGCACGCATCATCTCTGTAAAATCTACAAATGATAAAAACGCACCCACACATGAGGAGGCGAGAGAGCTGCACAGAGTAAAAGCCTAAAGCTCCGCTGCATCACTCTCTTTAAGTAAAGTTGAAGATAAAGATGAAGGGCTAAATCCAACTGCACCACTATCAGCAGGTAGTTGAACTGCATTGTGGGTAATGTAGGAAACTATTAAAGTGAACAAAGGATGCTGGTGGGAGCATCATGCTGACAGTTACCCCTGGCCTCTTGGTTAATACCCTCGTTATCTGGTTACTGACTTTTGGTGGACGTTCTCCTCTTGACAGAGTGACAGTTATGTTGTATTCTTTCCATTTTTTTAATAATGGATTTAATGTCATTATGCAGATTTTTTTTTTTACACCCAAACCCGGATTGATACTTTTCCAGAACTTTGTCCCAGGCTTGTTTTGATAGTTCCTTGGTCTTCGTGATCCTACTCAGCTATGTGACTTCTGATGGCACTAGAACCAAGTTAGGGGTTTCACACCAAGGGGGTAAATACTTATACTTAAGGGGGTAAATCACAACATTTTCGTTTTTTTGAATAAATAATTTTGCAAAGTATATTGAGTCCCTTCAATATTAAGAGTTTTTTTCCTTTTAAATCCTAAATGAGTCCACTTCAGTTTCAGGTTTTAACACTACAACATGCAGAAAACGTCATGAGGGCGAATACTTATGCAACGCTGTCTGTAATGTATATAAGAACTTGCTTACTTCTTAGATCTCTGAACGACATGGTTGCTTCCCCCTTTTTTCTCCAACGCACTTCAACGTCTCCTATCGAACAGATTTAAAAATTAGTAAGAGCTTTTTTTGTAACACCAAGGTAAATATAATTAGCCAGCTAGTTAGCACAATGTTTTTAGTGTATAACCTGGCGAAGTGTAACACTAACTAGCCAGTCAACATACTGAATTATAATTACTAGCTACGTTTTTAGCATTTAATATCTGCATAAACATGGTCAAAAACAGTAAAATGTTACACAACGTGCCAGTCACTGTTTGTTTTGCAATTAATATAATAAAAACTTTGGTTTGTTGTTTGCTAGCTTTATAAAGTCGCCATCTTACAGCATCTGCATCTGTATCCGTCACTATAGCAGCCGCGGAGCTACGGCACACCAAGAAGGACAAATCAGAAATAATACGAAACGCTTTTACAAAACCGTTCTACTGTATAACAATGGTCTTGACCTTGACCGTTTTCAGTGAATATTAATATTAACTAAATTATAATTAATTAAAGTTTTTCAATCAATTATTTATATTTAAAATGTACTAATTAAAATAGTTCAGCCAGTTAGACACTAAACAGTCAGGAAATGGCTTTTTATGATTTTTTTTTTTTTTTTGCGCTACTGTGGTTAAATAATAATCAAACGCTCTAGTTACCAGTTTAGCATCCTATGATAAAATGCATATGTTTTGTTTGTTTGTTGCTGAATCTTTTTTAAAGACTTAACTTCTGACTGATGCGTTTCAACTCTTTAACCATCAACGACAACTCATACAATTTTATTTCATAAATCAACATGTGCTATTTTAACCGTTATTATTATTTTTTTTGGACTACATTTCCCAGTAACCTTGGACTACATTACCGTGGGAGACGTTTCCGGTTTTACGTTGACGTCATGACGCCAGTCAGTGGCGGCTGCTGCAGCGGGAGAAGTTGATTTATCAACAACGGGCGCCTGACAACCATAAACATCAATAAACGGACTTTAAAGTTATTAAATCAACACTTTCTCTTTTGTAAATCGGGTATAACTGTAAGTGAAGGATTTAGGGAGTATAATTGGACGTCATCAAGGAATAAAAATGGTTTTTGATGCATGTTGCAGCTAGCTAGAGGGCTAATTGTTTACAGTCAACAGGTGATGCATTGCTTTCTGCATTAATAGCAGGGATTAATGATGACTTCCAAAGGTAAGTCTCTCTCTCTCTCTCTCTCTCTCTCTCTCTCTCTCTTTCTCTCTCTCACTCACTCACTCATACACAGACACACACAGGAGTTCTTCAATTCCTCAGTTTCTTGATATTGTCTAATCAGAAGAATTAAACTGATCACTGTTTGGGAATTTGTAATCTACTACAAATACAACATCAGCACACTGTAAGGTTTAAATGATTGGACAGTGATTGCATTTCAGTGTGGCATGTATGCAGCGCAGTGATGAAAATGAAATGCCACACAAAAGGGATTTACATTTGCTTCTGACCAAAGTCAGCATTTCATTTTTATTTTTTTTAAAGCAATCCCCTACTTAAGGTTTTGCTTTTCAGTATGGTCCGTTTTCTGTATGTCACTAATGAAAAGCTAGTGGAACTGCTTTTCTGTCTAACACGGAATCTCCGTATTCATGTGGCTTATCAGTGACTGAGGTGTAACACCACCTAGATTTGATCTCCACTTGGGCAGACACATCATGAGTAGTGAAATCCAGTCATGGGTGTAACTCTAATCTAACTAAAAGCAGATAGACTAAACACATATTGTCCAGTCAAATAGAAATTATCACAGGTTTAGTGTTTTTCTGTTTACTGTGTTTCGTATTCGTAGTGAGTATATGTTCCTATTCATATGTAAAATAGTTTGGTTACTTGAATTTTTTTCAAATTCCTCACAATCTCATTGTGTTTCTACCTGATGCTTTGTAAAATAAAATGTATTCTTAATATTATTGTATATTATTTCTCCCTCCAGTGTGGCAGCATCCTTATGTAAACATATTTAAGCATGTGAAGTTGGATGAATGGAGGAAAGCCAGCAAAGAAGGAGATGTCACAACTTATATGGTTGACACTTAACAACACTTAAATAATTTAAATTATTATTTGACCTGTAATAATTATGTAAATTTAAAGATATAAAAAAGAACTATAATTTACGATATTGCCTTGAATCAGGCTAGGTTAGCTATTTAAGTTTATTTTTTCTGGCCCAGAAACTAGCCTTGCCCTTAATCTTGATCATATCCTCAGCTCCACCACTTTTTTTCTTTTCACATCAGGACAAGACGCTCAAGTGCACCGTGTTCCGTATCCGCGGTTCAGTTCCGGCCAGCAACTACATCCTGATTCCCAAAACCAGCAGCCAGTCGCTGGGCCTCACGGGCCGCTACCTGTACCTGCTCTTCAGACCCTGTCCCAATAAACACTTCGTAGTGCACTTGGACGTGGCTGCTGAGGTGAGAGCATTGACAGAAAGAGGCACAGAGAAGATTTCCAAGTATATGTCTCTTTGAATGTGGTTTTCACACCTACCAAACCATGTCCTGTCATACTAAATAATAATCATACTCACAAACCACACAGACAGGTTACTATGGTTACTATCAGTGACCAGTGCTGAAGCTAAAAATTCCAGTAAATTCTTTTGGTCAGAGATGCTATCAGAGAATGATGGATGAGTTGGATGAGTTGAAAATTGACACGGGAAGCATAACCTGAAGTGGAGTCATAGATAAAGGGTTGTTTGTTGTATCTTCTCTCTCTCTCTCTCTCTCTCTCTCTCTCTCTCTCTCTCTCTCTCTCTCTCTCTCAGGAGGGTCGTGTGATTCGTGTGTCATTCTCCAACCTGTTCAAGGAGTTTAAATCCACAGCAACATGGCTGCAGTTCCCCTTCCTGTGTGCAGGTGCACCTGGCTCTGTGTACGAGAGCACTGCCAAGACCGCTAAACACGGTACGCACATTCTAAATCTAACATTTCCAACAATTCACCTCAGTTATTGACTGTGACACTTTAAGTCTGGTCTTCAGTGTTTCCTCCTGGCTGGCTCACCACAAATCCAGCATTGATTTGTGACCTGATTATAAGACAGAAATGCCATTCTTGACTATGTTAAAGTCCTTGGGTGTGTTGTTACCTAGACACGTTCAAGACAGGTTTTCTACATTCACTCCTTGCTGGCTCACCAGAAATGTAACATTCATATAATAAGGCAGATAACAGCCTTCTTAGCTACATTAAAGCCCTTGAGTGTATTCTTATACATACTGTTTAAGACTGCTTATTAGTATTTACTCCTTGCTGGCTCAGTAGAAATGTTACAGGCAGATAATAGTGCTAATAAGAGCCTCCCTGGCCACATTAAAGACCCTTTTATGCTGGTTTTCAATGGTCATTCCTGGCTGGCTCACCAGAAAAACAGGTAGATAATAAGGCAAATAATAGACTTCTTTTCATCTTAAACTCCTTGGGTGTCTTGTTATGCATACCCATTTTTAAGCTGGCTTTCAAAGTTTACTCCTGGCTGGCTCCCTCCAAATATATCTTGCAGATAATAGGTCCAAATGGAACATTAGTAGCTAACATGGCTGTCTGTGTTTAAGGTCTGGTGGGTCCAGCTCCAGAGGGCGTGCGCTGGACATGCCTGATGATGGACCTGC
The DNA here is from genome assembly GCA_037577455.1 of Pangasius macronema. Lineage (NCBI taxonomy): Eukaryota > Metazoa > Chordata > Actinopteri > Siluriformes > Pangasiidae > Pangasius > Pangasius macronema. The sequence continues at coordinate 15,212,323 of CM074966.1, read as the reverse complement.
GTTACGTTCTTTCTGTCTACCTGAACAGAACGCACAGCCACTTGAAGAGCGTCAAACTGTGTGCCAACATGGCCGTCAAAAATCTGGTCACCAGCGACCTGCTGCTGGACCCCGGTACCCGCTCATACTCACGTTAAAACCAATACACAAAATACTACAGTGGTTTGTCTCTGTTTTAACCATGCTCTCATGCTGTGTGAATGTAGGTCTGTCCTTTTCAGAGTTCCGGCAGATGGGCATGGTGCTGCCTGAGGGCACGGCCCCTATGCCCAGAGATATGTGCTTTCCAGTGCCAAAAGGCAGCAGCTGGCATCAGCTCTATGACTACATCAGGTAATACACCCACCTTCCTGTGCAGCAATAGGACCTTTATTAATTACACTTATTAAGAAACTTCATTCAGTATTGTAGTGAGCCTGTCATCATACACACGTTAGGTTGTGGAGCAGCTTCTAAACAAGCTCATGTCACTCATGCTATAGCAGCTATAAACAGACTTGACTTGAGCCACTCTTTAGTTCCTCTCTCTTGAAGTTACGAGAAGAGGAACCAGAAAGCCCTCAGTCCCAAAGTCCTTCCCATGTCGGAAAACTTACAGTTACAGCTGTACCTCTGACTGTTACAAAGCGCTGACCCTGGAGACTCCTTCCATAAATATTAAGAATCATCTCCTTATAGAAAACTTAACCAATATCATCAGTTATGAGCTTTTTAAGTCCAAGCGTTCCCCATTCAAATCCCTACGAATGAATGGCTTAGAATTTAAACAGAATTGAGAATTCAGTAGCACAATGGTATAAAGGTCTATATATTGTTGATTAATAAAGTGCCACCGTGTTAAAAGTTAGACAAGTCAGCTTCTGCTATTAAAGCCTAATAAAAAATGATCGCAGATCGATTTCTGTAATTCTTCTTCTTTCGGCTTTTCCCTTCAGGGGTCGCCACAGCGAATCATCACTCTCCACCTATCCCTATCTTCTGCATCCTCAACACTTGCACCCACTAGCTTCATTATTTCTGTAACTCTAACTTTTTTTTTTGTTTGTTTAAAATCAAATGTATTTCTTTTTGAGTGAATTTCCATTGATGTTTCATGAAACACATGAAATTAGAACACGATATGTTTGCTACATGTGTTCTTTGCAGATTCCCCTCCGACGGTGCAAAGATGCCATTTGACTCCATACAGAAAGGACAGGGCCCTCAAGCCTCAACTCCACGTGAGTGTTAAACACACAGATGCACTACTGCTGTGTGCATATGTATATGTCTGTGTATGTGTGTGTGTGTGTGTGTGTATATGTATGTATGTATGTATATATATATATATATATATATATCTGTCTGTAGAAGAACCTCTGGATGATAAATGTCCATATCGAGAGGAGAGCTGCTGCGTGGGCATCAGCAATCCAGTGCAGGACCGCGTCTCCCTCATTCAAAAGATCACCACACCCAAACCCGTGAGTCCTGATTTCACTTCCTGGTTATATTTCACCAGTTCTTATAAACTAATATTTAATGTCATGTCAGTAGGAAACTGAGGCTGAATCACTTTTGCTTGTGTGTTTCTGTGTAGCATGCTAAGCAGCGCTCACTGCTGCACACCTCCAGCCTGCCCGAGCTCCCCACAGCGCCGTCTGGAGGTGTAGGCAGCCCCAGTTCCACAGGTCGTAGGTCACAGAGCGAGGAGGAGGAGGAGGACGGCAGGGTCGTGTGTGACGACGGAGACAGCGTGCATGTGTATGCTCACTACGAGGACGATGACACGAGTGGCCGTTCAACAGACAGCGATGAAGTGGCAGTGAGTAACCCAGTCGCCTGTGTGTGTGTGTCTGTGATCTCCTTCATCTTGTGGTTTCATCGGATTCAAAGTGCAGAATGTGTGTTTATCACAAGTGTGTTTTGTGTTTAGGTGGTCAACACAGCTGTTCCTCGTTCACTTCCTCTGCCCTCAGCTAAACCAGCTAAGCAGCAAAGTGTGAGATGCTTCACTTTATGAAAAATCATAAATAGAAACACACTAATATTTCTGATAACTGATGAAGTAAAACAGTTTGATGTGGAAATGGGTGCTCTACTGTATATATGCATGATTTTACTTTATTGAATTTTGTGTGTGTGTGTGTGTGTGTGTATGTGTGTGTGTGTATTATGATTGGTCTTAACAGAAGTTGCACCCTGACCCTATAATGAAGCTGAGAAGAATCGTTGGGTTTGGTGGCGCAACAGTAAGATGTGTGAGTGAGATAACACAATATATATATTGTGGACAATGACAGATTTATTTGTGATTTTGCCTTTATACACCACCACAATGGATTTGAAATAAAACAATCAACACCTCAGAATTCATCTTGCTGCTTCTGTCAGCAGTCACATCATCAATAAACACCAGTGAGCCCGTTCCATTGGCAGCCATACATGCTCATGCCATAACACTTCCTCCACCATGTTTGA
>CM074966.1:15195718-15209811 GCA_037577455.1 Pangasius macronema | reverse complement strand
TCCCATCATTCTGGTACAAGTTAATCTTGGTTTCATCAGTCCAAAGAATCTTATTCCAGAACATGGGAAGCTTTTTTTAGATGTTTTCTGGCAAAGTCTAATCTGGCTTTCCTGTTCTTGAATGTCACCAGTGGTTTTCACCTTGTTGTAAACCCTCTGTATTTAAATTCATGAAGGCATGTCCTGATTTGTAGATTTTGATGATGATACGCCTACTTTCTCCAGAGGATTCTTATCTTCTGTTTATGTTGTGAAAGGGTTTTTCTTCACCATGGAAAGGATTCTGCGATCATCCACTTTAGTTGTCTTCTGTGGTCTTCCAGGCCTTTGAGCTCACCACTGCTTGCTTTCTTTTTAAGAATGTCCGCATTTGTTGATTTGGCCACATCTAAGGGTTTTTGCTATCTCTCTCTTATAGATTTATGTTGTTTTTTTAGCCTAACGATGGCCTCCTTCACTTTTGAAGATCACAGAGATCTCCTTGGACTTCATATTGGTAGCTCCAGTCGAACAGCTGCCAAATGCCAACTCGATACCTGATATCAACTCCAGACCTTTTATCTGCTTCATTTGTCTTGAAGTAACGAGGGAATGGACCGCATCTGGTCAATTAACTTCTTGTCAGTCAATTGTCCAAATACCTTTGAGCCCCTGAAAATGGAAATACTTTGCTGAAAATGGCTTTAATTCCTAAATGGTAAATGCCATATTTTTGTGGAGGCTCTTAAAATAAAGCTGAAAGTCTACACCTCGATCACATCCTGATTGTTTTATTTCAAATCCATTGTGGTGGTGTATGAAGGCAAAATCGCTGTCATTGTCCAAATACTTCCAGACCTGTGTGTGTGTTTAAGAGTATGGTAACATTTTCGAAGTTTTATCCCTTGCTATGGTGACACAGGAGCCACCTGAAAACTGAAGCCTGTTCATCTTAAAGCAGGCAAACCATATTCACTGTGGGCTCTCGCAAAAATGGAGGAGCTGCTTATTATTAGGCAGTGATCACAAGACTTTTGCCTCACTGTTTTCTTACTGTTGCTTGGAGCATCTGGAAACAAAAAAATCTCCGTCGCCTCCAGAGTTGAATGTGAACTTAGTTTAAGATGGCTCCAGTGTTTGGTCATTTGTTCAGTGATATAAAACCTATTTAAAGAGCGACATTTTTCTGATCTCTTAGACAAATGTGTAGAAAGTACAGAAAGTATCGTAATTAATAGGTAAGATGAGGAGTTTCGTGTCATGTTTAGTTCAGTGATATTGAAGTGAGTAGTATTCTCACTTCTTTATGACTTTTTTAATAGAGGTCATCCTTGTATGGTCCTTCTGCTTTCTTCTGCATTAACTTTATTCAAGAGGAGCTCAAAGGTCATCATCCTTAGGTAGTAAATACGCCGTTCCAGTGTTGGCTGTGTGATCTGTAAAGATCCTCCGAGGATTAAAAGAGCTGCTGATTGTGTTCAGGCATGGCAAAAATAGGCCATTAGCTCATATTTATGATGTTCACACTCTGAGCAGCAGAAGATACTTATGTTACCATCAGCAGTGTAGCAAGTGAGCACATGGCTTGACTTGTTTTCCAATAAAGGCTTCCTTCCATATGCGTGTCCTGATCTAAGCCTTTGATGGGATGAACTGAGCTCTGAGTTCTCTAACAGAGGAGGGAGGTTGGTTGGAAATTCGTGGAGAAAGTAGGCCACATGGAAAACCGAGAGGGTGGTGGGTATGTGGGCTTCTCCTCTCTCGTTCTCCACTTTTATGGCCTGCCGAGCAACCTCTTAAACCCAGAGGAAGCTTTAAATTAAACACAGATTGCTACTAAAATGTGATCTGCGGTGAGCTAAATGCTGGGCTGGAGCTTTGGGCAGCACTTCTCAAGCAACGCGGCGCTCTCCAGTTACTCTCAACGTAACGCTTGATGCTGACTCAGCGATTATGTCTAAGATACAAATTCTCGTTAAGGATGAGTTCATATTTTTTTTAAATATTTAGCATTCGAGATGCTTAAAAATTTAAATGAATCCTTTCGGATTATTATTAAATAATAAACATGAATTGGGTTGTAGATTTTTCCCAGATCATGATTTTAACCATTTAATCATCCAGAGCAGATAATAATAAAAAAAAAATAAATAAATTGGCCCAAAAAATTCAGTGTAAGTGTAAGGTCCTCTAATTTCTTCCCACTTAGTTTGCCTTTGTTTCCAGTAGTCAGCAATGCTATGCTAATTGTCTAAATTAGCGTGTTTTGGTGAAAAGCGGCTAGCTTAACTGCAGGCAGTTATGGTCACAGCTGCTGTTTAATAGTAAGTGCAAAACTAACAAGAAAAAAAACTAAATTGACAACATTTTTACCATTTAAAAAGAATCAGTTCAAGAGTTAAATGACACAATTTTCACAAATTTTAATACAATTCCCCAGTTTAAACAGCGCCCATGAAAAGAGTACAAGTACACAAGTACGTGTCAGTGCATATGCTACGTACATTGCTATGTTCGTTCTTTAACATTAGCTAGCTACATTAGTTACCTTGGATCAAGAAGATTAAGTTCTGTTTCGCTTCACAAAGCTGCTTCTATACAGCTGTAAGTAAAGTACGTTTCCTGCAGCATTGGTTGTTGATATTTTCACAGTTTGCTTGATTATCGTTATTAATTGTGAAGCATATCCAGATCGCTGTTACTTCGTGTCTTGAGTTTCAAAAGCAGCTCGGTTAAAGGTAAACAGGCAGACGCTCATCAGCGTATCATGGCTTATCTGTCTCAGTATTAGCACGTCGCTGTACAGTGTTTTTAGCCCATGTTAGTAAATGTGTGAAATGAAACGAAGAGATTCTTACTCCATGCCCATGCAAATTTCAATTTTGTATGAAATGCTCATCCCTATTTCTCGTTACTTGTGCCATCAGTATATTTCATGAGAGAGGTTTTTTTTCATGTCCAACTCTTCATGCTGAAGATGCCAGATTAGCAATGATGTAATGGTGTCTCCATAGTGGCCCCTCTGTGTTGCATCATCCCTGGGTGGTCTCAAAACACGTGACGAGCCTGCTCATGCTTCATCTGATTAGACTACTTGAGTGGTAAAAGCTTTTTGGCTGGAAGTTATGAATGAATTATTCTTATTTTTCAATGGATGGGAATTAAAGAATGATATTAGTCATCTAATCTGATCCGAATTCCATCAGAAGTCTGTTTCTTACATAACTAAATCTTCAACTCTGTATGTTCGATCTGCTATGATCCTGATCACGTTTGAAGTTCATGCCATGACTCTGAGGGATGATGCTCGGATGCTTCTTCCCGTATTGTTTTTTTTACTGCCTATGAAGTGATTCAGCAGAATATTTCTCCTCTCTAGCGTCGCCTGAGGGATCCGCATCTGCTTTGATCACAGTAATGAAATGAACGCTTTTGTCTTTCATTGTACCAAGTAGCATGAGGACAAGCAGGACGCATGAGATGGCAGCTGCCACAAAAGCCTTTGTTTCACAGCTGTCCAGCTGCAGGGTTCAGGATTGACGTAGACCAGTGTGGATATGTTTTAACTGCATGGTCACCCCTGTAGGATGTGTGTTCATGTAAACTGAGAAATATTACTTTTAAAACTTGTTTTTGCACAAGAACTCGGTCATAATCGAACGTCTGTATTACACATTGCTTGCTTTATACATAAACAGCAGCGCTGACGTTTGCGCTACTAACAGATTGGATAACGAGAGTCATCTTTAAACTTTACGTTAGACAACTTTACTGGATGAAACTGTGCGGTGCTATAAGACTTAATTGTGCCATTATTACTTGTCATCAGTTATAGAATGCCTTCCCTTCAACTCATCACAGATCCTCTGTTGAAACAGTCTATGCCTTATTTAGGGAAAGCTATTGACTCGTCGAAAAATGACTGTTCCCCACCTCGATTAAAGACTGTAGGATTTTGTTTCTTTGATCGGTCTAGGGATTGCATGAAAATACTAGAAATAACATTTTTCTGAAATGTCTTTGAAATAATATGATTTGTATGAGACCTTAGCAAAGCTTAGTCCATGACCTGCCATGGTCTAAGAGAAGGGAATGCAAAGATGCCTCATCTATTCAGCTGTCCATTGAGGTATTTGGCCATTTGGTCTTGCATGACTAGCAGACTGTTCAGACTAAAATAAAGTGACCAGTACTCAGCAAGGGAGAGGTGATCCAACAAGGGGATGCCGTACCAAAATCATTACCTACTCAGCTTGTTTTTGATGTGAATATCATTATGTGCTTGACTTGTTCTCGTACCAAAATCATTAGGTACTTGGCTTATCCCGTTACTTCATCATACAGATTGGAATACTTTTTATTCCTCTTTTGCAAAAAAAATTAAGCTAAATAGTGGACATCCAGTCGTCTGTACTGGCCTCGATCAAATGTGAGCCTGTGTTACTGCCAAAACCGAAGGTCACAAAGCTTCTAGAGTGCCAAAGGCACAAAGGCTTCGTAGGTGTGCTTGCAGACATTCCTCTTCTTGGACCTTAACACTGGATTTAATTATGAAACACTATAATCAGTTCCAGTCTGTCAGCTCCTGCAGCTTCACACAGACGTGCCCTCCCAGACACCAAAGTTGAAAGAAAAATATAGCAATGGCAAAGGCGCAGAGCAAGGCCTGGACCAAAAAGCACACACACTCTCACACTTGTTGTCCATTCCCAGAACTGTGGAAGCAGCGGGTTTCCCCCACCCGGCCAGCTGATATTGACTTTGCACAAAAAGAAACAGTGGGCAAGTGGGGGGTGCCATCAGAGAAGCGATCTTCCCTCAGACCCCCGACTTCTAGACTCTTTGTTGGAGGCCTCCTTTCTTTTTGCTTTCTTTTTTTCATGGCCAGAATGAATCAGCACCACAAGCATAATTACCAGTGCACTGCCCTCCAGGAGGGCCCTTTGTCCTGCTTGTCTATTATATGTCAGCTTGTGAATGGGCAAGAAAGTATTACTTTACTCAACCTTGCAAGAGAAAATACAAGTGTTGTAAAACCTGAGTACAATGTATCTTTCTAAGCTTCACCTTAAGATTTGTATTCCCCACTAAAAGATGTCCATAGATTACTAGAATTATTCATGACACACCGGTTTGAGCGACACCACACCTAAGATGGTCCTGTATCCTTGGGCTCATTGGGCTTTCTACGCTGTGCAGGCTGAAACTTGCAGGTTGTCAGCCCAAACAAGGCAAAAAGTCAGGTTCAAGGTTGTACATTCAGGTTTTGTGACTTTATGAGAGCTATTAACACAGGGGTGCACTCCATAAAACCTGGTCATTAGCTAATAGGTTAATTTAGGTTAAAGAAATACACAAAACTGGTGGATTCTGGTTCTTCAGAACCCGTTTTGTGCACTGCACCCCTTGCTAAACAGGTTCAGCATAACTGAATATTAAATGCAATATCACATTGAAATTGCTTACGACCATCTCTAACAATAGTGCAGACCGTTCTGTTTGATCTTCCAAATCTACCTTTTAGGTCACTCGGTTTCCTATAGGGATTGCTACAGCAGGGGTGTTGTCTCAGATCGGTGTGTCACACACATTCCTGTTAGCAAGAATTCAAATTCATGAAATGCTATCAACAAAGTTAGGACTGTATCATAATAACAAAAACTAGCTTTGGGCCAATGGATGTCAGAACTAGGCTGATGTCAAATGATCTTAAATTAATACACTGTTTATCTTGCTTACACGTTGCCAAGTGGGAAATAAAAAGGGAATAATAAAAAGGATATACAAATTTTTGCCAGGTCCCCCTGCATTCCAAGAATAGTTGATTGTTGATTGCTCAGGATTTCTGGACATGTTTCTGCAAGTTCCGGTTCTTCTGTTGCTCAAATTCGTTCTAGGTGTTCCCATTCCCATGAAAATGCTACTATGGTTGCATCATACAGTCCTTTTAGTGAGCAGGGATTATTTGCACACTGCAGAATCGATAATGCGTAGTTTGTAATCGATGATTCAGTAGTTAGGTTGTTGGGTGGTTTACTTTGCCCCAGTGGTACACCAGAATATAAAAAGCTATGCCCGTAAGTCGAGGTATCAGCAGTTAGTTGTGAGTCTCGATGTAAGGACCACAATGCTTAGTTTTTGATTAGAGGGTCGCAGACTCCACAACTATTGTCCCGGTCGAAATCGACACTTTCTAACCTTCGGGTTTAGGTATATGTGGCGGTTGTTTGTCATTGGCCAAGTAGACAAATTCCAATTCATCAGGAAGCCGGATACCAGTCTAGGGTTCTGGCAGGGGGGTGATTTGAGTGATAGTTTAGGCTGCAGAGTCAATATTAAAGGCTTTGACACTTTTAGTTATGCACCTACAGAGAGAAAGAGGGGAGAGAGTTGGGGAAGTGGCTCTATTTATATTGTCCACCAATGCACTCTGGCCTATTTTTCTTCTGAAGCGTTTATATATATATAGATTGATAGAAATATAGATCCTTGACAACAATTTTAGTTCTAGTTAAACTTAGAAACATTTTAATGGTATAGGTATGCCAACTCATTAAGGTTTTTTTGCCTAAAATGTTTGTTTCCATTTTTTTTCCATATTGCCCAGCTATTATTTATCCTGCTATACAGGCGAATGAAAGACAGCAGATCATGTTTTCCCATACTCTGCATCATATTGTCATCGAATGCCAAAAAGCTCCGGACTCAGGAATCACTCCACACTGGCAATATAATGAGTCGTACTTTACGCATGCAGGATCAATGTGTGCTAAATTATATGCACACATACAGCTACTGTTCAAATGAAGTCAGTGTAGCAATGATGCTGACTAGTGTTGCTCTTTCTTTTTCTCTCTGCAGTCTTTCTCTAAGTCCGGTACTCGGTCACGGTGGTAGGATTGTAGCACAGTATGATGTGGAGGAAGCATCACTTTCTCGAGTTGTGGCTGGTGATGAAGCTTCTCAGTGGTGGTAAGTGGACCTCTTTGCCATATCTTTTCATTTAAAGCCCGCGACTAAAATCTCACCAGCGTTGATTCTTCATGACGTTGTTTATGACCCAGAAACCTACAGAAAACAATTCCACACCAGAGTGAAATGTAGTCGCACCGGTAAAATAATGTGAAATGCAATACACAAACGGTGTCGTTAGTCACCTACAGAAAACGTTTCACGCTGAAAAGCAAAACCTTCATTGCATTGCTTTTAGGATGTTTGATCTCTCAGTGCAAAATCAGCAAGGGGTTGCAAAAAAAATTCTTGATTAGCAACTGAAACACAAGTTAAGTCGTAACGTAAAGTGAAAGTAGTCACACAACGTCAGCACCCGCACTGAAATGCAATTCAGAATTGCTAATAAAACAGGATTGTAACAAATATTGTACAAAATACATTCCTCTAAATTCTCTGTTGTCTCATGAAGGTTGTTTAGAGGTAAAAAGTACACAAATGGTCAGGATTTCATTCTTTCTTCCTCATCATCTTTAGTAAACCCTTTATCCTGGTTAGTATCATGGTGGATCCGGAGCCCTGGAGCATTGGGTGCAATGCAGGAGTACCTGGATCATATATTGGACAGATAATATGTAAATTTGACCAGTGATATTTGTCGATGTCTTATCTGACTCTCCTCACACAGCAGACATTGCTGTACAATTTCATTCCAAGCCTCATTAACAAAAAAAGGTAACTGATGCAGCTGATTTAATGCCGACGGTAATGAGAGTGATCTTGCGTGGGTGTGTAGCAGTGCTCCATGAGTGTTAGCGTGGGTCTGCCAAGCGCGCTCTCGCTGTGCTAATCACAGGGCTGCGGCAATAAACAGCACCGAGACTCACTGCTGCAGCAGCCACACTTTCATCACAGTGCAAGATGACAGGAAAAGGAAGCTGTACTTATCACAAGCAGATCACTGTGCAGTGTTTGTCACTGTCATGGTAGACCAGCAATTTGAGGATTTTTTTATAGACAGAGTATGATGCTGCACTCTCTAACCCTGCGCTGCTGTTCTCTCTCTGTTCAGCGCAGACTGCAGAGCGGGTGATACGGTTCAGCCCTGATTTATCTGGTGTAATCAGCAGACAGGAGGATTATAGGCTGCTGTGACAGGGAGATGGAGCATGTTTCAGTCTGGGTGGAGGCTCTTCTTCTCCTTGCTTTTTACACATTGGTACAGAATGCAGAGTTTGTGTTGCAGGTTTTATTTCAGGTTGTGCATTAAAAGAGGGTTCTGAATCCACGCCTCCTCTACAATGACTAACCCACACAGGCGGGGACTAACTGGCAAAGAGGTCATGTCTTGGTTACTGGGCCTGACTGGTACACTGGCCAAACCTGGACTGACATGTATAAAGGCCCCACCTCCTTTTACCTGGACTGACAAGTTTGACGGCCATGATTTCTTTTACCTGGACAGTCAGGTACAAAGACCACGCCTCCTTTTATCTGGTCTGGGAGGTACAAAGGCCATGTCTCTTTTTTTTGGGCTGACAGTTACAACAGCCCCAACTCTTTTTACTGGGATTTCCAGTTATGAAGACCAAGCCTCTTTTTACAGAGATTGCCAGACGCAAAGGCCACACCTACTTTTACTGACACCAGCAGGTACAAAGGCCACACCTCCTTTGACTGGAAATGACAGGCACAAAGGCCATACCTCTTTTCACATGGTCTGACAGGCAAAAAGGCCACACCCTCCGTTTTCCGAGAATGCCAGACATAAAGGCCACGCCTCCTTTAACTGATGCCGACAGGCACAGAGGCCACGCCTCCTTTAACTTGGACTGATAGGCACAGAGTAGGATGAAAGGCACGAGAGAGAAAAACACAGTGCTATAATAATAATAATAATAATAATAATAATAATAATAATAATGTTCAGAATAAAACTTTGGTATTGGTACACAGCTCTAAAGCTGATATTAAGAGTCTTTTTTTTATTTATTTTAAATACCACTATTTGTTAGCGGACAGCATGTTACTGATGACACACACTTGTTGTTAAAGGGTCCCGTAACTGCACGTGACATTTTCCCTGTGCTAATAGCCTTTTACACGAAAACAGATGCTTCTTATGCGTTCCTCACCCCTCCTTCATGGATACACTGATCCTCCTCGCGTCATTGGCTTGGCATGATTCGCTGCTCTTTGGCCTAGTAGGCGTGTTTTAACGTGCCTCCCATGCCAAGCCGTAGCTTACAGGAAACCAGAAATGTCAGTTCCAACAACTTTCGGACAAAGAGCCTTTGCCTGCAGTGGAAGCTGTGTTAACTGCTGCAGAGACAGCGAGGCCTGCTTTCCTGCTCAGCACGGAGAGAGATGTCTGGGGAGAGCTCCTATTACAGCTATTTCCAAGAAACCCTGGAAAGAGCACAAGGATTTGAATCAAGCATGTGCTTCAAGTTGCCAATGCAAATTCTGTGAAATGAGTACTTATTTTAGCTACAACCCGCCTGCCAGCTCAGGGGGGGTAAAATATATACGCTACCAGACGTTATTTTCTTCCCTTTATATATAGCAGTGCTTTATATATAACATTGATCATGGTAGGATTTGAATTTACATTTTGCAAGTTTGAATTTTTATGAAATTTTAATTAGACCTGGAAGTTTGTCCTTGTGAATGCGTTCACACCTTCAGTTAAACAAATTAAATCCATTTTAAAAAGCAGAGGGATTAAACAGCAGCACAGCTAACCAGTTTCAGTTTATTTCGCCAAACAACTCGGCTTAATCCTGAGTAAGAGCTTCCCATGCCTCTCTGACCCCACTGCACTCTGAAATAACTTTGTTATTGAGCAGACGGGAGATGGAGAGGTTCCTAAAGCAGAGTACCAATAAAGATGTTCCTGGTGTTGGCCTGAGCAAAATAAATAGTCTTTCTGCCTGCATCAGCAGCAGCTGTTTCAGGGCCTTGACAAGCTCTTGCGTCTCCATGGAGAGGTTGAAATTTTTGGGGTATGAATATCCCACTGATCCCAGACCGTTGGACTGATGAGGGCAGGATGAGAGTAGGAAGATAAGACTGGGGGATGTGGCAAAAATATCATATCGCAATACTTGAAGAGATCTTTACAATACATGATGTGCATCATAATATCGATTTACAAGGGTCTCAAAAAACAGCTAGTTATAAACATACTGTTACATGCCACTGATGTTATTGGAAGTTTTACACCAAAACATTAACTAGAAGTTAGAGCTGAGGGAGAGTCTTAGATACAACATGATTCTTGCTTTAGTTATTTGATTCTACACTGATGCAGATCCCCATAGTTGATGTGAAGCAAGTCATTATTTATTATTCATTTCATTAAAACATTAAATGAAATGCATTTCTTTGTCTAGACCATTGAGATGGTGAAGGTGTATGCGTACACACTGAGGGCTAGCTTGGCTAGTTCCTAGATTTGAAGATGGACTTGCTCAGACCTGCTCAGACCCCCTGCCTTGAAAGCGACTCTTTTCTTAGGGCACCTGTTAGATTTTATTAATTGGACAAAAAGAACAGGACAAGAGACTCTGTAGGGCCCGTCCCATACCAAGATGAAGTACTTGCAGAATTCAGTGAGCATGCGTAATGACATTGCACATGTCCATGTGGTGTTGGAGGGTTTTTTTACCGGACAAGGACGAGTTTTCTCTTGGGAACTCGTTCACCGTCTCGAAGGTGTATTAAGTCTTTCCCGTTACCAAATGTCCAGGATTTGTTGTAGGTTGTTCCAGACGGAAAAGGAAGGCTAGAGAGGTTTTCCCTGAACTTTCACACAGATATAAATTACACATGCTGTAATAGGCATTAGGCATTTGGTTCTTTCATCCATCAGAGCATTCTTTATACAGTGCGAAGATCTAGCAGTTAAATCAGCGCCTCAGCTCATTTGTCACGGCGTGCTCCTCCCTGATGTCGCTGTCTGCACAAACTTGTCCTCTCCCTCCAGGTTCTGGCTCATCTTCAAGGTCCACTTAAGTTATAAAGACGCTCTTATACCATCTAATGTTTCTGGCTTCTGTCCCAATAAACGTCATGGGAAAATGTCTTTGAGTCAGCAGTGTAGTTTACCTTGGAGCGTTTGTTTTATTAGCTACTGTATGGCTTTCTCAAAAGAAGAAGCTGATTTTGTTGTTTTACAACAGCTGTAGTTGTGATAGATTGCCCGTCTGATGAAGTGCTGGAATTTGTTTGCTTCCTACGCACATTCCTGACGCTGAGCTGTACGCTTAAAGGCCAAGTCAAAGTGAAGGGGAATTTGCTAAAATGATTGGTTATCGCTTAGCAAGTGGTAAGCATGATCAATGCCTGCATTCTCCAAAGAAAGTATTGTGGTGGCTCAGTGTTTAAAGCTCTGGGCTTGTGATCAAGAAGGTCATGAGTTGGTTTATTTATTTATTTATTTTTAAGCCCCAGCATTTCCAGGCTGGGTGACACCCCGGGAGCTCGTTCCAGGAATTGGGAGGAACGAGGTCCCTTCGGAAAAAGTACAGACTGAGACACGAGTAAACCCAGCTTCCTAACAAGCGGAGATATCCAATCAAAAGACTTTTGCTACTTTATTTTATATGGGACAGTAAAGGCTGCCTTAAACAGATACACTTTCTCACTCCATTTTCTCCCAATTTGCCAATTCCCAATGACTATCTTTCCAACAGCCAAGGAAGGAGAAGGGTGCTTTCTCTGAGACCTGCTAATCCAGCCACCACATTGTTGCTCAGTGCTGCGTCACAAGGCAGCGTAAGACACCGTGAGGAAATCGCTAACTGCCCTCTTCCGCATACCTGAGCTCACAGATACAAACGATTGGCTAGTGTCGCTCTGATTGACGGGGGAGATACAATAGCATTCTTGCTCCAATCCTGCCATTAGCGCTTACAGAACTATGGAAGAGGTGACGTGGTTTGGACAGAACGGTGCTTGTTACATTATGCACACGTGTGAAGTAATGTAAGCTTTTATTCTTGACAGCTGAGACAGGAAAGCATCAATACGCACAAACAAAGATCTTTAACGGCACCAGGGTACATAACGATGTGCCGATGTTAAGAAAAGATGCTTGCTGATGCTTTTTGACAAGGCAGACCACCAAGCTGCTATTCCCAGTGCCTTCCATGGATTTGTTTTGATGTATTGTTTGTGCTCTCTGCCCATCAGGCTCTGTGCTGGACGTGATCAAACACATCATCTCGCGAGGCGAGCACAAAACTGGAGTGCTGGATGAGCCGAGTATAGCCACCATACTGAAAGAGGTTTTACAAGGACTCGAGTACTTGCACAAAAACGGGCAGATTCACAGGTAAGGACACCACACCCACACACACACACACACACACACACACTTAATAGTCTCAAGGGAAGGTTCTAGTGAACGTTAAGAGGAAGGTTGACTTATTTAATATATTTATTCTGACCTTGTGACCAGGTCAATATAATTGCAGTTGAAGGTATAGAGATTGCTAATACAGTTGTGAAGTAGTTTGAAAGGCTTGAGCTAATGTGTTATCTCGAACAGACCCAATGCTTAACCCTACACACTGAGTCATAACACTGAGCTCAAGTCTCAGTGTAATATTTTCTGAGGCATGTCAGATGTGTTGACCTTAAAAGCAGTTTCAGTTCATGCAAGACTGCAACTTTCAACTCCGTGGTGGCTAAACATGCAGATTCTTCGGTTTTTATTTATATTTTTCCCAAGTAGGCTGAACAACCCGGAAAAAGAAAACAAACCCTACGTCTTTTTGACTTTTTGGCAACTCTGTGCTGCGGCTAGAGTGCGTGCTCGAGAAACCCACCACCTGCTGAACTAAACACGTTGGCCAAGGTGCAATCAGGTCGACAACAGAACGTTTACATCTTTTAACGCTCGTATGTGGAAACGCGTACACAAAAAAAAAATTGAGCAAAATAAAGTGCAGCGCAAAGTTCTACTAGCACAACAAGCAAAATGCGTTACCTTTCGGTTAAACCTATAAATAGAAACTAGAACAGACAAAGATGTTTACTTGTGATGCAAGAACAGAACGCAACTCATAGTCAAAACATTCACCGACGTCTTACGAAGTCATATACACCACGACGATGCTGCATCAAAAATGGATTACTGCTACTTACTTCTACTTGTTTATTGCTGTGTCTGTATTCATGCACTTACCTAGCTATAGCTCAGCAAACGTAATTACAGTATTTTAGCTACAATTTTTTAATCCTGCCGGGCAACCAAAACACAGGACTAGACATTACATCGGAACTTCAGCTTCTTTAGTGGGATCGCTAATGAATTTGTTTGTAAAACATCGCAGAAACATTGCTTGGGCTTTTTCCATTCTTCAACTGTCCATTTCTGCTGAGCCTCTGACCACCGTGGCCTCAGATTTCCTGTTATCATGGTGGAGAAGTGGAACATGATGTGGTTTTTCGCTGTTGTAGCAAATCTGCCTGAAGATTTGACATATTGTGCGATTTTTCGGAGATGCTTTTCTGCTCAGCGCGGTTGTAAAGAGTGATTATTTGAGTTAATGTAGCCTTCCACTCGTCCCTGCGTATTTTGTACATCCCTCTTGCACGTTCCTGTACATGCATTTCATTTTTAATTCAGTATTTATTGCCCAATCTAAAGAGGAGTAGGCCAGGTTCCCATTTCACTGCAAGTTATATACTGCGTATGATTGTATGTGTGACAAATGAAATCTTGAATCTTGAATCTAAAGCACACTGGGGGGAAAAAAACGTTCATTGAATGTACTTAATTCAAATGCGTACACTGGTTCGTACACTAAGCTAAACGCAACGTGATTGTGTTAAACAAAAGCATGTAGGTTGTACTAAACTAGTACATAAAAAAAAACTAAAGCCCTGAATAAAATCAAAGCCTGTGCTCTCAGTCAGTCCAGGAAACGAACTTGGGTCACAGCAACAATTCCCATTGCGCTGTTCTACTGTACTTGCTTGAATCCTCACGACGTAATCGGATCATATGTGATTCACACTATGTGACTTCATCACATTCACTCACAAACTTTATATATACAAGTGACTTGTGGCCTTGTGGGGCAGTCGTGGCCTAATGGTCTGAGAGTCGGACTTGTAACCTGAAGGTGAACCTGAAGGTCGTGGGTTTGAGT